>JARFJB010000480.1:2260000-2285000 GCA_036346205.1 Vesta saturnalis | reverse complement strand
AGAAATTAAAATGGAATGAAAAAGTTTTATTACTAAAGCTAAAAAGTTGTTTGAACAACGAGAATGCAATAACCCATGCCATCTTTTGACGGAGCTGTAGTAGCGACTCTGTAGGCAAAGTCAATCATTCTGTGGATTTATTTGTATCTGGGCTGGTCTTCCCCAATATGCTGTTGATATGGTTGACCGTAGTCAAAGAAGAGTGATCAGATTTACAAATGGTCCGTCTTTCACTTTTGACAAAGTCCCTTGAGCATTGAAGAATCCGTTCAATTCTTTCTTTGTACTATCTGTACTACTGTAGCTATTGTGGTGCTGAATCACGTTCTTTGCTACCACCTCGCGCCACTTTTGTTAAGAATAACCGGTTTACCCATTAACACACCAATATGCGGTACAAACAGGCCCAATTCACATTCATTTACACACCTTCTGTGGAACAACTTTTCTAGTGCCTGTTTTCCTCTCACTTATGATATAAAAGAAATTCAGGTAGCCGCTGATAAGCATCTCTCGTCAGTTCAAAATCCTCCTCCCCCCTCACACACACACACACACACACACACACACACACACACACACACACACACACACACACACACACACACACACACACACACACACACACACACACACACACACACACACACACACACACACACACACACACACACACACAAATCACTGGACCAATAAGGAAAGCTTATGCTTGCCAGTTCAACTAGGGGCTTAGGAATGGTACATATAAAATCGACAGTAACGACAGCTATGAAAGCAATATATGATGTAGAAGCGAACTGGGCCAAAATGTTCAATTTAAATCTTAACAAGTATAGCAAGAGGCGAATGCAGTGGCAAGTGCTTTACCGCACAGAGCTTAATTTACATGAAGCACGTTTAACAAGATTTTTAAAAAGCGTAATAGATGCCTGGAACAGGATTCCTTTGAAGTTTCATAATTTTCCGTTATGCAAAAACGACCTAAATATCCTACCTATGCGTAATTGTCCTTTATGACCAAAGCCAATTGCAGACTTACTCTCAAGAAACGTATGGTCTAAATGTGGCTTATACTTATTTGAAGACTGCTTTGAAGCTGGAAACTGGAAAACCGAAACAAAGACTTAGTAAGGCATACGTTCCTCCAATAGCAAGAAACGAATTATTTACGAAATACAGAGAACTCATACATTTGTGCCACCAACACTTTAAACCGACTACGGAAACAGTAGGAGCCACAAAATGGCCACCCGACTTAGTGTTTGAATATTCATATCAGAAGGGTGTCCTCCAAAGTGATACACGAAGAGACCTGCAAGAAGCAATCGTAGCGAATGAATTCGGAGTAAACGGGAGGGCAAAAGGGCACTGGGGAAACGAAGAAGTAAATTGTTTCAAACAACCACGCCTAGGAGCAGAGAGCATAGTAGCCTGGAGATTCGCAAGAAATCGTCTAGCTGACAAAATATTTTTACAAAAAGTCGGCATTACTGAAACAACAATACGTTCAAAATGCAATGTAAAGCAATGGCCTGGTATGAAATCATATCCTATCAACTAGTGAAATATATGGAAACTGGTAACTAACAAAGTTAAGTGTCTATTGCATACACCTCAAGTGCAAGTGAAAGACCTGTACAGCATAAAATGCGAGAAAAAGGAGCAGTTAATTTAACAAACTTTCTATTAGTGTTCACAATAAATAATATATACAAACAATACATAACGTACATAAAAAGTGGTGAATTACAAAACAATTTCCTAGCCCGTTTCAAAGACAAATTAATAACAAGAATATTTACGGTGTACGAATGGCACTTCAAATCTAATAGTGCTAACGAATTTAAACTAAAATGGTGTATAAGAAAGGTATTATGCAGTGTTGATGACAATGAACTGAACCTATGCAATGAGCTGAAAACTGTGTAAAGAAGCTCAAGGTATATGTTAATGAGGATCTGTGATATGTTGTTAAAGCAATAATATGTATTATTTCAAAGCTTTTAATAAATAATAATAACAAAAATAACACACACGCACGCACGCACACGCACAGGCACAGGCACACGCACACACACGCACACACACGTATTTTCGACAATTTTTTTGAAGAAAATATTCACAATACATGTACCGTGCATAACACATAATAGAAATATAATTATGTACTGTTATTTCTTCATCAAATTAAAAAAATTATTGTATTGTAAATTTTTACCTCTTGTTTGATACTTTATCTGCAAGGGAACCATCGTATTTTTTTCGATTAGCCGTACATTGTATTTAACTATTTCAAAACGTAAAAGTAAATTACCTGTCTTCTTTCGGGTTCTTCGATTAAAGAGTGTTATTTACAAGATCTTAGCTCATGTCTTGGAGCCCTTTTTTTGTTGGTTACGACGCTCTATTGGGTTGGCTGCGGGGTTTGATTGAAATACTCTTACCAGGGTAGCGTGACTGAAATGTGTAGTCTAAAGTAATTTTCTTTTGGGGCCCGTGGCTGCCAAACACTCCTTTATTAAGTCTGTTGATGACGAATTAGCCCTTGTTTTATGAACCACCATGATGTACAAACGTAGGTTTGTATGAGTTTATTTTGGCAATACCATTTAACAGGGATTCTTCGGTTCTGGGATGGGATGCTGTTGAGTCATTACATTAGCAATACGTGAAGTGCACTTGCATATCGGGCGGTAAGAGGTAGAATTTTTTTCAAATCCTCCTGGATGGTAGTGGAAGAACTTGAACCATGTTTTTTCTGAATTATTGACTCACCCTGTGTGTTAGTCAAACAATGATATAGGAATTTATTTCATTGTGTGATCACATTGATTTTGTCGTTGTGTCATTAATTAATAATACAGTTTTAATTACTAAAATTCCAGAAAATGCCTGAATAAGTAGCGGGGTTTATAGTTGCTTTAGTAAACGATATGCTTAGTAAATGTTACGCAGCTCGGAAGGTGGGTTCAGGTCGTCCTCGAAAATCTTCTCTAAGATTGTGTATTTTACGATTCCGATTAAATACTGCGGTAAACGTTAAGAAAGATCTTCGCCAAATTCGTAGTGTTGGAGTAAGTAAGCAGACGGTATGTAGACGTCTAATAAAGTTAATTTAAAAGATAATAGACCTGGAAAAAGTATTAAATTATTGTCAGAACATCCTGCTGCTAGAAGAAAGTTCATTGAGGATTATGGAGAATGGAATATCCTGAATGGTCGAATGTCTTATTTACGAATGATTCCAGGTTTCGCCTTAACATGGTAGATGGAAGAAAAATAATGTGGAGAAGGACTGGTGAAAGGTTTAATCAGAATTTAATAACAGAACGCGAAAGTTTTAATGGTGCGCCGGTTATTGTGTGGGAAGAGATTTCAATGAATTGAACTTCTTAGATGCTCAGTGACCTACGAGAAGCCCCAATATGAACCCTATATTTGTGGGATGAATTAGGGAGAAGGGTACCTTCTCATAAGAGACCTCCAGAAATGGCTGATGCATTGGTAAAAGAATGGGATCGTGTACCAATGGAAATGATAAGAAACCTAATTTCCAATACTCCACATAGAACAGAAACTCTGAGAGTTGCTAGAGGAGGCAATACACGGTACTAAACAGTTTCCTCAGTTTATAATTTTATGTTCAACAAAAATGTTTTTTTTTATTCGTATCAGTTTATTTCACAAGAAAATTATGTCTCGATAAATTCAAAAAATTGGTAATATGCAAGGTTTCAGCAAAAATACTGTAACTCGGGCAAATTTAGAGATAAATTAACACATAAAAAACACAAAGCCCGTAGAAGAAGCGTCTTATATATAGAGTGTAAGCACTTTTTACACCATTTCATTAACACACAGGGTGAGACAATAATTCAGAAAAACGTGGTTGGAGTTTTTCCACTACCATCCAGGAGGCTTTGTAAAAAATTCCACCTCTTTAATTTTTTTTTTAAAGACAAAGGAATTACCTATCAGCAAATAAAAAAATTAAAAAACCGGCACACTGCTTTGAAAAACATAAGACATTAAAGTTAGGTCAAAAAGCAAATGCGAAACTTTTTTGGAACTGATGTACTTTAGAAACTGTATGTTGAAGTACGTTTCTACAGATTATTTATTGCCCTACAAAAAGTTTTGTAACGAAAACTTGAACTAAAATTGAATTATATTTTAAAAAGATCTCTTCACTAGTTTTGCAAAGTTGATAGTTTTCGTTTTTAGTAGTTACGAATGAAAAACTTTTATATAGAAAACTTATGTAAAATTAATTTATATTTATTGTTGTGCTTCAAAATGGTTAGTTTTTGTTTTATGCACATAATATACTTGCCGAGCCTTTTTGAAATAGACTTACTTATTGCCCTGTACAGTTTTTGCTTCAAAGTTAAGATTTTGATACCTAGGACAAAAGGTACTTGAAAGACATTTGTAATACCAATTTCAGAGCTTACTAATTATACTATAAGAAACATTTGTGAACAAAACTTATCTGTAACTGAAGTATTTAGTATCTACGTTTACACTTCTTGCACCAAAATTTATAGTTCTTGATATATTTACAGCAGGTACTTGAAAGGCTCTTTTTGAAATATTTCTTTTACTTATGGGTCTATAACTGTATGAAGAACTGTTACTAAGAAAACTTCTCTAAAACTAAACTATCTATAAAAAAGGCTTCTGTACCCTAAGTATTGAATATATGCAAGGTACAGTTCTATTCAATAAAATCTAGTACAACTCTTGGAAGTGATTTTTTCGCATTTATTTGATACTGTAAAGCGTGTTTCTTGGCTACTATGTTATATCTGCGAATAAAAAATAAATCGACAAAATTTCAAAAATAATCCTTTAATAACGTATAGGTTGATATATTGTTTCAATATTTATGGAATTATATTGTTTGTATAATTCAATAACATTGTAATTACAAATTCTATAAATTATTATAAGTTTTTGTTATGAACGAATAAGTTCAAAGGTAAATATGTAATTGAAAATTATTATTAATTTTATTAAATACATAAATAAAAAGTTTACCTCGAGTAGGATTTGAACCTACGACCTGTACTTTGCTAGAGTACCGTGCTAACCAACCACGCCATCAAGGTTCAAACCCCAATCAATGTAAATTTTGTGTTTATGTATGTAGAACTGATGTAAATTCTAAATATAATGAGATTAAAATCAAATTACTTATATTAATGTAAATTAATTACATCAGTTCTACATACATTAACACAAAATTTACATCGACTGGGGCTGATGGCATAGTTGGTTAGCGCGGTACTCTAGCAAAGTACAGGTCGTAGGTTCAAATCCTACTTGAGGTAAACTTTTTATTTATGTATTTAATAAAATTAATAACAATTTTTAAATTCTATAAAGTTTAAGAAAAATAAATTATTTAACACAAACATCTTAAGTAATAATTAATAAAGTTAAAGCACAACAAATAAGTAATTTTGACTTTAGAATATTCATACTAATGTAGCTATGGATGCCAAAGCCTGTTCAATCTGCTTAAAAATAAATGTATGTGATTTTATTGAATAGAACTGTGTACTTCAGCTCTCTCAAATTACCTTGTGAATTGATTTTAACAAGTTTGATAGAACCAAGGTAGTTTAGAAACAACTCTCACATAGGTTTATTAAAATTTATTTCATATTTTTATCATCATGGCTTCGGATGAACTCCTGCACACAGGTGTATATGCTGAAATCATGTAAAAACCTTTAAAAACTGAGCATTGACTTTTTCACACAATCAATTCTTTACTTATGTGCAAAGTGCCTAGAATAGTGGTAGTATCAGCAAAGGCGATTAACACATCATCATTTTGATTTCCCTGATTTTCCAAAGTTCAAACTCTATATCGACCATTTAAAAAATTATTATTATTGAACTTATTCGTTCATTACAAAACTTATAATTTATATCGACCACACTGCCATCTCGTAATTAAAGTACAGAACGCCTGAATTAAACAAAAGTAGTGCCTTCTATCTTCATTTAAATCATTTATTTACAGGCCCTATTAATGCATGATTGGGAGTACCTTAATAACTTCCATTAATAAACGATTCTCTGGATATATATTTAAAGCAGTGCATATTGCTCATGTAATTATTTAAAAATATAATGAAATTATAAACTACTAATTGTATATTATGTCATGAATGTACCAAAAGTGAATACAGCATAGCCCTCTGCGGTAGACGTAAGATTCAAGTGTAAAAAATGTACATTTTGTTATTACAATTAGTATCAAGAATTAACAAATTTCCATTTATTAGCATATTCACCTACATTTGAACCTATGTTATTCTTTTAATGTAGTTAGCAAATTTTTTTTATCTTACCGGTATAATTATTGAGGTAACTTACTTTATATTCTAAGGGTAACTTAGACCATTGTTTTCGGTGACAGAGATCAAATATTATTCACAAATGAGCTAAAGTAATCACAAGTGAGCAAAGTTGATGGACATCAGTCTGAATTAAAATTCATTTTTATTAATTTCGTACAAATCAATGAAAATTGTGAAAAAATAATGAATTGTTTGTTTTATAACTATAACTACAAAAAATGATACATACGACATAATTTTTGAATATATATACGAATATATAATTTCTTCAATTCACCTGTATATATCGCACATGAGCAAAATGCCAATATGAAACTAGTGAAAAGTCCCACAAGGTTGCTAACGCACACTCATCGAACAAACACAGAAATCGATCAACAATATGTACACATTAAAATAATATAAAAATAAAAATAAATTAACACAAATTATGAAACTGTATATTTAGTAACCTTACTACGTGAGGTACATTTGGCAAATTTAAAAATAGACCTTACAAAAATCACTTCACCCAGTACTCTTACACACCAAAAAATGAAGTATCATAATAAAACGACTTCTTTAATTGGTATATATGCTTTAAAGCAACTATTATTCCTTATACAATCTAATAACTAAACTACTGTGTCGCACCAGTTGGCAAATTTAATAACAAATTTTGTCCAGTTGGAAGATATGAAACTTGTCTTGACCTTGATAATTGATAAGCAATATCTTCAGCGGCTTCTATACGTCTTAACTCTACTAAACCTTCACCAGCATCCCCAAATGCTTTAGCAAGCAATACAGCAGCCTGTGCATCACCCTCAGCTGATATAACTGTTGCCTTTTTAGTCTGTTCGGCTTTCTCAACTAAAAATCTAGCTTTTTCAGCATCCTGTTGTGCTACTTGCTTCAATTCAACAGCTTGTGTAAATTCTCTACCAAACGTTAAGTGAGTAATTGAAATATCATCTAAAATAACACCAAATTGTTGACATCTTTCTGTTAAGTGATCGCTAACTTTTTGAGAAACTAAGTCACGTTGTGTAATAAGTTCACCAGCATCGAATTGTGCGACAACTGCTTTTAGTACTTCTGTTGTAATTGATGGAAGAACTCGTTCTTCGTAATCTTGACCTAACACTGTGTAAATTTTAGGCAATTGATCAGGGTATGGCCTAAATAATATACGTAAAGTGATATTAACATTTTGTAAATCTAAAAATTATTATCCATTAGTGAAGTGTGTAAATAATGAAACATTAGTACCTTTACTGCCAGTCATAACCGGTACATTTCTAGGTCTTGAACGGATATCAAAAATAATGGGCCGTTGTACCCATGGAATAAAAAAATGCGTTCCTTCACCCACTACCTGGTTTTTTACACCAGAAAATCTATCGAATATTACCGCTCGATGACCACCATCAACTACAATAAGAATTAGTAATATACACACGATAATGTTCACTTTTACCATTATATAATGCTGAATTTACGACACCACCAACTAATGCGACTCCTAAGCCAATTTGGCCAACTCTATTGAAAAAATTCATTGCAGCCATAGAATTTAATGTGAATCTGAAAATACAATGTGACTTTAAATGTTAGGTTATATTAGTAATATTATAGTATTTCACGAAAGTACGCTATTGAAATGTATACATTAATAAAAGCGAAACTTACTGAAAAATGCAATAAGAATGCTTTTAAATGCTTAAACAAAACTTAAATTAGGAAGTGATGCTTAAAAGAAGTTGTCAAAATTTTATGAAATTACTAGAAGAGACAATAAAATTAAAATTCCCTAAATTTTGTACCTAAAATAACCACAACGGTACTTCAAATGTGTCACAACATACGTCGACAGCAAACAATCAAGTGCATGCGTACAAGATGAGGCACGGTATACTTGAAAATCATACAGTGATTAGTCACTGTAGAAAATCAGACATCGCATCAACCAACTGCCATCGGAGTTCTAATTATCTAATCCCAGATTTGAATGGTTTGGTTGTGGTAAGAAATAGGTACTTGTTCTCTTTTATAAAATGAATGACAGTGAATAAAAATAGAATAGAATAGAATTTATTAATGTTATACATATAGGTACATACGTTTACACAAGTCACTAACAGAAAAATAGTATATAACATTACTAGCAAGGTAAAAAGGGTTTTACTGGCGGACAGAAGGATATAACTGGCTGTTTATTATTTTGCTAATACAATGTGAACAAGGTACGATCGTCGCTAACTTGTAAAAAATCAACAACTTTCGTCTCTAACCTGTAAATTTTGAACTAGTAGTTAGCTTGTTAAGATTGACTTTCAATGGCAATAAGCTGACTTGATAAATTGACATTTACAAATGAGTAACAAATAAAAATATTTACTAGTTATCAGTAAAAGTTGATATTACATTAGTTAAAATTATAATGTCGCATATCAAATTTAAAAATTCACTTATGCTGTAAAATGCTAAGCGTTTAAAAAATACAGATATAATGCTTTTAAATTTCTTTATTGGAAATGATCTAGTTCCAACCGAAAGTTTATCAAATAGTTTGGGGGCCATATGAAGTGCAGTTATGTGATATTTTGATCCGCGAGTAATCTTGACACACGTCAAACGTATTTCGAGTATTGTGTTGATGAATATCTGCGTGTAACAGTAAAGCGTTTTGATTTTTATGCGCATATAACAGGCATCCAAATTATAGATGTTTAATATTTTAATTTAGCACATAGTTTAAATAGATGTCACATTGCTCCAAGTGAAATAAAAGCAATTTAAATAAATCAGTACACGTATTCATTCCACCTATTGTAGAGTTATCAATATTTTGTGTAAAAATTAGAATATTTATATTACATTCGAATTAAAACATTTAAATTAAAAAAAATTATTCACTATTCAGTGTCACTCTCAGAAGTGGAATCGTTAACAGACATAATTAATGGTTGCACAACCTCAAAATGTTTTTTAATTTCCGACCACTCTAACATAGACACTTCGGCATGTTTAATGGATTTCTGCCATCCATATTTCTTTTACATGGTCATCGTAAAATTTGGAATTATATCTTCTTATATTTTTGTTGTAGTGATCTTTGCAGTTTGCCCACACCAGTTCAATTGAATTAAATTGACAGTAATATGGTGGTGACCGTAATACTCTGTGTCCACACTTGTGTGCTATTTCATCTATTTCTTACAGCTTTGGTATCGCATTATCTGCAACTAATTGCAGTAATTCTGTTTTAAACGTGCTGGGTTCATAAGCTATGTTGTGCTTTAATGGAAAATTACATATTTCTTCCTTCTCAGATGAATTATTTGGAATTTTTTCTAGAAGTTAGGAATAATAAACTAGCCATTACAATTAAAGATGGTTCTTTTAAGTTTGCACTTAAATTATTTTCAAACCATTTTGTAAACAACTCCGCACACATACCACCATGATAGTCTGCATTTTGTGACTTTGTAGACAACAAAAGTGAAGCATCGGAAATAAATCCATCTTTATTACCTGCATGAAATACATCTAAAAATTCAATTATTTTATTAGGAATTATAATGTAATAACTAAATCGCCTTCACCCATTGGCTTCTTCTTCATGCTTTCCTTAGATTTGTCATACCAGCTTCTTTTGTGCGATCCTCGACTGAAAATCCAAGTTTCATCTAAGAATACAGGATTGTATAACTTTTCTACTTTATTTTTGTAATATTCTCTACGTACATGATTGGCAGCATTGTGTGATTGTTCCAGTAAACCTCTCCTACCATCATCTACTGTAGATGAAAAACCAATGGAATGTAAGAGACGTCTTAAACTTGATCTACTCAAACCCAAAACTTGACTATTGCTTAATTATTTGTGTAATGACACCAGCGTAACATATGTACCTAGAAAACCAGGTACAGTAATGGATATGTCTTGCATGTTTGTATTTTCATTTTGAATGCATCTCATAATTTTTTTTCTTTACATCATCCTTCACATAGTCATCAACTTCGTTGGACTTAAATTTCATACCTTTTCTCCGCTTAGCTGGTGACTGTGGAGATTTATTTACTTTATGGGCTTCTGTAACCCTCTTTTTATACCACTAACTGTGTTTATACTAACCCCACATACTTCAGACGTCCGCTAAAAGTAGTCCCTCCAAGTATCATATTTTACACAATAATGTACTGCATACCTGCATAACAGATTCAAATGGGACCAGTGCCCCTTTATAGTCACGTTCTCATTCAAAATAATTAAATACCCTCGTAACTACGAGCTGCGCTTGAGATTTACGGTGCTTATTATGTAGCATATCGAAAATTCTGTAAATTTTATATAAATTATGTAAAAATTTTACCGATAATGCACTGTATAAGTTGTAGATAGTTGTGAAAGAAGCTGTTTTTTTATAAAAAAAAATGTAAAGCAAGAACGCGTAAACAAAAATTTCAAAAAATGATAGAAGTGACAGAAGCTCCTAAATAAAACCAAACCAATAGATGACTATCTTCACGAGGAAAATTTGTTGCAAAATGGCGCCCTCGTTTAGGGATGAGCGAAGGACAAGACGTTTGTGATTGGTCTTTCACTATTTATTTTGATTGGTCGCGTAAAAAGCGGATTATTCAAATCCAGATTGAATAACAATTATTTTTTAATAATAATACGCAGTTGTCAGCCAATGTAAAAAAAAATGTTTATTTGACATATGCTCTAATTTATAACTCCATTAAGTCATCATGAGACTAAAAAATGCTCTTTGAATTATAACAAAAATTAATTAGGTCTTTTGTTGGGTTTGGAAAAACATGTTTGCTTGCTGTCGAATACCAACAACTTTCAACTGCACAATAAATAGCAACCATCTACAATAATAAAACATAGAATTTCTTGTTATTACTTCTACAAACGAACAAACCTTTAAATTCACACGATGCACTTTTGTAAGAAGAAGTCCACGTTAAATGTAAAAAACACTAACCGTCGGCGATCGAACAAAGTCAGATACAATCGAGCTGTGAACACAGCGTCACATACAACAAAGAAGAAACTAAAAATGAATATCCAAAATTCAAGAAAAGTATCTATTTTTTTGTCTAGGCAGACATTGCTTCTTTATCACGACACACCGAGCTAGTGGTATAGTGGTGACATGACCTGCTGAGCATTCGGGAGGTAATGGGTTCGATTCCCGTTACCGTCTACCTTGTATGAGGTTTTTTCAGGGGGTTTTCCTCATACACATGTAGCGACATGGTCACTGCGTATATACACACCATGTGCGGCTATTTAGGCGAATGCTGGGGTAGTATTTTCCCCCTCAAAGCCCTAACTCCGTTCCTTCCGATCGTATCCTGACCGCACCTATCCTTAATCCCACCACGCATATACACGTAATGTATGTATGTATACTGGGAATCCATGATTGTGGCTGAATCATACCCAACTTTATATGAATCAAACTTTAGAAGAGTTGCAAAAGACAAGCGAGCAAAGCCTCAACGCTTTCTCGAACCTCTTCAAGTATTAATTGTTACCAATATTGATGCTTCCACAATAAATCTCCCTAACAGCTTTGTTTCCGCCCGGATTCAACTCCTTTTGCTTTAAACAACCGTCTCCTTAACAATACAAAGTATATTTCAAAATATTGTAGTCAATTCGTTAAATGCGTTGTCCGTATTCACGGAAGTTACACTTCCGTTATTAGAATTATTTTAAATTATATATTAATTAGTATCACGTAAACGATTGAGCCTCGCTCATTAACAATGAAAAGTAAATAGGTTTTAACATTTTAGAAATTATTAAGTATAAATTATTAAAATCAGTTTAAATAACAACCCAAATTTTTTAAAATCGTACAGAATTATTCAAGATTAGTTCTATCCATTCTAGCTAAATTAATTTAACTCAAACAAGAAAATTAATGCTAATATTCAAGCATTAGGATGTTGCGAATTGCTTAAGGTTACGAATTCTTGTGAGATTACGTATGGTTGTTTTAAGACAAAAATTCGTAATCTTCAACACATTTGTTTCTGCAGTGTTTTCACATGTAGACTTCAAATTCCTAAAATAGCTCTATCTCGTTAAATTGGTTAACCTATTCCTGTCAAATTATCGATTAGTGTTGATTTATATTTTTTCTACAATTCATGTAGAAAGTGGATGTTTAACCGCGAAAAATTAATGTTAATCAACGACCAATTAGAAAACTATTTGTTTGCTTCCGACCGGAAATGCTAACTTTCTATTCTTCAAAGTCGTCTAGAATATATATATATATATATATATATATATATATATATATATATATATATATATATATATATATATATATATATATATATATATATATATATATATATATATATATATAGGGTGTCCAGAAACTCTACGGAAAAACTTTGCGTAGTGATTCTAGACCAAAAAATAAGAAAAAGTTCATATAAACCCGGAAATGCTTCGTTTAGGACCTACAGGGTGTGAAAAAATTTTATTTTCCTCGGTTATCTGAGAGAGAATGTGGTTCACACCAAGACACCGTTCATTGAACATTTTACTGACCAAAATTACCTTCAAACTGAACCCATTGGTTTTGTCTTTTTGTTGCTCCAAATAATGTTGGAACTGGTAAAATCATC
The DNA here is from genome assembly GCA_036346205.1 of Vesta saturnalis. Lineage (NCBI taxonomy): Eukaryota > Metazoa > Arthropoda > Insecta > Coleoptera > Lampyridae > Vesta > Vesta saturnalis. Next base: position 2,271,979 of record JARFJB010000480.1, on the reverse strand, counting down.
ACTATGTCTTGGGACAAAACACTAACAACCACTGGAACGTTTTAGTAGACAAATTTGTTCAATTTATTTCTTCTTCGCAGAGAACTAATCTCATATTGGGAGTCATTAGACATTCCACTTAAAGTTTTTCCAACAAAATATTTGAGGGATATTCCCCAGCCAACCTCACAAGGATGTAGCCGTTGATGGCGGGATTCGTACATAGTTTTTGAATTCATGTTGCAGGAGTATTCATGTCCATATCATATTCAGAAGCACTATTTAGAGGCTCTGTTTCGTCGCTTGATGAACTAGTACCCGGCTCTATAACTTTTCTTCTTACTATGTTTGCATTTCCAACTCTAATTTATCTGGACTGTCCGTTGAAATAAAACTTTTTCCGAGCTTTCTATTTCCACTTGTTATATATACTCCTTTTATGGTGCTAACAGATCTGGTTATATCTAGGCACTCCAAAAGTGTTATCTTTCATATCGTTTCATGATTAAGTGTAATGACGGCTTAAAATATGTCAATCAAGCGGGTAAAAGGGCTTGCTGTGGCCTCAGTGTACGGCGTACGGCGGGCGAGGTCGATCTGCACGAGGTGCTACTTCTGTTGCTGAGGATGAGGTTGATTATTCGGCGCGGGGAGAGCGGTGTAACCATCGAAGGCACGGGCGATCATTGTCGGAAGGCCCGGAAGTCGTTCAGTTGTTTCGGCGTTGGCAGGGGCTTCCGTACGTACCATCCGTGCTTACAGGGCGGCGGGCAGTTGGCTCTATAACAACCCTGTCCGGGCTATAAGAAACACCAGCGCAGGGTTTAGGTTGTTTTTATCTTGACTGTGGGAAACTCCGGTGTAGAACGCTAGTACGCCTCGGTGCGAGCTATAAAAAACATCGGTGCAGGGAGCTTGACTCTGTCCGGGCTGTAGAGAAACTCCGGAGTAGAATGATCCTTTGGCTGGTTTGCTTCCCGTATAAACTTGAATGCGAGGGCTTGCCTTGTGTGTGGAGGTAGCGTTGAAGGGTGTGCTTTCACGCGTGGGGATAGCATCACCCCCACAGGTGTAACTCGTAACGCAAGAAGTCACGAATGAAAAAACACACGCACACGCGCGCATGCACACGCACACAGACAGACAGGTAGGTCAAGAAATAGAAAAATAAGAACAAAACCAAATGAAAAGTGCCGTAAAACTAGTTATAGATGAAGGGATTTCACTGCGAATGGCAGCGGAACTAAAGAGGGTGTCAATTAGCAAGGATACTATGAAACAGTAAAGTATGAAATGGCTTACCTGGGTAATAAATGTATTTTATTAAGGTACGTGAAAAAACAAACAAATAACAGCGAAAATGAAGAACAAGAATTATGATGAAAAACAAGATATATTAGCAGACTACATTGGGATGTGTTCAAAATTGAATTATTCTTGGATGTTGTCGAAATCGCATAGTAAAGTAATATCCAGATTTCAAATAAATGATCAGAAAACAAAGTTTCCGGTCTGGAATGGATGAGAGGTTTTTTAAAACGTCACCCTTTTCTAAGTATCAGACAAATAAAAGCACGTCTTTAGCAGACACGAAAGCTTTGCCAATGGTTCTAGAATTTGGAATTTTGACGAATCTGGGTTTAAACAAGTCAAACAAGTGGGTCAATTAACTAGTGCGAGCGAGGATCGTTAGTAACAACCTGCTGCTATATAAATGCCTCAAGACACAATTCCACCAACTATCACAGTTCCTAAGGTGTATTTTAAACAGCACATGCTTCGCAGTACACCGTCTGGTAGCTTGGGACTAGAAACACCCTCGGGCTGGAAGAGCAGCAAACGTTTTATGGAATATATGCGCCACTTTATGAGCCACATCAACTCCTCGTTGGAAAAATCAACCTTACTTCCATGAAAGTCACTGTTCAATTGAACGTATTGATGTTGGTCAAGTCTAATAGGGCGACTATTTTAACTTTTCCTCATTATTGTGGGTATTTATTTTTTATTTAAGGCACGCTAAAACCGAGCTATCGACTCCTGGCTTATGCAGCACCCTGGCGTCCCAATGGCTATCTACGATATACTAAATTATATTTCAGCATTCCATGACAACATCGCACTTTCGTAACTCTGGCATGTTTCGTATTATCGGGACGTTTTTACACAAGACGGTTTTCCTCTAATCTGCGTTACAGATAGGCCTGAGCCGTTCACATCCTCAATGCGAAAAAGTTTTATGTCAACAGACACTCCAGATAAATTATAGTTGGAAATGCAAACATAGTAAGAAGAAAAGTTATAGAGCCGGGTACTAGTTTATCAAGCGACGAAACAGAGCCTCTAAATAGTGCTTCTGAATATTATATGTACATGAATATTCCTGCAACATGAATTCAAGAACTATGTACGAATCCCGCTGGCTGGGGAATATCCCTCAAATATTTTGTTGGAAAAACTTTAAGTGGAATATCCAGTGACTTCCAATATGAGATTAGTTATCTGCGAAGAAGAAATAAATTGAACAAATTTGTCTACTAAAACGTTCCAGTGGTTGTTAGTGTTTTGTACCAAGACATAGTGATGATTTTACCAGTTCCAACATTATTTGGAGCAACAAGAAGACAAAACCATTGGGTTCAGTTTGAAGTTAATTTTGGTCAATAAAGTGTTCAATGAACGGTGTCTTGGTGTGAACCACATTAAGTCTCATTGTGGACCACCGTGGTGGTAAATAATTAGTACAACCAACACTGGATTGAGGGTCAGGACGTCATATAAAACAATTAACCTTTCTAGCAGAATTTATAATTTTGTATTTAAGTTTGTTTTCATTTTATTTGGAGCTTATTAGATTTTGAGAGAAATTCAGCGGTGGCGAGTAGGTTTATTAGGAGCTGTTTTAGATTTTTATTAAATATTTCTGAAACTGCTGTATAATATAGACCTTAATCATAAAGATTAATTATGTTCTATGCAATTTTTTTTGATATGAGGATTGATTTATCGGCAAAAAAATTCCTAAGGTAGAATTTAAGTGTTTTGAATATCTGAATAATGATTAATTTTGTAAGAAAATGTGTAGACATATTTTCCTAAAGAAAAATTAATTTTACAGGACTTTTCTTTATAAAGTTCTTTAATGTAAAGCGAAATAAATGTAAACATTAAATAAATACGATTCAAAATGCTTAAGCTGTATTATCGACATTTTTATATTATAGAAGCGGGATAAGTTAGTGTCTAGTTGTGTATCTGACATGAAGTTTTAAACGTCTTTTTGACATAGGTTACTGTTATTGTTTTTAGAATGTGCCTATTTTCGCAATAAACTTATTATAAAGGAGGCTGCATAATTATCCTAAAAAATTGCTATTAAAATTATTTCATTTCTTTTAATTTCCATTTTGTAGGTTGGAAGGTGGTGTGATGCTCCACACAAGATATTGTCTCAAATACTTGACTACTCTCGGATCTGGACTTGGTATCTTTCACTTACTAATCTGACACCTTAACCCCTGAGCCATTGAATCCAATATATATTTTTTAGAATTTACACAGTGTGCTTGCGGTCTTGTGATTTTATTTTTAGGGGGCTACAATACACCTTAAAAGAAGGTAATTATAGCTAAAATACCTCAACAAAAGTTGTATAGTAAGAGATTATTTTACGATTGAATGATTAAACAATCACATTAAATTAAACAAATACACATTTTATTTTAATTCTAATTTTTTCAAGAAAAGCACCTTACATTAAATATTCTAAGTTACTGTCATGGTGTTGAACGCCAAGTCTCGCTCGATGCATCCATGAGTTGGCATAACTTACAAGGCCTAAATTTTGCCATCGAATTCTTATCGCAGCTTTTTTAACTTTAACGCGGTTACGAAGATCATCTAAACCAATTATTTCGTTAGTGTATACCTTGGTCTTCATAGGATTCCATAAATAAGATTCTAGGGGGTTAAGGTCGGGTGACCGAGGAGACCATGGGACAGGACCAACTAGTCCAATACATTCACTTATTTTTGAATACATTATCCACATGTTGGCGAACTAAACAATTAAAATGCGGCGGTGCACCATCTTGAAGATACCACCTTTATTGACGTACATTCAGTTGTACCTCTTCTAGCAGTTCTGGGAAATAATTTAGCAAAAAGGAGGTAATCATTTCCAGTCAATCGGTTTGGAAACACAAAAGAGCCAATAAGCTGTCTGTTAACCAATCCGGTCCAAACGTTTATCGCAAATCTGTGCTGGAAATGATTACAACGAACAGTTAGTGGATTTTCAACTGACCAGGTATGAGTACAATTGATGATGCCTTCATCTGTTGCCAACACAATGGAAGAAAAGTTTGGAACTTCAGCATGTTTTTACAGAAAATATTGGCAGAAATGCAAACGTAAAGGATGCAATGCTTGTACTTATTGTGCATGGAAAGTATAAAATCGATTTTCGTGCAGTGTTCGCCAGACAATTCGATTTGGGACACCGACTTGGCAAGCTATTTCTCGAGTACTACTGGAAGAATTTTCTTCAACAGGGCTTAATATCTGTTGTTCGGTATCCAAAACTAGTGGGTGACGGGCAGGCCCACCATCCCGACCTTGACGTGTTTGTAGTACACACAGCAGCTTCTCGTGCATGAAGTACTGTAGCAGTGAATTTTTATGGAATCGGAACTAGTTTGTTAAATTAAATAATTAATTAAACTGTTTCGTAGTTGCGCAGGCGTATTGCGCTTAAGCTCTGCGCGCATTATTGGATTTTCTGCCAATGCGTTGTAAGTGGCGTCTTTGAGTTTTCGGCTAGTTATATTCTCGTCCTTTGCCACTATCTGTATGATAGTCCATTGGATTCGGTGGTCTTCGTTTAGGACATGTTCGGCGGTTCTTGATCTTTCTATTTCGTCTTTGCGGATATTATTCTTGTTTCGAGTTCTCACTTTAAGTGGTCTTCCGCTCTCTCCTATGTACCATATTCGCATGGTAGGTTGTATAGGTACACAATTCTTGGAATTCTGGTCCTCAGTGTATGGTTTGGTTTTGGTTAGAATTCCCCTGAGCGTTCTTGTGGATTTGAAGGCAGTGCTTATCTTGTATTTGCTGCCTATCCTTAGTATTTTGTCCGAGGTACCTGGTATATATGGTATTACCGCTGTGTATTTAGGTTCTTTCTCGGTTACCCTTTCCCTGTTTAGGTTAGGTATTAGATCGGAATAGCCATTTTCTTTAAGTGTTTTAGCAATATTTTCATTTTCTTTTTTCAGGTCGTCTTGTTTAAAGCGCATTGTTGCAGCTCTATCGTACAAGCATTTTGCCAATCCTAACTTTTAGTGATTGGAATTGTAGTGCAAGTATCTCCCCATGTGTGTGGGTTTCCTGTAGGTATACATGTGTCGTGAAAGCGTTGTCATTCCTGTGTACCAGTACATCCAAGAATGGCAGTTTTTGTCCCGACTCCAATTCCATTGTGAATTTTATGGAGAGTGTGCGGCTATTAAGGTGATCTAGGAATTAACCCAGCGTGTTTCCAAACTACAAAGCAATCGTCCACGTGTGTAAGTAATATCCTTGGGTTTTCCTCGAATTTGAATATCACTTGGTCTTCCATGTAGCTATATACTGCTCACGATGGACAGCAGGGAACCCATTGCCATTCCACTCTTGTTGGTAGAATTTGCCTTCTACTTGGAAGTATGCTGTTCTAATGCATATAGTTAGAAGTTCCATTATCATGTTTACTGAGAGTTGCATGCATTCGTCCTTTTCCATCCTGTCCCTTATGATAGTTAATGCCTAGTCAATTGGCACATTTGTAAATAGACTCACTATGTCGAAGCTTACCAGTACTTCTACATGGTTGGGTTTGAAGTTTCTGATGGTTTACAAACCCTGGTTGTACCTTGGGACAATTTACAACTAACAGTTTCCTTTCAGTTTTGAATACATTACCATTTTTTAATGAATATTCAAAATAGGAAGTATGCTAGTTATGATTAAATTGATTCGTTTTAAATGTCAAAAGAAAAAAAAATTAAAAAAGGAAAATGGTCCAAGGTACAACACTCTCACTGACCAGCCACGTCCAAGTAAACTGTTATTTCACATTTAATTTTTTAGTCGCAATAAAGTGCAAAAGTGCAGAATGTCATAAGTGCAAACAATCTAATCAATATTTTATTTTGTACTCATGTTAACAAAATATCACAGCATTCCTATACTATATAATACTTTGATTTTGTTTATCATCTACTAATACGCAAAATTTATACATATTACTTAATCACTGAAATGCAATAAAACAACCATTAACACTGAAAATGTACCAGTGTTAAAGGTTACAAATCAAAATACTTTTATAGCAATATATAAAATAAAACGAGTATAAATGTTTGTTCCATATAATAAACATTTTGTACATTAAAATTAATACAATTTGTACCGAACAAATACCTATTGACTCTTTTTAGTGATGTCAACATTCCAATAATACCATAATTGCACAACAAGTACAAAATTGGCACTACACGATGCAATATAAGTAATAATCATTAATGTATCTCCAGTTTCTTGTATTGATGTAAAAATCCGTGCTAATGATCCTCCAAATAACATAATTAAAGTAATAGCCGATAATTGTCCTGTATTACCATTTTTGTAATTTGTGTGAGCTTGAGTTAATTTACCCATTAGCACTATTGGAATGTTAAAACCCTGTAAAGTCCACAAAACCCCAATAGGAGTTAAACCGCTCATCAAAATAAAACATGTAATTGAATATACAATGCCATACGAGATTGCATTAGATGTACTACCACCATAATGTAATACCATTAAAGCAACAGCCAAAGTTTGTATCACTAGGAAAAAAGTATCTCCCCACGCTGTAAACGGAAACCCTTTTACAAAACTGTAGGACATAAAGATTGTCATTGCTGTTAAATCTAGTGATACGCTAGATATACTAATACCGGCACCACTTTGATTTTTATGTATTTTTAAAATTTGTGGGACTTTCACTAAAACAGCACCTAAAATTAAAACTACACCCAAACATTTACTCAATGTTCCTTAAAACATGTTGCTAAAATTGTAGCGATTAGAGGTGAGTATTTACTTTAAATATGCTTACCGTCTAAGAAATTAAACTCTACGAAATATTCATCGTAGCATTGTGGCGTTAATACAATTGAAGAAAACTTCCTGAACAAGGCCATTTCGTATATTACTAAAATTTTTAGTAAGTTCGACCAATATATAAGGAGGAATATAAAAATTTGTAATCTTTAGCCTTTAACCTCCTATTAACATTAACAATGTAAACATCAAGCTTTTGATTGTCTATTCAATGTATGGGTTAATAATACTAATTAACTATGTGAAAATCCTTATAGTTATCAACAGACATACGTCATTTTCAAGTCACGTAAGATTAAGTTCATTCGATAACGAAGGGGAAGTGACTATTCTACCGCTTATCTGTTCTTTTTTGTAAAGTTTGTAAATAATTCAAATGATAATTTGTATCATTTCCAATATATTGTAAATAATAAATATGAAGCATATTGACCTTGAAATTGTATTGTTAAAGTATTTCAGGCTGAGGATACCGTATTTTTAACTAACAGCTAAATCTCGATAAGTGTTGGCCAATAGGAAATAGCTTTGAAGGTAGTTTTAGTTGTTTATATTGTAGTAATAGAATTAATTTAACTGCAGGTAAATTAGAGCTACGGGAATTGATGCGTTCCAATAAATGGTTTAAATACCGGTTTCAACATCAAAATGGAAAAACGGTTTAGTGGTATAATTGGTCGCCTGACACGCGGTTGCAGCAGGTTCGATTCCCGGCTCAGTTACAGTAGTTTTTCTAATCTACTTTTGTTAGGTTACTGTAGTTTTGTGTTTCTAATCTAATTCTGTTAGATTACAGTAGTTTTGTTTATGCTTTTTTTTCCTATTATATCGTAGATTTTAGATTTTTTACCTAACTACGAAGTTATCAAGCAAGAAAACGCGTGATTGGTCCGTATTTATCGAGATTTAGCTGATTTTTTTTTTTATGTCAGATCAGACAGTGGCAGCTCGAGGCTACAAATTAGAATTTGTATGAGGTAGCATTTGCAAAATAATTCAAAATAATTCTTTACCCACTTCAATTAGTTCTTTTTATTTCAGTTTATAATAATTTATGTCTAATTTACATTACTTCTGATCACTAGGTTAATGGCATTTTTTAAGAAAAATATAATACAGTATGTACAAAATAACAATATAGGTAAACATAAGGTGAATAAATATCCCGTTTTTAAATTGCACACACGTAATCGTCCAATTTTGTAGATCTTCATATATTTTTTTCGATAGGTACGAAGTTCATGCTTTGGTTGTGGGATTTGCTGATCAGTTTCATATTGCAACTAGGCGAAGAGGTTGTAGTATCATTTCTGTCATTATCAATATTTGGAACGTTCGTTAAACCTGTTATTATATTATCTGTAGTTGAAATAGTACTTTGCCCCGTTGTCAATATAAAAAATAATAAATCATTCGTTTAAGTTTTAAGTACTTAAAAGCGTTTATGGTATACATTTTAGTTAATTAAAACTGTCACTAATGGTTTTCCTGCCATATCTCACTTAAGACTCTGGTTTTTGTCTAAAAAGGGGCGAATAGTAGTCCTGTTTTAGGGTAACTTTGTTACAGAGATTAGGTACTGTTTACATCTGTTATTTGAGGAAAACGGTTACCCGGAATTTCATTAGAATCAAGATTTATTCTTAATAAATTCTCTTTTTCTAATGGATGAATGCGTATTTTCTTTGTTCTTCCATCTTCACAATTTATTTCATATGACATTGGTCCCTTTAACTATTTTTTACCTTCCCAAAAATTTTTAAAATATACAAGCTGTCCAGGTCAACATTTTAGAATAGCTTTCGGTTAAAAATATATACCTTCTTGGGGAAGGATCTTATCTAACCCAGATAACACGTAAGCTTACGGCTGACCTGATTTTGACTTTTTTGCGCTTACTAGCATTGCAAAGCTTACATTTCGCTTGAAGATTGTTTGCCAAATTTGAATTTAATTATGAGTTTAGATCATATTTACCACAACATTCACATGCAAAAAAATTGTAGAATCCCTACCAACAGATTTCTTACAATCTTTCTTTAAAATCATGTACGTATTTTGTATACACCGTCGGTAAATTTCGCAACTATCCGTTTTAAACACTCGTTTATATGTGAATACAGCGCTTTATTACTGTGCATTGAAAATTTTTAATTGAATATGGCTACCTGTTTTGTAAGTTATAAGAAAGTAATGTGTGTTATTAATTAAATTTTTATAAGTAAAATGGAAAAGTACCTAATAAGAAAATGTTTTGTAACTATATTGTTAGTTTTAATACTGTATAAGTTAATTTAATACTGTATACTAATGTATATTTCAAATCACAAATTACTGTCTGGTCATGGCGTGAGAAACTGTACATTGTGTTTTATTTAGTGAGTGACGTCCATTTGTTTTTTTTCCAGAATTTCAATTTTGAATTTCTTTTAAGTATGATTTTAATAGGGTACTACACAACTAACAATTACAATTAATAATTAATTGCAAATTAAATTAGATATGAATTTAGCGCTTTGTTGATTTTTCATTTAACTAGACAGTATGCATATTATTTAACATTTTATCTGTTCATAGTGGCTGCTCGAAAGCGGTTTAACAAGGCTAGCGAATTTAAGGTTCTTGACATATAGTGTAGCTAGCTACAATCAAGACACACCAAAATGGAAGGTATATACGCCATAAAAATATGTGTAAATTTTTATAATTTTTTAAGGTTTACCTTTAGAGTTATTAAAAATTAAAGAGTTTGTTAAAAAATGTGTAAAATAATAATAATAATATTAATCGTAACATGTGGTTGAAGTTAGTGAATTTATTTTAGTAAAGTAGGTACTCAAATATAAATTAATTTTAATTTTAATTAAATCAAAGAAAAGATACGGCTAAATTTGCTATTGAACATGTTGTATTAACAATGTTGCTAATGTACCTATTATATACGGATCAATAAAAACATAAAATATACATGAATAGTGATTTTGGTGTAAAAGTGATGGTGGGGGAGGGGGGTAAGTAAGATATTTGTAAGCATAAAACAAACTTCTTGCAAGCTTACAAGGCGACTTATACTTGCTTTGTAAAAGAAGTGTAGTTTCAGGAATATTTGCAAACACAACGCAAGCCTTCTGTAAGCTTTCAAATTACCTTTTAAGAGGCTTGCATTAGGCTATACGCAAGTGTAAATGCAAGCTTTCATAATCCTTAAAGTAAACTTACAAAATGACTTGCGTTACACTGTTTCCAAAAATAAATTCAAGCTTGCAAAATCTTTAAAATAAGCTTGAAAAATGATGACTAAAAAGCTTACATTAAGGTTTTCATTCCTAAGCCTGTTGTAAACTACCAGGATTTCAATTACAAGCTTATATGAACTTTTAAGCAAGTTTAGTATGATATGTGGAAAATGTGTTCTTAACATTCGGTTCATAAACAATTCTGCAGGAGGACTTTTAGTAACTATATATGATGTTGTGCTAATAAAAGTCTTGAAAGTTTCGTATTCTAATTAGCCTGTTCCAATGCACTTAAAGGTTTTTTTTTAAATCTGGAACTATCCTTTCAGCTTGTCAACCAAGAGAAGGGCGCAGTGTTGCAATGGTTGTTCCAAAATTCCATTCATTGTACAAACATTTTTAAACTCTTCAACGGTGAACTGTCGCCCACTATCAGATACTATTTTTTTGGGTAATCCATGAATAGCAAATATATTTCTTAACGATTGTATTATACTTGATGAGGACACTGTATGAAGACGAGCGGCCTCCAGCACCTTTTGTACAAGTCTACAACAATTAAATAATACGTTCCTTTAATGAGTTCTGCTATTAAATCGCTCCCATTTGGATTTTGTTACTGGCCATCTTTGTGTTGGTGCTCCTGGAGATAAGTTTTGTGTTCGTTGACTTAACATAACAACCTTTTCTGAATCTTTACCTATTTCAGACCACCAAACGTAACTTATAGCACTTGATGACACATATCTCAGGGTATGGTTGATGTAGAGCACAAAGAATTCCGTTTTGAAATGATTTTGGAAGTAAAACACGAGAACCAAAAATAACACATTCACTATGTAAAGATAGCTCAAGTTCTTTAGAGACGTAAGCTCTAAGATATTCATTATTACATTTTGCAGACCGACTTTCTTGTAACCATAATAAAATTTGGGGTAAAACTGGGTCTATTTTTGTTTTAAATGCAATACACTTAGCGGTAATCGGAGGCTGTTTCATGCTTTCCAAAAGTAGTATTTCTAAAGGTGGAGGGGTATTATCAGTATTCGAGACAACTAGTAATCTACTTACATTACTATGCTGCTTTGCAAGCCGATATTCTAGTTTATAGTCGTACATTGACAACACTAAAATCCATCTTGGTATGCGAAGTTACATATCAAAAATTTTTATTTCTTACGGTTGAATAGTCCCAACAATGGGTTATAGGCAGTTGTTATTTCGGGCAGGCTTTCTGTAACATACTCATTACAAATTTTTTTAACGCCAGAAACGAAATTCTTTTATTGTTGGCAATAGAAAAATATCCGTTTTACACTGACAAATGACAGTACTTCATAAAGTCGTAGAAAGTTATCTGGCTTTTTAATTACCACTATCGGGGTAGCCCATTCAGAAAGAAGTAACTGGTGAAAGTAAGTATTTTATTATGTGTAATAATGGTGAAAGTTTAAATTTTCCTAAATATTAAAAGAAATGAAATAATTTTAATAATAATTTTTTTTAGGATCATTGTGCAACCTCTTTTTAATACGTTCACAACCAAAATAGGCAACATTGTAAAAACAAAAACAACAATCTGTCAGGTGGACCTTTAACACATCATATCAGACTG
>JARFJB010000480.1:1840000-2247500 GCA_036346205.1 Vesta saturnalis | reverse complement strand
ATTTTGTGTATCTAATCTATTTTTGTTAGGTTACAGTAGTTTTGTTTATGTTTTTTTTCTATTATACCGTAGATTTTAGATTTTTATACCTAACTGCGAAGTTGTCAAACAAGGAAACGCGTAATTGGTCTGCATACATTCAGATTTAGCTGCAAGTTCAAATAGATACTTGTTAAAGTTTTGTACAGTATAAGAAATGCTCTCTTGTATAAATAAAAACCTAATACGTTACAAGTGTCATCAAACGACCTTAAAAAAACGTACAGATGTTGAAGAAAAAGTAATATTGAACCTTATGTATATTTTTAATAATTATCTTTATTGTTAGCACCTGAACTTACCTGTAAGTAAAAATCCGTAAAAGGCGAAAGTTATACACCTTCAAGGAATCATTTTAAAGCAAATTATTAACCTTCAAGTAGTTAAATTTCCAAAAATAGATAATCTGCCTTATTCTATTTGTGTATCACAAATAGAAAAGAAAAAAAAACTACAATGAAACTATTTATTAAATTAAAAAAATATAAATGAACGCCGTTTCTGTGAATTTACCTGACAATGGCATCAATCTGTAAAAGATCTTGGAAACTACGTAAGTAGGAAAGTTAGAATGATTGTAATTATTAATATATCTGTTTTAGAGGAATTTGTAGCTCACAATGCAAACGTTAACTGCTTGGCACTGGGACATAAGTCCGGTCGTGTTATGGTCACTGGTGGAGATGATAAGAAAGTTAACTTATGGGCTATCGGAAAACAGAGTTGTTTTATGAGTTTAAGTGGCCATACAACTCCTATAGAATGTGTGCAATTTAATCATGTTGAAGAGCTTGTGTGTGCGGGTTCACGTGCAGGTGCACTTAAAGTGTGGGATTTGGAAGCAGCGAAATTAGTCCGTACACTAACCGGACACCGTGATAGCATTAAATGTGTCGATTTTCATCCGTACGGTGATTTTTTAGTGTCGGGTGGAAGTGATAGTACTATAAAATTATGGGATAGTAGAAAAAAAGGGTGTATTTGTACATTTCCCGGTCATACAATGACGGTAAATAGTCTTAAATTTAGTCCGGATGGTCAATGGATTGCATCAGGTGGTGATGATTCTAGAATAAAAATATGGGATTTAAGAGTGGGTAGGGTTTTAAAAGAATTTACGGAACATATGAATTCGGTGACGTGTGTGGAATTTCATCCGCACGAATTTTTATTAGCTAGTGGTAGTACTGATAGATCTGTGCATTTTTTCGATTTGGAAAATTTTAATGTGGTTTCAACTGAACGTGATGTTGGTTCTGTTAGGTGCTTGTGGTTTAATCCGGATGGGGAGTGTTTGTTTACTGCCGTTAGAGACTATCTTAAAGTAATTGGGTGGGAGCCTAATAGATTATATGATTCCGTACCTGTAAATTGGGGAAGGATTTGTGATATTTCAACTGCTCAGCATCAATTGGTAAGTAAACTAAATAATAAACTAGTTTTTTATGAGTGATGCTATTCGTTAATTAAACTACTTTTAGTACCAGGATCACTTTACATATCTGAATATGCTAATACGTTAAAATATGTGCAAATGAGCTATTTTTAAATAAGAAAAAGTATTGTAGTCTCCGTTTTGTATATACTTTGGGTAGTTTTCTATATATTTACATTCTACACAAATTCACCCACTGAAATTCCTCTTCACAGGTAAAAATTTATCATCATAAACACAAATACCAATAAATTCAATGAACTTTATTATGCTAAGTAAATTGTTTTTATACATATATTAAATTTGGGGTTGATAATCAATTGAATTGTCACCATAAAGGTGAATGACCTATGTCACTAATATTTGTAATATGCTGAAGTAATCAACTTTTGATTGCAGTAAATGTAGGTGAATGTCATTGAAATTGACATAACCATGGCTCATTAAGTCATATTTAAATATTTAATCCGAACGATTGAAAATTAGGTGTGTGTTACGTATATTCTGTTTACCTTATTTTTCGGCATAAAGGGTGGATGTAGAAAAATGTTGGCATAAGTGATTTAAGAAAGCTATTTCTCATTTTTCGTCCTTTGATAATATAGTGTTAAGCTAAAATAGTGGAATTTTTTTAAATTTCATACAAGATGGTAAAGAAGCTTGCGATACTACAATTGGAAACCATTTTTAAATTTCAGTTACTCACAACTTACAATCAGTTTTTTTTAATTGCGCATGAAAGAATAAGTTATTTGTTAGAAAAAAAAACATTTTTTGCAACCAGTCAAAGTGGATTAATCAAAACATGTAAATCCCACATTACAAGTTGTGCGCAAATGTATGTTTAGATATGTAAATTAGTTTTTAGGTTTGTAATTTTATTAATAAAACCATTATGCATCACTTTTGTTGTAATAATTACATATAAGTGAGGGGTTATTTTAACCCATTAATAAAAACTTCAAGCTGGAACATTGCAAATTGGTAAAAAGTATAAGTGTTGTATAAGAAAAATACAATGGTGTAAGCGTAATGCCAGAAAATTAAAGTGAACAGATTTTATCTCTTTTTCATTCTGTTTTTATTATGAAATTAAAAAAAAATTTAAACCTTGTAATTAAATCATTGTAAAACATTTTACTAATGTAATAAAAATGTTTATAAACTTTTGTTAATTTGTATTCGACATTCAAGTCAAGAGCATTTAGTTGCCTAATTGCTAAGAACTGCATTTATAATTAAAATTGAATTGCTAATTAAGGAACTTAATGCTCTTAATTTTGTAGGTTTGGGTGTTATATGGCACTTTTGTTAGTCATTTTTATTATTTACATTTACATATGTGTGTTATCACCTATTTTTATTATTTGTAAATTGATAAATTTGCTTATCGTAATCTGTTTATACAGTTGTAATTCTTATCATTAATAGTACACACATCTATTTTTTCCTTCGTTTATTATGTATCTTTCTTTAATGTTAATTCAGGTACGCAGATAAGGTAGGTTAAATTGGTTTCAAACACAAAAGTCTAGTTCGGTAATTGTTTTATCACTTTGTTCTAAGTGTTTTATTTTGCAAGTTTTTATCCACACTTTACACAATAACTTCATTATTTTGTTTTTAATCAGTTAAGTCATAATTCGCATGCCATTCAAGTACCTTTGTGAAGTTTATCGACATTTTTATAAGTAGGTTAATTCATCTCAAGGTTTTTACTTTGTAGGTACAGTGACACTTAACAAATAAAGACGCACAATGCATAACGTCATTATGTATGTTAGTTTCAATTCTCTAAAAAGTGTTTGAAAATGATTGAAAACCTTTTGGAAATAGATTCCTTAATGAAATTTGGGTCTTTTTCACAAAACTTTAGTTCTGTGCCCTCTCTGAAGAGTCATTTTTTTTAAAATTGGAGGGGAAATAATATTTGGTGGTTATTTTGCATTAAGGAAAAGGTAACTTACCCCCTATCTTGCTCGTGATAAGTGGTGCGGATTATATAAACAAACCCTATAATTATTATAAAATTATAAAATTTAACGGATAAACAAGTAATACAAAAATATTATTTGGATAATATGTGGCTCTTTAGATTTTGCAGAAAAGGTAATTGTTTTTCTGTAAAGAAATAACACCTGTATGTAATCAAACTAAAACATAATTATTAGTCAGCGCACAGCAAAAAGTTTAATAAATTCAAATGAAAAAAAAAACAAAAAAAGACAACGTAATTATAATAAATGCCGGAAATGATCACACTGAATCTAAAATCTTGTACTTTTAACAAAATACTGAAATAACAAAAGAGCAGCTTACTAGGTATTTTATAGTTTATTGAAAATAATGAAATTGATAACTTTCACTACTTCCGTTCTTGATTAAAAATACTTATCTTTTTAGTAAAAGTTATGTATTTGAAAGAAAATTATATAGATTTTGTTGGAATTAATATTTCAAATATTTGTTAATGGTAAAAGTCGTATATTTTAAAGTAAATTTGATAGATTTCGTCATTTCATATTTCAAATATTCTCTATTTATTGTGGAGGACGGAACAAATCTACAGTAGCGACTTTGACCGGACACCGGTGGGTTGGGCCGTGACCTTGCTTCAAATAATAATTAATAGGGCGCTCTTTGCCAACCAAAACGCCAAAAATCTGAGAATATAAACTTTAATTTGACGCCACCTACGTCAAATTAGATCATGAACACTATCTGAATTGTTCGAATAAAACCGAAAAGCAAACAGTTCACTCAGCTAAACCTGTAAACTTTGCTTTAAAATAACTTATCGAAACGCCCATTTAAACTCATAATATCTTTCTCCTTAAATTCGCAAAAATGTAATAAAGAATTCTAGAAATTTACCATGAATTAGTGTTATAAATACACAATTCTAATCTGAACTTTAAAATCAGGAAACTTGGTTACCCAAACTCAAAATAGGCATTCGTAACAAAAAAAAGCAATAGGTTAATGACTTTGACTTAAAATAAGGCCCTACTTGCAAAACTGGTAACGCACTTGACCACTAAATTACCGTTATATTATTCAACGGAGTTAGTGTTCCCAAATACGACACAAATTTCACACATAAAAAATCCTATGTAAATATCCAATAAAGTCTGTCCAGAAACGAAGCGAAGGACTGAATTAAAATAGTTCATTTATTTTACATATAAGCGGTACAAGATTTTGTATTAAGTAGGCTAGAGGCACCACTTATAGCCACATTAAGAAAAAAAAATTGTTTATTTAATTGCAACTATCTCAAAAGTGAATAACAGAGAATAAAAAAAATCAATTTATATTACTTGGAGCTTATTGTTTTCGGTGATATTGCTAAATAATGTGTTACTAAGAAATTGTAAGCCCAAAAAATGTTTAAACAAAAAATGGTGTAAATGTTACTACTTTTGGCCACAAATTTATGCCACTTATTGCCAGGAAAGTAAGTAGAGTTTAAAGACAAACCTAATAAATTAAATATTTTTAATTATTACAAATTGCATTGTACAGGTTGTCCCATTTCATTACATTTAATGTTTCTTATAGAATGTCCGTATTGACACCGTTTTTTTAATGAAACCAAAGCTACGGTAATGAAATATTGCCAACCAGTATTAGTTTGTGTGAAATTATTTTCAAAAGTAGTATCCATGTAATTGAATTTTGTCAACATGATAAAAAAGTATAATATATGCTAGATTTTTACGTAGAACAGTGTATGACTCAGATTTTCTTTAGAGGTCACAGTTATTTGAGATATCTGACATAACCTTTTTTATGGGACACCTCTATAATGTTGTCTTAAATCTTTTCTGAAGAGCTTTTCAAGAATATCAGCATAGTCTATGTTATTTTCCACGTAAATACGTTAAGATAATGATATTTTCTAAATTTACATTTGATAATAGTGGATAGCCGTGTAACCATGGTAACGTAAAATACAAGAATGAATTAACGTTCTACCAGTTACTTAGGTATTTGCATTTTGAAGTTTCTGTTTCTCAAATTATTCCTGGTTACATTTTACCCAAATTTAGTGCTGATATTTATTGTTATTCGTTGTTTATTGTTATCTTTGTTGTTTAATTACTTTGTTTCAGATATGGCTCGAAACCGAAAAAATATATGAAAACTTTGAGAAATATGATATGAATACCTGCTTCAATTATCTAATGAAAACAGCATTACCAGGCCTTAGAACTATCTGAACAGGTCAGTTAATCTTTACCTTAGAATTTGTATTATTTCTGGATACCTATTCTTGTCATATCAGATATCGAAAGACAACCCGAAGAAGAATATTTCAAAAGTTGAAATGTTAATGCTGTGCCACATGGATGTTTTGACAAACCTGGCTGAGTTTACAACATTTGAGAACGAGGAATCAGAGATCAACTTTTTGCAGTTGTTCAAACCATCCTGAAACCTCGTGCAGGATAAAGATGAGAGACTGTGTATCTAATTATCAACAGTGCAAGAGGATTTAACAAACATAAATTCACTGATGCCCTGAGTCGTATAAACTTGTTCGAATCATCTTTGCACCCTGGTGATGCTGAACGTAGATTGAGTTCTGCAATTGAGTTTCATAAATATAACACCTTCACGTGAACAATATTTGACCGAAAAAATAGATTTGGTTAGACGAGGCACATTTCACAAGTTAGAAATCTTAATAGTACAACTCCGTTTAAAGTGTCAAGAAAACAACGTGATTTTTCCTTTAGAGCGTCAAGGCTGTTTGTTTCAATGTAACCTTTATTTTTAACGAAAAATAGTTTACAAGATTTATGAAAAATCCTAAACTCTAATGGGTACTTCAATTCAAGAAAACAGATGAACATTTTAGAAGATATCAACTGGCAAACTGAAGGATATATTCTTCCAGCAGAAGGAAGCCCATAATGAAAGAAAAATAAAAAAGCTGGCTAAATGAACGTTTAAGAAAATGGATTGGAACAATGGACCTGTTCGATGGCCACCACGATCACGGGATCCTCGATGTTGGATTTTCAAAAGGAAATTAGAGAATAAAGTTTATTCAAAGCAATATGCAGGTCCAAGAATCAATTGAACGGAAATATGCTTTTGCGAATTACGAAGATATCATTTTTTTGGGAAAACTATTTAACAGAATTATATATTTTAGAAACTTGTAGGAGAATAATGACAATTTGAACAATATTTGTGATTTAATAAAATTAATATAGACTCTGCTATAATTTAAAAAACTCTTGTAAGGTTAAAATATTTTAAAAATTATATAGGGTCCCATTGCAAGAAAATAGGGTTATGTCAATATCTCAAAACTGTGACCTCTAAAGAAAATCTTTTATCGCCACTGGCTTCTACTTAAAATTTACAAATATCAGTTTTACTTTTTAATATGTCTGAACAATTACCGAGTTACAGTGTATTACTGAAAATGCAATTTTCCAAAATCACCCTGTATTAAGAACTAAAGATCGAACAAATTTGATTAGTGCATCTTTGTTAAATAAAAATTTAGCAAGTGTCGCTAGTTAAAAGTCCTAACCTAAAAATTAAGCGAAGAATAAATCAAAATTATACGAAAATGGGACAACCTGTACAACATAAGTATTTTCCAATTTTTTAAACTAAGTAATAATTACATTCATATAGTATCTACATTAATACTTTTCATAACATCGATTTTCATGGAAATTTTGTAATTAATCTGAAATTTGTCTCAAATTGGATCGTATGCTGCCAAATTATATTATCTTTCTAATTATATTATCTTTCAAAACAGTTGCCACATATCTAAACGTAATGAAAGCGTTTTCTGTTCCTTGACTTTCTAAGATTTAATCTGATACTCGTCTTCAGAAAAACTTTCAAAACAGTTGCCACATATCTAAACGTAATTGGTAACCTTTTGCCTGTTCCTTTAAACTCAGCTAAAATGAAATTCCCAGGCTTGATCTTTTCTGGTTTTTCAGTTTCAATGTCTGGCACAATACCTTCCAAAAAATCTACATCATCATCACTCTCTCCAGAATCTTCCCATTCTACTTCAGAACTCGTATAGCTTCAAGTTGTTTTTTTTTTCTTTTCTTCTTTGTTTCAGCCATTTATCTGATATTATTACGCTACATGGATCTTGTTGTTTCTGTCTAATTCTAGTTTTCTTTGATTTTCGTTCACGTGGGTATGGAAGCAAGCTTTTGAGTACTGTTGATATACCAGACTTTGGTGTCATAAATACATTGCGTTTGGCAGCCTCAAGTGTTTCAAATTGAGTATCGTTTCTTAATTATGAACTAGTACTTTGCTGCTCACTATACAGGGTGTTTTAAAAGTCCATCAGAAAACTCCGGGAGGAGACTCTACGAGCTAAAATAATAGCAGTTTGTAAGGAAATTTTTTTCGGATTGTCATTTGTTTGCAAGTTACGGCTTGTCAAAGACCAATTTTTTTATTTTATTTATGAACGATTCTGGTTTTACAAAGAGATAGCGTTAGATAGTGGAATTACACGAACAAAGTATGACAGATTCTGCTATTTTATAATAATAATAATACATTTTATTTGTCCAACAGAAACAAGTACCAATTACAGGGCAAACTGAAAAAAAAAAACAATACAAATACATAAACACCAATACAAGAGAAGATACTACACACATAACATAAGGATTATAAGTTACTAACATTTCTAAAACTATTGTATATTGAATTAAAGTTACAAAGAGTAAGTAACAATTTACAAGTTTATCATAACAAATGTTCGTAATGACCTCCATTCACCTCTATACATTTTCTAACACGTTTTAGAAATGATCGTCTGACACGATGCAAAACACCGATATTGTTTCCAACCCACCAATAATCCTTTGTCGCAGATCGTTAACGTCGTCAACAGGCGTTTTATAAACTATAGACTTTAAATGCCCCCAAAGAAAGAAATCCATTGGATTAAGGTCTGGCGATCGCGGTGCCCAAGCTATTGGTCCACCTCTTCCGATCCAACGATTATGAAATACCTCACCTAATTATCTACAACAGCCAAACTAAAATGTGGAGGGGCGCCATCTTGAAGAAGCCACATATTTGCTCTTGTTCTTAGAGGAACATCTTCAATTAAATCTGGAAGATCGTTTCGAAGAAATTTCAAATAACTATCTCCATTTAACACTCCATTAAAAAAGTAAGGATCCAGTAATTGATCTTTTACGATTCCAGCCCATACGTTAAGAGAATATCTTCGTTGACGTTTTGTTTCCTGGTATGCATGTGGATTCTCATCAGACCATCGATGAGTATTATGATAGTTTGTAATACCATCTCTTGTTAAGCCGGCTTCGTCAGTAAACAAAATGTTATTAATAAATGCATTATCTTCGTCATATTTTTCCATAATGCTATTACAGAGCTGCAAACGACACACGGGATGTTCATGATAAAATGCTTGTACCTTTTGCACCTGGAATGGGTAAAGAAGTTGCTCGTGAAGAATATTCCAAACTAAAGAATGGGCAATATCCTCCTGCTGGGCAATTCTTCTTGTACTTATCGCCGAATTTGCCTCTACTGTCTCCAGACTATTTATTTTTTTCTACAGTTCTCGTAGTTCTTGGTCTTACTGAGTCATAAATATTATTTCTAAAGGAACCTTGCTCCCCAGACGTCTGTGAATGTGAACAAATGTTTGTGCATGTGGTGTTCTTCTATCAGGATATGCATCTATGTTATTCCGGCGCGCTTGTTCTGCATTACCATTTGCTTGTCCATAACAAAATGCATGTCACGGTATTCAGTACTTTAGCATTGCTGAGCGATTTTCCAAATTATTATGGTAAAAAATCAAACTTATACGAAGATTAAACAATGTTCGTGACAATTTGCATCAAGAGTATTAATAATAGTTATTTGAAGCATGCCAACTCGGTTAATTAACGAATGGAATTATCAACATTTGATGTTTTAATAAAACTTTAATAGCGATTTCTGACTAAACGGTTGCATTTATCGGCTTGAATAAAGATCACATAATTTTTTCGAATATTGTTTCTCTTTATAATAATGTTCATATTTTTGCGATGTTTGGCAAGAGAAAAAAGTTATCAGCAAAACAAATTTTGAGTTTTAGGTAAAGTGCCTTCTAACGGCGCATAATGGAAGTTTTTTATTACTGCTCCAATAGAACTAGATCTAATTAGTAAGTATGTCAAATGAAAGACTAATCGACCTTGAACTGCAGAAGTTATTTAAAAAATTAGTCTTTGACAAGCCGTAACTTGCAAACAAATGACAATCCGAAACAAAATTTCCTTACAAACTACTATTATTTTAGCTCGTAGAATCTCCTCCCGGAATTTCCTGATGGACTTTTAGAAGACCCTCTATATTTCGTTGTTTTTGTCGATATTTGGTTGCGTGCTTTGGTGTCCTTGCATGAAACTATCACTTGCGATACCTTCGTTATTAGAGGCAACAGGAGAAGTGTTAGTATTACAATCAACAGTTACTTGTTCATCTTGTCCTTCTTGAGTGTTTTTAGAAACTTCGTTGGATATACTTAACCATACCATGTACAAAAGTAAGGCTTCTTTCACCGAATTTATGAGATCTTCTCTGTCATTTTAAACTGATCTAGCAGCACGGGGTCAATTTGTTTTCTAAGTATTCCAAATGCTTAGCGACTTCTTGGATATTGTTTGCAGGTGGTGTATCCAAATCTCTTTGTCTAAGTAAAATTTTTGAAAAGCTTTAGTTATTTCCTGATCGAGATTATTAATTTTAAACTGTCTGGATATCTTTTGCCATTTCTTTTTTATAGGACCAAATACAGCTACATCTAGTGGTTGGATAATGTCTTATTTGGCACAAAATTATTTGGTTTTCACGACAAAAACGACTTAAGTGAAGAGTCAAATAACCTATGTCCATCTAAGAACGCTACAATTGGAAACTTAACGTTGGTCTCACGAAGGAAGGGGACGAAAACATTTGAAAAATATTCATAAAAGCACTCAGCCATCATCCAGCCGTTTTCACTCTTTCCAAGGCCCCATCCTTTAGGTGCTGCTTTTATTATGGCTGCAGGCAAACGGTCATACTTAAATAATGTCAGAGGAGGTGCGAAGCTTCCGGAGGCGTCCACTGTAAAACGGTTGTCACATTTTCTTTGTCTGATGATGTTCGTTCGTCAAAAACAAGTTTTCCACGAGGTCCAAGCACTGCACCACTTTTAGGAGCTAGATCCATATTGAATATACGTTGAGAATCAGACAAAATATCTAAAGCATTAATTTCATTTAGGTGTGTGTGTACTTCTTCAAACCAGTTACGAATTTTTTGTTCTGTTACTGCTCCCTTCACCATGAATGTACTCTGACTTCTTCTGGAACACTTCCTTATGCCTACGTAAAAATGCATAGTAGCACTTTTGTCTGGTCGGTTGTTTAAGAAAGGAGTTTTTATTTGAAGCTGTGTAACAAGTTTTTGAACCGAAGTTAGAGTCTATCTTTGTCAAGGAGAAACCCCATTTTTGCACAACTTACGATCTACTCAACTAAAGTTTGTTCACAGTCTTTTCCGAGAATTGAAACATAACCGCACTTGCCAGTTGAGACTTGCCACTTCTTTGTTTCTTAAAGTTGTACGTGGCACCTTGAAAATCGTGCTTGCTTTTGTAATAGGCATCCCTTCGGATATTTCCTTAAGTGCCAAGTCGATTTTTGCAGGAGAATATTGGAACTTATGACGCTTCTGTATCTTCCCTCTTTGAACAGGATTCGGCATATTGCACTTTAAAGGTAAACGGCCATAAGTGGAATACGCAGAGCCACTTATAGCCACTGGACTGACCATAAATAGGAACTTGTCGTTATCAGGTTTCCACTAATGGTCGGTAGATTTTTTTTCTCTAAAAACATGTTAAGTATAGCTGTGGCAAAAATATAGTTGTTTACAATATTCACTTACCTATATGGCACTGTCACAATCAGTTTTTTCAAATAATATTCCAAAATGTCTAGTTCTACACATCGCCTTTGTATTATGTTGTTTTCATTCACGTGCATGCTTCCTCTCCAATGCCTGGTAGATAGACGCGCCAATATGCGCATTCAATAAAATTTCACACTCAAACAAGTTGCTAATGTTTAGCAAAATAAAAATAAATGACCATAGTGGGATACTGGCGATATCCTACTTAACAGATTTCTTAAAATAGTTTTAGGATATACCCCTTCCATACTACCTATAACGTTACAACGTAAGTTATTTATCAATAGCTGCTAATCTTTCAACAATGGGACGTACCTGTTGTTGAGTTCTAAAGTAAAGATCATAGGCGTGTACATGGGTTTTGCAGACAAACAAATGACGATTGCAATATTTTGTTGAAAACTTAACTATAAAAAGTGATTTTAAATGATATCATTGTAATATATCATTTAATTATAAAACACTTCATTTGTTAGAAATTATTTTAGTTTAGCTTAACATTATTAAAAATGTGGTCGATAATGGTATTAGCAATTTGTGATTCCATCAACAAAGACATTCAACGTATTCGCGAATGGGGAAGCAATAATCTAGTTAAATTTAATGCTAACAAACCTCAGTGTTGCCTTGTGTGCCCCAAAAAAGATCGATCATTTCCTGTTGTCAGTATGAATGGCTCAGTTCTTAAGTTTTCAGACTCTATTACTCTGTTGGGTATGACTGTGTTTTCTAATCTCTCATGGGTTGACCATCTTCTGTCAGCTACCAAAACAGCTGCTCGTAAAATAGATCTAAGCAGTACTTTACCTCTCGACAACTCCTTCTTCTGTATAACGGCCAAATTCGGCCTCATCTGGAATATAATTCTCACTTCTGGGTTAGTGCTCCCCAATACGCACTCGATATCGTTGATCGTATTCAAAAGAGGGCGATTAGGCTTATAAATGACCCGTCCTTAACTTTTCACATACAGTATCTTGAGCATAGAAGGATGGTTTCAGTTCTTTCTATTATCGTTATTACAACGGCTATTGTGCTGCTGAATTATATTCTTTGATACCATCTCGAGCTATCTTTGCGGAAAAACTCGGTTCGCTCATTCCATCACCATTATTCAGTACAAATCTCCACTTGTCGTACCAAACGGGCGCAATCCACATTTTTCTACGCGGCTTCTAAACTCTGGAATGATCTCCTAGTTCCTGCTTTCCTCTCACTTATGATATGAGAAAATTTAAGGTAGCTGTTCATAGGCATCTGTTGGCAATTCATTATCCCTCTATCCATGCTCCTAAGTGTTCAGCTGATGCTTTAGTCACATAAATATATATATATATATATATATATATATATATATATATATATATATATATATATATATATACGGAGGTGACAATCCAAACAATCGATAATTACCTAATCAACCACGAAATTAATTTCATTATGACGTATCTAATCAATATTACTTCAGTGTTGTATTTTTTTTACCATAAAACAACCCAACGCCACTGAATCTGCCAAACATGTTGATTTATTCCTTCGCTTCGTTTCTGGACAGATTATAAAAAATTAGAAAAATAACCAATAAAGCAAGTTAAACGGATCAAAATAATGTCCTCAGCCTAATAGTCAAGTTAAAACACTTCAGGCATAAGATATACATACCAAGGAATGCTGGTGTTCGCAAATAAGCCACGGGTTTCACACAAACGATCCTATATTACATAATACAATAAAAAAATAGACAATAATAATGACGTGTTCGTTCCGTCAGTACTGTACATGGGTATGTCATAAAAAGCACGAAAGAAAAATAAATGCCTTTGGTATGACATTCCTGAGAAGCGCAAGATTAACGAAGCAAATATATGTGGGTGAGGTTAGATGTAAGGCCATGTCTGGTAGGCCGCGTAAAACTTCGCTGAATGTAGTAGAATGTATGGTAAAGGAAAGAAAGATGAGTTTTAAAAATAAAAGGACATGTTAGAGACAATGTTTGAATCTTGCTGAAGCTAGCGAGGTATGCGGGGATATGAAAGCATGGAGAAAGATGGTGAATGAAAAATAAATAAGAGGCAGGGATTGTTTTGCTCACCCCGCATGGGAATGGCGTGAAGGTTAAGTTAAGTTAAAAATAGAAACTAAACACAAAAAATAACCAACGAAGTAAGTTAAACGAAACAAAAGAATATCGTTAGTCTAACAACCAAGTTAAAGCGCGTCAGACGTAAGATACATGAACAAAACATACTGCTTTGCATTCCGTAATAAACATCTTATGACGTAATTACAGCAATTACGCAAACACAAAAAGACACTGTGGTGGGTGTAAACGATAAACTCCGATTTACCATAAATACAAACAACTCAAAGCAAATCTGAACTCAAAATCGAAAAAGTGCAGATTACCCTGAAATCAAAATAGTAGTCCTATTAAAATTTCACGCATGAACCGGAACTAAACTATAAATTGTTGACAATAAAACATTATTGTCTCCTGTTAAATTGGGATTCGCAGACATAAACAAAAAAACGTTCAAGGTGTTCTTACGTAAATTTCTTTTAGTCAGCGAAATGTTATAATGGTCTAAATAATGTTGATTCCACCCAGGCATTAGCCTTCACGTTTACTAACACTAACGTAGAAGTTCTTTAATCGATAGGAGAAATAAAACCTGTATGTATCTAAACTAAATTGATTACTAGTCGGCGCACAGCAAACAGTTTAATAAATTCAAGTAAAATAAAAACATAGTTATAATAAATTCCGAAAATCGCCACAGTGAATCTAAAAAGTCTTGTACTTTTAACAATATACTAAAATAACAGAAGAGCAGTTTATTCGATATTTTTAATTTATTAAAAATAATGAATTTAGTAATTTTCACGACTTCCGTTTTGAATTAAAAATACTTATCTTTTTGGGTAAAAGTGTATTTGAAAGCAAATTTTGTAGATTTACTTTATTTATATTTCAAACATTTGTTAACGTTGTTCTCTTATTGTGGACAGCTGAATACTACCCACATCAGCCCGAGGTCGGTGGACTGGATCGTGTAAAATTTGCTTTAAAATAGCTTATGTAAACGCCTACTTAAATTCATGAATAGCTTTAATCTTTCTCCATAAATCAGCGCTAATTGATTGTAAAATTTTATCATGGATTGATATAAATACATATTTGTAATCTGAACTTTAAAATAAGGAGCCACGTATTCAAAATAGGCATTCATAACATAAAAACCAATAAGTTAAGGGCTTTGGCTTAAAACATGAGCTAGGCGAAGTGCTTATTTCAAACTAATGATTAATGGGGCGCTCATTGCCAACCAGAACGCCGAAAATCGGGAAATATACTTAGTTTGACGCCACCTGATTTTAAATTTATAACGATATACATCACTTGGATTGTTTAAATAAAGCCGAAAGGAAAGAGTTCCATCAACTAAACCTGTAAAAATTACTTTAAAATAGCTTATGTAAACACCGAGCTAGTGGAGTGGTAACACGATTTGTATATCATTCGGGAGGTAATGGGTTCGATTCGCGTTACCCTCTACCCTGTATGAGGTTTTTTCAGGGGGGTTTCCTCATACACTTGTTGTGACATGGTCACTGCGTACACGCACACCATCGGCGGCTATTTAGGCGAATGCTGGGATGATATCTTCCCCCTCAGAACCCTAACTCCGTCCCTTCCCATCCTATCCTAACCGCACCTATCCTTGATCCAACCGTGCATACATATTTAATGTATGTATGTTGGGGATCCATGGTTGTGGTTGAAGGAGCTTGGATAGCTCAAGCATGTATATGAATTCATATACCTAAACCCATAATTGTAATCTGTACTTTAAAATAAGGAAACATGGTTACCCAAATTCAACATGGGCATTCATAACTTAAAATCAATAAGTTAATGACTTTGGCTTAAAATAAGGGCCTAGTTGCAAAACTTATACACACTTGGTCATTAAAATCACCAGCATATTATTCAACGGAGTTGGTGCCGCAAATAAGATGCAAATTTCACACAAAAAATTTTATTCGCAAAATAAAAACAAAAAAATAATCAATAAACGAATCCATTGTTTTTCCTCAGTCTAATGGCCAAGTGAAATCGCTTCAAACATAAGATAAACAAACAAGTAATGTTGGTGTTCACAAATAAGTCATAAATTTCACACAAAAGATTATATATTAAATACAATAAGACAGAAAATAAAAACAAAAATAATAACTAATAAAGGAAGTTAAACGAAACAAAACCATGTGCTCAGACTAATAGCCAGGTTAAAGCACGTCAGATATAAGATAAACAAACAAGGAATACTGGTTTTTGGAAAATATGCCACAAATTTCACACAAAAGATCCTATATTAAATATAGTAAAAAAGTAGAAAATAGAGACAAAAAAATAACCAATAAAGGAAGTTAAACAAAACAAAATATCCTTAGACTAATAACGAAGTTAAAGCGCGTCAGATATAAGATAAGCAAACAAAGAATGCTACTTTGCATTCCATAATATACATCTTATGACGTAATTATAGCAATTACGCAAACACCAAACAAAAAGATACTACTGTAGGTTAAGACGTCAAACTCCAATTTACCATAAATACAAACAAAGCAAAACAAATCTGAACTCAAAAATCGAAATAATGCAGATTACACTGAAATCAAAATTGTAGTCTTATTAAAACATCGTAATTTCATACATGCATCGGAACTAATCTATAAACTCGTAACACAACATTATTATCTCCTGTTATAACGGGATTCGCAGATATAAACGAAAAATCGTTCAAGGCGTTCTTACGTAAATTTCTAAATAATGTATAAGTTTATATTCATTAAGCGATACGAGAAATAAAAGTTGTATGTAACTAAACTAAATTTAATTACTAGTCAGTGCACAGCTAAAAGTTTAATAAATTCAAATAAAATAAAAACAACGCAATTATAATAGATAACTTTCACGATTTCCGTTCTTAATTAAAATGCTTGTCTTTAAGGGCAAAAGTCGTGTATTTGAAAGCAAACTCTATAGATTTTTTGCCTTAATGTTTCAAATATTTGTTAACGGTAAAGGTCGTGTATGTAAAAGCAAGTAGATTTTGTTAGTCAATTTATATTTCAAATGATTGTTAACGTTGTTTTCTTTTTATTGTGGCCCGCGGAATTTTGGTGTAGTGTCCACTTCAGCCCCAGGTCGGTGGGCTGTACCGCGGCTCATTGCCAACCAAAACGTCAAACATAGGGAAATATAAACTTTCGTGCCACTTCCTTTTAAATTTATAACGGGATACATCATTTGAATTGTTTGAATAAAACCAAAAAGGAAACGGTTCGTTCAGCTACACTTGAAAATTTGCTTTAAAATAGGTTATGTAAACGCCCACTTAAATTCATCAACACCTTTAAGCTTTCTCGATAAATGCGTAATTGATTCTAAAATTTTATGATGAGTTGATATAAATACATAATTTGGTTATCCAAATTCAAAATAAGCATTCGTAACAAAAAATCAATAAGTCAAGGACTTTGACTTAAAACATGGGCTGGGAGTGGCCCTTTTTTCAAAGTAATGATTAATAGGGCGCTCATTGCCAACCAGAACTCTGAAATAGGGAAATATACTTTATTTTGGCGCCACCTGCTTTTATATTTATATCGGTATACATCATTTGAATAGTTTGAATAAAGCTAAACCTGTAAAATTTGCTATAAAATAGCGTATGTTATATTTCACACATGAACCGGAGCTAAAGGAGATCTTCCACCAACACGTATGGCGCCCCAAACCATGACTCCAGGTGTTAAGCCTGTGGGTCGTCTTTCAACAAACTCTAAATTTCGACGTTTTCCTCGAAACCGCCGCACCTTCTGACGACCATCGTTTCGCCATAAACAAAAACGCAATTCGTCGCTGAAGGCGATGTTATTCCATTGAAGGCCCCAGTCCCGCCGCTCTTGACACCATGCCAATATAGCAGTCTTACGCTCTTGAGTTAACTGGGGTCGTCGGTACGGACGATACGAATGTAAGCCAAAAGACTTAATTCTCCTGTAGATTGTTGACATTGATAGGTGACGACCAATAGCTCCTGTCCAGTTCACCGCAACAGACCTTGTTGACTGAAACCGATCTATTGTGGCCATCCGCCTAAGAAGTCGTTCTTCACGATCATTGGTGCTGCGTGGTGGTCTTCCACTGGAACGAGGTCGTTAAATGCCTTCTTCAGACCAAGAAGACCAAATGCGGGTCACCGTGGTGTGGTCTCGATTAAGTCTTCTGTCGATTTCTCGAAAATCTGAAACTTGGGCAAAGTTTCGTCGTTGTCTTACTGGGGGCATTTTTTCAGAATAAATGTGTCAGTTAAACAACCAAAAATTGACACTAAGCGACTAGATTTCTTAAAATGTATAAATAAAAATTGTTGATAATTGATGTTAACTGTGGTGCAAAGTACATAATGACTTGTTCTTTTTCATTGAAACTTCCATCGTTTTCTATATGATACTGAAACATTATTTTGCCAAAATTTCAAAATCATTGCTTTATTATTTCTGAGTGGTGCATTTCATTTGTAACGTAGTGTATTACAATTCCTTGCAATAGCCTCGTTTTTTATATTTAAATACTGTTGCTTACTTAAATTGGTTTCCAAAATAAGTTCTAGAGCTTCTTCTGGTGTATAAGATAAAGAATCTAAGGTAGGTCCAAAAATGTTTCTCCTTATCTTAGCTGGTCGATCTGGAGATTGATTTACATTTTTAAAACCATGGCTAAATCACGTTTTCCTTCATGACCTACAGCTACCCTTGCAGCTTGTACAATTAAAGCTGAATTATGTTGCTTCTCAAGTGATAGCTGTGACGCTTCCCTCCTCTTAGATCTTTATGATTTTTTTGAAAACGGAAGCCGTTGTCGACCAGAAGACACTGATGGTATAGGTTCATCTGTCTCAATTATAAAATCATCCTTGATGAATTTGTATTTGTAAAATAATCCCTACGGCGACGAGCTTTACACCATCTTTCATCCAAAATCCGATATAAGCGGCGAATTTTGTTTTTTATTTTCTCCTCAGAAGATGAATTCACTGTTTCTCCAATTGTGTTCATAATATGATCATAGACTAAACTGAATTGTTCATCTCTGTCACGTACTGAAACCCATAGATCAAAAAGATGCATACCAGTAGAAAAAAAAATTACTTGTCAAGCAACATAGTTGCAGGCAAAACATATTCATACTTAATCTGTAAGAAACCCTGAATTGAACTTTGTAAAACTCATCCCCGCCAAACATAGCTATTTTTTTATAAATCAATCCAAATATTGAGGTTATGTGAAATAATACAAACATTAATAGTAATAACTAGGTATTCGTTTTCAGAAACTGTAGATAGATGAATGTGGTAAAACTAAGATATATATGAAATTCATACTTGTAAGATCCCAATGCACTTTGTTCCCAGCAAAAGCACGAAGAAACTAAAGAACAGCACACTATCAAACTATTCACTGACAATGCTACTTCCTAGCTTATTAGAAACTGATACAAGAAGTGCCAACTTTAAAATCCTGCATCTCAAATTAGGTGCCTATTACAAAGAAAACAATTGCAAAACATTAAAATAAGACATGTTTACATTACGTTGTTCTGCATTCAGAAGCCAATTTTAATATTTTTAAAAACTGCATTTTGGCCGGGAAATCAGATCTTGGACACCAATGTGCTCCGGTTTAAATGAAATTGTTATTTTCGTATAACCACCTATCTTAGAAATGGAATTCTTACTATTTGTTATGATTTTGACTTCCAAAAGTTCTTGATGAAGTTCGAAATTTTTCATTATTAAATTTTGGACTTTATACAGTTGCTAAAAATATTAGTTTTATTCATTAGTAGAATCAATTTAGTTCCGAACCCCAACAAGATTGCAACACAAGCGATTTTTTATGCAATGGCTCTTAAAAATCCCCATCAATCCCACCCCGGTAATTTTCCTAAATTTCAAAATAGCCGCCAAAATTAAAAAGTTATTGCAAAAATAAGATTGGGGGGGGGGGGGGCAACTTCACACTTGCACCACGAAATTGAAAATCGCAAATTTTTATTGCTCTGATTGACCATCGTTTGACCATGAATTCGATTTGTTTGGCCACCCTTGAAAACACTAAAATATACTTTTATATTCATTATAAGGCATGGTCAATCCTCGAATATGCTTTTTGAGGATTGACCACCCTTCATTTCTTATAAATAACCATCTAGAAGAACAATTCGTGCATTTTGTTTAATCATGTATTATTTCGAATTTTGAAACATGGTCAATCCTCGAATATGCATTTTGAGACATGGTTGATGCTTGTATATGCATTTTGAGGATTGACCATCTTTTATTTCCTATAAATAGTCATCCAGAAAAACACGTAGTGCATTTTGATTAATAATGTATTATTTCGAATTTTGAGACATGGTCAATCATCGAATATGCTTTTTGAGGATTGGCCATCTTTTATTTCCCAATTCCTTCGAATTTTGGGACGTGTTTTTTTTTGCTATGGCGGAGGTTCTGTCGTAATGTATTAAGCCAATTCATTTCTTTGAATATTTCCACTTTTTGTCTGCAGCTAGTCGCAGCCGTTTAATTCTATCGCAGTCAGAGTCCCACCAAGAATTGGATGTGTTATTTTATCGTGTTTATCGATTTTTTGCGAGAGGGCTTAATTTCATAGCTTTAGTTAAAGTTAATCCTCAAAAAGCATATTCTAGGATTAATCATTGCTCAAAATGCATATTCGATGATTGACCATGTCTCAAATTTCGAAATAATACATTATTAATCAAAATACACTACGTGTTTTTCTAGATAAATATTCACAGAAAATAAAAGATGGTCCATTCTCAAAAAGCATGTTCGAGGATTAACCATCTCTGAAAAAGCAGATTCGAGGATTGACCATGTCTCTATGTTCGAAATAGTACATTATTATTAAACAAAATGCAATTTTTATTCTTTTGGATGACTATACATAGGAAATAAAAGATGGTCAATCTTCAAAAAGCATATACGAGGATTGCGTCTAAATTGAAATCTTCCAAAAATTGTCTTCATATTTCAAAAGGACAAAGTAGATTGACCATTTCTCAAAAAGCATATTTGGGTATTGACCATGTCTTAAAATAGGAAATAATACATTATTAATCAAAGCGTACTACTCGTTCTTCTGGATGATTATTCATAAGAAATAAAACATGGTCAATCCTCAAAAAGCATATTCTAGGATTGACCATGTCTTAAAATTCGAAATAATACATTATTACTCAAAATGCACAACTTGTTTTTCCGGATGATTATACATAGGAAATAAAAGATGGTCAATCCTCAAAATGCATATACAAGTATTGACCATGTCTCAAAATGCATATTCGAGGATTGACCATGTCTCAAAATTCGAAATAGTAGATTATTAAACAAAATGCATTAATTGATCTTCTGGGTGATTATTCATAGGAAATGAAGGGTGGTGAATCCTCAAAAAGCATATTGAGGATTGGTCATGCCTTATAATGAATATAAAAGACATTTTAGTTTTTTTTTTTGAAGGGTGGGCAAACAAATCGAATTCATGGTCAATGATGGTCCAACGATCGTCAATCAGACGGAGTAATAAAATTGGCGATTTTGGATTTCGGGGGGCAAGTGTGAAGTTGGCCCCCCGAATCTTATTTTTGCAATAGCTTTTTAACAGAGGGTGGTCAATGAAAGTTGTTGGCAGTCGTTTGTGGTCAATAAGTGGTCAATCGAATGTGTGTTTAATTAATTACGAAATATGGAACCTGGGGGGGGGGGCAGCTTCACAGAGCTGCCAAAAGTCACATTTTGGCCAATATTTTAATATCGGTTCGTTATAACAAAAAATATTATCAGAGTAAAAATGAACCCCTTTTAATTTTACATAGTTTAGATTCTTACACTTCGTCTGTAGGACATACGGTTCGACTCTAATCTGTTGACACGTTTTCGCATTTTTACCATAAAGTTCAAATGCCCAATTTCAGATGGCTATATCGTTTTGTAACAATCTCTAAGTCAGAAATCAAAATTAGGAATCTATTAGTATAGTATATTTAAAATTACTGAAGTTTTAGTTCACAATTTCAAAAATAATATCTTCATCGTCATCTTCTAATGAAAACGGGAGACTGTTTTCGCAGTTGTCTTCTAAACAATTACCACAGGAGACGGTGCAGTCGAAGCCATTTCTTTTTAGTTATGTATGTATGTAGTTTTGCAACTACATGGAATAATTTTCAGGGGATGGTGCTGCAGGTAAATCCATTGTTTGGGGCACATACATGCCGTTCTGTAAAGTCCATCCCCAGTCTGTCAAATGTGCTTCTGCTTTTTACCATATTTGAATTTGAAAATAGGTGCGCAGACTGTGGAACTTAATTGCAGACTCTGTTGGAGGAAGTTGTTCAGGTTTGACAAAGCTTTTAACTTTTGTCACTCGACAAAATACCTACATGTATTCATTGTTTCGTCTCTGTTCCCATTGAAAAGACTAACCATTGATTTCTGACCGATCTCTTCAACTTGTTTTGGACTTAGGTTAGGTGAGCTGAATGATGACAGGAGGCCTCGAAAGAAAATGTCATCTAATACAGATTGTTTTCCAATGTGGAAAATCCTAGAAGTTGTGTCACACCCTGTATAAGGATGCATGGCTAGTAGAGCTATAGCTAATTCTTCTCCAAGAGAAGATCTTATTTTACGAATATTATAAACATGTGATTTTTTTTTGTCGCTTTTGAAGACCAAGTTGTGCTTTGTTGTCATGTT
This sequence comes from Vesta saturnalis, assembly GCA_036346205.1. NCBI lineage: Eukaryota > Metazoa > Arthropoda > Insecta > Coleoptera > Lampyridae > Vesta > Vesta saturnalis. Next base: position 2,225,174 of record JARFJB010000480.1, on the reverse strand, counting down.
ACAACAATAGATAAGTAAAATAAGTAGATCTGTGTCTACGCCAATGTTGCTGTTAATGTTTTACGGCGATCGAAACAATATCAACGCCAGCGTCATCTACTGCATGTATAACTGAGCATCCACGTATATTTTGAGATGAGATCAATAAGTCTCTGTTTGTTTTCTTTATTGGAAAGAAAAACTTCTTTCTTACCAGTAAACTTTATTTGTGGTGTAAAGTTAACAGATGGTGCCATTGCATGACACCGACATGCATGGGTCACATCTTTTATTGTACAACCAGATCTATATCCATAAAAAACATTAGTTGCCGTCCCATACTTGGTTTTAACAAAGTCTGCATACATTTTAGCAATATCTTTATATGTACTCTCTTTTTGCCAAGGCAAGCGATGTAAAAGTGAGACACCGTCGAGTACATACTGTACATTTGTTTTTTCTTGTTGTAGAGGTCTGCATTTGTCACATTGTGATAATGGCTTTTGCTATTTGGGGCTTATCGGCTTTCAACATAACTAACGGACTCTCAAATAATGCTGGAGGGAACCAACATAGTTCATTTTTCATAACCTGGCGCAAGTCAATATCTTTTGAAGAAGTGTGTATAATCGTTGAAACAATAAGGCTGGATCAACTTGGGTAACTTTATGTGAGTAGACGAATTCGTCGTTTTTGCTTTATCCTTGCGCCTCAGCTTGATTGAAAATACTTCTTCTCCTTCTCCTTTCATGTTTTCTAATATTTGTGTTCCAGTGGTGTGGAATTTTCAAAATTCACAGTTTTTGCTGCAGTGACACCAGTGACTATGTTCTGCAATGCTGGTCCACAGATGTAAGATGAAATAGGTTTCAATATCTTGTCAATTTTGCCTGAATCTTCTTTATCACGTTTAACCCTTGATGGAGCCATGTCCCTGTGTTGCTCACTGCACTCATATGAAACATTCGTAAAACTTTGCATTACTTGGTTGTATTCCAAGTACACAGGCATTGATAATAACCACATCATCCTTTGAATCTCAGACATTCCACCACCTCGTGACCAGCTCAGTTTCCATTAGAACATCTAACCACATGACCGCCATTTTTAAATATTATATAGACTTCTGGATGCGTATTGTAAAGTTTCAACATATTTTACAGATGTAGGTAGACTGATTTTGTATAATTTATGTGACCAGAAGCTGCGAAAATCGGCAGCGCTTCTCTCAATGCTTCAAGGAGTATTATAAACGAGCCTATATGATCTGCTGTGATAAACTTACGTACAGTACTTACAGGATATTGATATTCTAACCACAGTAAGCTAGTCTTTGAATTTATCTTTAATGTTCTTTTTTTTTTATTCTAATAAATTATCAATAATTGTCAGAGAGTCACTCGATTCCAAATCGGTTAACTGAATTGTACCAGTCATTAACTGTCATTAACAATACGTCGAAATCAATTCTTCTATACAAAACAAATCTTCAAGAAGCATCGTTGTTAATACAAAATCGACCGTAAGATGAACTGAACGTGAATAGGCTTTCCCACTCATTATATGAGAAACAGTGTGATCTGTATATATTCCTTCATGTATCTCTGCATGTCCTGAACGTGCCAAATAGAGAACCAATTGCGCCCAATAAATTCATAGTCGTGTGGAAATTTCCGAGTAACAAAACGATAGATTTCATTTCAGGGTGTTCCTCTCTAATGATTGAAGCTTTCCACAACAATGGTTGATCGAGTGTGATTATAGGCGGTACATTGTTATTGTTTTTAAGAAATTGTAAGATTGAAAAGATGCAGCTCATGTCACTTGGATTTAAATTAATCATTGGTAAAAATTTGATACCTCCTCTCCAGTGTGAACTAATTCTTCTTTGCCATAGACAATTGGCATCATACCAGACCATTATCCTCTAGTTGGTTTCATTAATTTAGAGATTTTCCAAACAATATCTACCATACTATGATTGTTTGTTGTTGCATGAAGGTCTTTAAAGACAAGGCTTGTTAAAAGATTTTTTGCTGCTCTATAATCTAGTATCCGTATTCTACTACTACTACTGCTAATACTTTATTTGCATAATTTACAAAAATTTTGCAAAGTGCTTGCGTTTTGCTATCTACATTTTCCATCTCTATTTACACTTTTTATAGTCTCTCCTTTCTTTACTAACACTAACTTCTTCTCTCTTTTATCTTCTCCCCTTAACTGTCTTCTTCTGTTCCATGTTTCTTGCATCCACTCCGCTCCCCTTCCTCCTTATTCTAGTATCTCTTCCACCGTCCTCTCCTCCTTTAATTCCCTGCATTCTTGCAGCATGTGCTTCATCGACTCTTATCGCTTCTACGCACAGCCTACATTTTTTCTCTTCGCCCCTTCTCCAATACTTGTTTCCCCTCTCTTCGTTTCCACATCTAAATCTCGCTATCATTTTCTTTCTTTCCCTCCTCCCTTCCCCATTCAAATATCTCGGTATCCCGTCTCCCTTAATGTTCCTGTAGTTTACATTGTATTTTCCTTCTTTACCTTCGACCATCTTTCCTACTTTTGCACATTTGTATCCCTTCTAATTATGTCCTCTCTCACGTTCACTCCTTCTCTTCTTAGTCGTTCTACTTCCTCTTTTGCATATCCGTTTCTTTCGTAATATTCTTTCCTGGCTTCTTGTCCATATTCTATTCTTCCTGCTCTTTCCAGTATTCTTGCAGGATTTTACACTCCGTTCTTCTACTCATTTCCTCCTCGTACTTTACTGCTCTATTCCCCGCCTCCGCCCTTATTTTCTCTACTTGCACCTCCTCTCTAATGATGTACCCTGGTGTTTCTTTTTCCAATCTCAGTATCCACCTCCAGTATTTTCTTGCAGCCCCTCTATCTCTTTGTATTCTTTCCACCCCTACACTTCCGCCCCGTACAGTACCACACTTTTTATCAATTTCTCAAATAATAATTTTCTTTTCTTTATGTCCATTCCAAACAGTCCTTCCCCTACACTCCACACTTGCCCTATTAGCTTATTCCCTTTTCTCACTCGCTCTTTTATATGTTCCCCATCTTTATTGTCTTGTCTCATTGTGTATCCCAGGTATGTGAATTCCTTTACTTGCTGTATCTCCACATCCCTCCATTTCCATTCCTCCTTTTTCCACCCCCTTTTCTCCCTACCATTACCTTAGTTTTACTCCATTCGACTTCCAGATCTTTCCTTTTCAAATATCTGTCCAACGTTTTTAACATCCCCATCATTTCTTTTTCCTCCCTTGCTAATAACACTATATCATCCGCGTATGCCAGCGTCCACATTTTTATGTTCCCCGCTACCAGGCCTCCGTCTTGCCCCCTTAATGTCTCCTCCAGGTCTCCAGTATATACCGCGAACAGGCTTGGGCTTAGTGGGCATCCTTATCTCAATCCCTTCCTCGTTACAAATCGTAACGGTATTCTATTATGTTGGAGAAGCTCCTCATTGGCTATTTTACGACGCGTGACACATGTAATTGATTGTCCGGATGGCGATATAGCTGCGATCATTCCCATGCTATGAATCGCGTTTCTTCCATCAAGAGTACATATGCAGTGGTCCACATTGTCTGCAACCATAAGTACCTGACATTGGTTTGCAACTGGTAAATTAGTAGATGACTCAAGTAGTGCATTCCTTTCAAACAGGTGAACATTATTATAAGATGTTGAGAATCCTAGTGAGTGCAGGGTGTCTATGAGGTATCTCGAACGAAAATGATTGTATAGTTGCACGTCAAGACCTATTTGTAGTGGTGTCGCTATTGATCTTGGACAATAAGATTACATTATGGCTTGACCAATGGATTTTACTTTTAGTTCTGTATTCTTTCCAGGAAGAATCTTTGACCGTAACAATTGTAATGACTCTGGCCGGTAATTTAAAGCAACTCGATGAATAAGATAATCAGGGCCGGGATGCATATCTGTATTGTTTGCAGCTTTTGATTTTATTTCATTTTTTATTATTTTTGTTGCCATTTCTATGAGCATAGTTTCTTATGACCTAATATCGACGTCTTTTTTTTATTGTAATACTGTCTTAATATTACGTCCGCAGATTCTTGCAGGCTCACTATATCTTCTTTCCACTTGCTTTGCTGATGGCAATACGATTTCCAAAGTGTTCAGTTAACTTTCGCCGCATATGTTGTTGGTTATACGCTGAAACATTTGTTCCTATTAAGTTGCTATCAATTAATTTGGTTATTTCAAGTATTGTTACTTGTTTGCCCTTCGTGTCATTGACTTCCAAATAATCACAAAATTTCAGAAAGGCTTGGTATTGGACTATAGATAGTGGCCAACCTGCGTTTTTAATTTTTTTACTATGTACATATTTGGTATCATATGCAAGAGGAATTTGTCTTCCTGTGCGAAAATTCACACTGCATGACTAGTGGTACACACAATCGGCCGCAAGCAAATCAGAGACAAATTCTGTACAACCTTTGACAACAACAGACCATTCGTCTTTTCTTTCAACACAACATTGCATAATGCTTTGGCCAAATTCGTGTGTTAGAACCTTTCTACATTCACTTTTTGAACCGTGCTTATTCTGTACTAGATTAACATGAGTTGAGAAGGCGCAATCGGTCTTTTGATTGTATTTCTTGTTGCTTGACCGACTATTTCTCTTGCCTCCAGAAACGATCGTCTCTTCAGTTTCTAATGGTTGACCAAGTATTCGTTTGTCCGTAAACTTTTTACTACATGCTATGTACACCCTACAGTAGCAACAATATCACTACTTCTGTTCTGATTAAAAGTATTGGTGGAAGATGACCTTTTCACTGTAAGAGTTATGCTTCTTTGGACGTCAATGTCTTTCTTACAAATTATACACACACTGGAAGCTTCCATTTTGAATTATTCAACTACACACATGAAACAGAAAAAAAAATTAGTTTTTCTATATTTGATACTATCGAACCGTATGTTGAGGACGCCATTTTGAAATTTGGGCAAGTTGCCGGGATGGGATTGATGGGGATTTTTAAGATGTTATAAAGGACACTCTTAGCCATCCATTGCAAAGAGATCGCTTGTGTTGCAATTTTGTTGGGGTTAGGCCTTGTTTTTTCATAAAATGTTTGTACTACATTAATAATATAAGTTTAAATAACAATGTAACCAAATTATCTTACCTAAAAATCTTGGAATCGAATAAATGTCCTTTTTTTATAATCTTTAAAATATGACATTAAACAACAGTAAACAAAACACAAAATAGCCACCAATATTAAATTCTAATGTACTTATATATATACTGGGTGTCCCAAACTGATTTGACCACCCTATAACTTGATAACGAATAAAGATATTTGAATAAAACAAAAACTATTCTTTACAGCTGCCAATGTACGTTATTATTGGCTGTTAAAATTACCCCCACTTGAACTACCCTTGAAAAGACAACCCCCTCCCTTAAAATTTTAAATAGCACCCCCTATTTTTTTTTTTAAATTATGATGCATGTTATGTCCACGAATGTGGCAATTTTTACACAGATCACTAATTACGGAAGAAAATGCAATTTTTATTTATACATTTATTTATTGTTTCAATCAAGTCGGTCATGATGGACGACGTGAACAACCATAATAAAACAAATCAAACTGAAATATGTTACCCGTTTAATATATAGAGTTAGGAATAAATTATTGATGTGTTGGCAACAAGATGGAGCCCCTGTTCATAATGCGAATGCTGTTACAAATTTTCTTCAGAACACTTACGGCAATAGTTTTATCGCAAATTTAGTACCAGAAATTAAGTGGCCAGCTCGTTCCCCAGACTTATCACCTTTAGATTATATCGTCTGGGGAACTTTGAAAGACATAGTTTACCAATTTAAACCAGAAAACATAGAGGATTTAAAGAGAAAATTCACAAATGCATGTCACCAAATTACCCCTCAGATGATTCATGCAACATGTAACAGAAATCTTTTAGACAGGTTTGAACATTGTGTTCAGACAGGAACATTTAATATAATGAATTATCAATAATTTATTTCTAAGTCTCTTAAACGGGTAACATATTTCAGTTTGATTTGTTTTATTATGGTTTTTCACGTCGTCTATCATGACAGACTTGACTGAAACATAAATGTATAAATAAAAATTGCATTTTCTTCCGTAATTAGTGATCGATTTTAGTTCTGTAAAAATTGTCACATTTCGTGGACATGACATGCATCATAATTTATAAAAAAATATAAGAGGTGTTATTTCAAATTTTAAGGGGGGGGTTGTCTTTTCAAGGGTAGTTCAAGTGGGGGTAATTTTAACAGCCAATATTGAAGTACATTGGCAGCTGTAAAGAATAATTTTTGTTTTATTCAAATGTCTTTATTCGTTATCAAGTTATAGGGTGGTGAAATCAGTTTGGGACACCCTGTATATATATATATATATATAGCTTATCCAACGAAATTTTCGATGTACGTCATTAATTGATGTAAGTAGTTCCTACGTTCTAGATTGTTTCTATCTCCTTTTGAACCATGGAGACATACGAAATAGTAACATGAATAATTTGTCGGAACTAGCTAAATAAATTAATGACGTGCATCGAACATTTCATTGGATAAGCTATATATATATATATATATATATATATATATATATATATATATTGTCTTTATTGGGTTCAAAGAGCACAAATGAAATTAAATGTAATAATAAATTTAAAAGAGAGAGTAATGAAAATAAACAAATAAAACAATAAAACGAAAATGTACCCTTATGCCCAAAGGCGAAGTTCACAAAGAGAGAACGAAAGTTCTTTCGCTGTGCTCTACCACTTAACCCTGAACTGCATATGCATTCGGAGTAGGCTAATCGTACAACACTGAAGCAAATCATCGGAAAAGTTACAAACGAAAATCAATATTCAATTATAATGTACATAACAATTTGATCAAAATAATAGTAATTTATTAACTGCAATCTTAAATTTGGATAATGATAATGATTTTATATCCGGCGGTAATGAGTTGTATATGACGCAAATGATGTAATTAAATGACCGTTTAAAGAATTGAAAATTGTGAAAAGGAACCGAAATTATATCTTTGCACAGATGTTAATATTGTGGATATCCGTCCGGAAAGTAATTTTATTGTAGAGGTACGCGGGTGTCTTATAGAGTATTACTTTAAGATAAAGTCAAGATGTTTAGCCACTGAACAATTTTAAGCTTGTCTGATATATGTTGGTATTTTTTACATCCAAAAATAAGTCTGGTACAAGAATTTTGAACGACATGTATTTTGCACATGTATTCTCTAGAATGACATGGCCCATAAACAGAACTACAGTACGGGAAATGTGACGTCACCAGAGATTTGCAGGACATAATCTTCGAACTAAACGATAAAGTATTGTTAATACTGTATATGTAGCGTAAATTCGAAAATGCCTTTTGAATGCAGTTTTTAATATGTTGTTCGAATTTTAGATTGACATCAATCATAAGTCTCAAATTCCTTGCAACATCCACGAATTCTAACCTACAATCTCCGATGTCTATATAAATATTTGAGTAGATCTCATTCCTTGTCATGATGGAAGCCAAACAACATTAGCTTGGACTTGCTGGGGTTTACAAATAAGGGATGTTCTGCAGCATAAGTGACAAAGTTATTTAAATCTCGATTAATTTCGCTAGTTGCTCTTTGTAATTCGGATTTACGAAATGAGTAATACAGCAGTAGAACCCCGACACTTGTCGCCGCCATCTTGGATTTTGACGTCACAAGCCCGCCCACGTGGGGGCCGGTTTTTCCACCCTTATTTTACACATCCACGTGTGAGACCGGATTTTCAACCCTTATTTTTATATACCCTCATGTGAGAGCGCATTTTCCACCTTATTTTTGCACATCCACGTGTGAGACCGGATTTTCCACCCTTATTTTTACTCGCTTACGTGTAGGACGTGTTTTTCACCCCTATTTTAGCACATCCACGTATGAGACAGGATTTTCAGCCCTTATTTTTATATATCCTCGTGTGAGATTTCTTTTCGAAGGCCCTTTTCAACCCTAATTATTTTTTATATGCCCATGTGTGAGACCGTATCCTTTCTTTTTCAACCCTAATTATTTTTTACTCGCTTACGTGAAGGATCGTATTTTCAACCCTCTGCAGCCCTAATTAAGGTCTTTTTGTTGCTGCTAACTGTATTTGGGGTCAGGTCTTGGCTAGGCTTAGGGTTGTACTTAGGGGTGGGGGTTGAAACGGGGGCTGGAGCTAGGGATAAATCTTAGAGTTTGGTGCTGGGGCTGGAGCTAGGCTGAAGCTTAGGGTCGGGGACTGGAGCTAGGTTGGAGCTTAGGGCGGGGTTGAACCAGGTCTTGGTTTAAAAGCTGTATTTAAGGCTTAGAGATATTTTTATCTTATAGATCGTTTTTCTTGTTTTTCTCAGTTCAGGCATTTATAAATAGATCTTTTCAACGACTTAATTTGACCTTTGACCCTGGAATGATACTATAAAAATGTACATGTGAGTGCATTCATTATGCTAAGAAAAAAAATTTTATTAAAAAATATTTCAATTAATACATTGATACGAGCTTACGATAGCATACTTATTTTACCTTGAGAAACAGTATTGAGCATGTTATATATGTAATTTTAGCGGAGTTTATACAAACTTTTTCAGTACCATTATTAACAGATATTAATGTTTACCTAATACTATAATTCTGATATGGATGGTTGTTTTAAATGTAATTTGTAATAGACATGTTATTATAAACGAATTAGCTTTAAATTGTTTTTAAATTTCACTTGTATGTTATAACCTTCTACAAGTAATTAAGACGACCTTCACTGCATACTTTAACAAACGACCTTTCAATAGTTAATAGAGTCATTAATACGAAGCGTAAATAATTTATATGGTTATTACTGTAAATAAATGCGAGTTACTATGCAATGGTGTTATAGACTATTGAAAGGTCGTTTGTTAAAGCATGTAGTGAAGGTTGTTTAAAGCTAACCTTGTAATATTCGCATACAGATGATATTTCAAAAATATTTGTATATTCAACATTTATATTAAAAATCTATACCCAGAATAAAAAGTATCACCTGATTAAGATTGCTTGACAGAATATACCGCTGTATTTTTCAGTTTAGTAAAAGCTGCATAATCAATATAAATTTGAATTATTACATTTGCTTTAATTTACATCGTGCTGATTTTCTTTAAGGGTAATGAATTGTTTACAAAAAGGGTAAATGTACGATTTCGTAAAACGAAAAATTCAATATACAATTCACGTGCAAGTGATATTTCGAAAAATATTTAAAATATATTTTGGATTAATTATCACCCTATGCTATTTATTTCAAATTTAAGCTAAATTTTACACACATGGTCTCTCAGAAATAATTCCATTAAGAAGGTCTTTTATCAGCGAGAGCTGTTTAAGGATGATAGATAAACACATTGTGGCTGAATGGATAAAATATCTAGAACAAATAAAACAAGTTACGTCTGACTTCTAAGAGTTTTGCAATAAAGCTAATAAAGTACCCGCTGTAAAGAAACTATGCGTAAATCTGCAGTGAGAGATTTACTCGAGGATGCAGGTAACCTTTAGACATTGTGCGAATATAGTTCTGTAATAGAAGCTGATGCGCACATCTCTCTCTCTCTCTCTCTCTCTCTCTCTCTGCACTTCTCTCGCTTATCTCACTTCACTCAATCACAAGCACGGACACAAACTCAAGCCCTCAAACGCAAAAAAAACACTCAAACATACAAATACGAAAATCTGCAAACACACGAAACGAAAAACGAAACATGCAAACACACAGACACAAAATGGAAACAAGGAAAATGACCGGCACGAAAAACGAAAACAAAGATTTCGCTAACACAAGAAATCGGTAGCACGAAAAACGCGAACCAGAATTTTACAAACACGAAAAGCGAAAACAGAGTTGTAGTATGAATCAGGATAGGCATTGGCGTCTATAAGTAAAATAATTCTCTGTTTATCTGTTTTATTCTTTATATCCAAATGGAAGAGTATCAAAATTTTCTATTCTACGTCGCTTAGAGTAACTTATCCTATACTGTTTAGATTCAGGTCTACTTATCACATTGTAGGAACTATCTCTAACAATTTTTCTGTCATTGTATACAAACAAAGAGTCTTTACTATTACTAAGCACCATATCTTTCATCGCATCAAAGTTTATAACGCGCGAGTTCTTATAATTTAAGGTAATGCCTTTTACTTTACACACAGATTTAATTGTTTTGTCACTGGTTGAAAATACGTTATAACTATAGTTTTTTGGTCCGGCACTAACAAATTCGGCTATATAGCTCCCATCACCGTACGTCTCCAGCTCGTCGGTCATTTGGCCAAGGAAATCCCCACATGCTGGGTTCCAGTCGCCGGGTTTTGCGACAAATATCACACTGTCTGTGTCGTAATACAGAACGCGGCGGTCTAGTTTCTCCAAGTAACTGTATAGCTCTAAACGGGCATGAGCAGTTGTGTATGCGGCTATGGACACATTAATTGTTTTTGTGGCTCACCCTCTCCTCCGGTCTATCCCAATTCACCATTACAACGTTATCGTTAATAGGTATTATAGATTGTACCTGAACCAATGGATCTGTGAGTAATTTGAAAAAGTCCTTTGGTTCAGATACAATACTACACTGCGTTAAATTCGCGCTGACCAAACTTACCCCAAAAGAATTCAGCATAAGTTTGGCCAGGTACCTTAAACCGGGGTTTTCTTAATATTATTCGCGTCTAACTGAATCCCTCTTTCTCATAATACTCTGTCACGTACTGCGTTTTCTCGACTTCTGACGTACAATGACTAGGCCACCCTGAACATTCCTGTTTTAGTTTTAAGAAATTATCTATGTAACCGCTAAATAACCCACCCTGTTTAGTTGCTCTGTCATACGTGGTTACCTCGTATTCCCAAACTTCAAAAACATCAAGGACTTTATAGTTTTTAGAGATAGCTTTACGCAGCTCATCAGCTACAAATGTTCCAACGAAACTGCGCTCGGCTTCACTATGTCCACACACTCCCTGATTTAATTCAACACCGCACGTCTTACACAACACAAACATCAGTTTGCCGTGCATTTTTAAAGGTAGAACAGGATGGTAGAGATTAGAGGGTGGTAGTACTCTGCATTTAACTAAACCCTCCACCGTGTCTAATGAAATGTTCTTACATTCTAACCCTACATGAATTTTCGGATGACCTATAGGATATTTACAATATTTATTTACAAAAGGATATAATGAGCACACGTCGTAATACATTATTTTCTCAGTAATACCGTCACATTCGTGATAAAGCTTGCTAGCATTAGTGCGGCCTCCGTAAAACGCGTCACGCGGGTTTAAGGGCTCGTCATCTTGTTTGCCTAAACCTTGAATAAACGTTCTCAATTCGTCGTTAACGAGTATTTGTTTTTTAAAATCACATTCGCGCATCTCGATTAAATTATATCCGCGCTCGCGTATAAATTGAGACCGCGCCACCGTGTTCTCATTCCGTGCAAGCATAGAGGTACTTACACCCAGTTTAGGGTCCATGTTGGCCTGATTGGGGAAACATTCCTCGCAACCGTGCCAGTAACACCCAAGAAATTCAAAAACGGTGTTTGACTCAGCACAATACCCGTCGACCTTAACACCTTCAGGTGTTCTAAACTCGCGAGCTTTTCCTGCGTGCTGTATGGTTACTTGCTGAGAATGTTCCACCCAGCGTAACCATTGTATTGCTATTTTGGATTGATTGTCTGCACGTCTATAACCGCCTTTTGGAATAAGTCCTATAGTGTTTTCTTTAAGGAAACGTCTGCGAAACACCTTATTGCAAGCGCTAGCAATAGTGGTCGCCTCCTCGAACGGATCGACTTTATTTTGGGTCGTGAATGTGGACCAGAAACTAATGCAACCTTTAACGAGGATCTTAACATCCATCAGGCAATATCTCTCAATCTCCTCACTCATCTTAAAACATAATTACTCTGGGCCGTGTGCCAGTCTAAGAGTTTTTGTCGATCACCCGCTGACATCTGATCTGCACAATAATATTCCAGTGCTGGCAATGGACCCTCGTAATTCTGGTTCTCGGATGTATTGAAGAGATATGGGAAATAACCCTTGGACTCGGGGAAATTGAAGGTTTTTGGAAATGCCGAGAGCGGTGACGGTATGAAATTAAGGGAGTCAATGAATCTAATATCACCACACTGAATAGAAATTAGCTTTAACCCGTTGCAGATGACATTAGGTCTCCATTGATTATTATTAGTTAACATGCATCTTAGCACAAAACACCCATCCTACCCCTTCATGTTATGTGCGATGCATGTAACCTTAAATTTCTTGCTCTCTCGGCAACATATGACAAGAAGGATTCAACTGGGTTTTCCTGAAAATGTGCACTCTTTACTACATACTGAGCATTGCTCATCTAAATTGTCAGCATGTTTGATACAGACAGAGCAAACATTCGCGGCCACGCATAGATTGGGCTCATGCAGAAACCTATCATTCGTACCCTCACACACTTTTTCTTGCATACACTCCAAATCGTAAAAGATAAACATAGATGGTTTACCATTAACGCTGTCACGTCGAGTCTTGTTAATGGCCATGTAGCAAAGATGACCGATAGGTTTTCGCTCATGCATGTGGGCAGCGACTGTATCCGCATCTATGTTTACCCTTTACTTCAGTTGTTTTAAGACATTTTAAACATCTGCGCAGTTTTTCACATATTTTAGCGTCCTTGTGGTTTTAAGACATTCAGCCCCATAAAAATCTCTCTGCAATCATTACAAGCAATTTTCGGGTTTTCAATAGAACAAGGTGGTTTTGATGACACGCGGGCACTGGTACATACATTTTACATGCTCTTTCTTGTTATTATACCGTTTTTGCATTGTTCACAGTAATAACCGCAAGTAAATGCTGAAGTTAGGCTGGTGATGACGTTATAATGCTCGTCTTCTAATATTAAATTTAAAACAACTCTAGCTGGTTCCCTAGGGCCTTCAAAATAAACTGAATCACCTATACGCGAATTATAAACTGCAATGGTGTATGAATCTAAATTACTTTGAAATGCTTGGATGTGCTCGTAACTACCACCCTGACTAAGATCTACACCACTGTCTTGGCAGAGTTGTATAGCTCGTTCTTGAAGTAAGGGGTAACCCAATACCATACCATAACGCATTGCATCGTTATTTTTAAATGCAATAGCTATGACTAGAGCGCGAGCTAAACAATTATTTTCGTTAATTGTAGATGGTACAACAATAAACCCCTTGGTTTTCGCTTTACAGAAATCTGCAAATTTTAGTCCCGTCAAGTTTTTGCGCCCATAGCCTACAGGCACAACCACTCTATCAACGTTTAAAGCTAACAAGTCACTTGAGAAAAAACTAGCGTTACTCTGCATTACCTTTTCCAGCAGCGACATTATCACTTTCACCGACAACTGGTCCACTCTTCTGAACGACAAGCCAACTGGTTTATCGGGGAAGTTCGGGTTCCTTAGTGTTATCCCTACACGGTCTGAAGGAGCCGCATCCTTTACAATATATGAGTACAGTTCCTCAAAGGCGCTCTGTAAATATGTGTATTAGATAAATGTTTAGTAAAAATGGTATATTTTACCTGTAGCCACATTAAGGGATTATCCTTGCACGTCTCGTCATTGAAGTTAAACCGTAGCGTTTTACACGTTGTATTAAATTTTTTAATAAATTTACTATTTGACTCCCCCACTATATTAATATGGTTGAACCTTGAGGATGGTCCGGCCTGTTGCTGCAGGCCTGAGCCCGATTGGCTTTGCTGTAATGTACTCGTTCAGTAAGTGATACAATAGAAAATTAAAAAAGACATACCGTTATCAAATCCTTCACAGCGGAAGTTTCCATAATCTCATCAAACACCTCCTCTAGATTTACTTGAGCAGGTCTATAAAAAATAATAATTAAAAACTTAAAAATAAAAAACAAAATATATACTTACACTCCACCAACTCGTTGTACAGCTTCAACAAAATTATTATAAACATCTATCGAGTCGATAGTGTCATTTTCGCACAACATTTTATAAGTGATGATATTGTATGCGTTTTTCAAACCCTCGTCGGTTAACACACCAGCACTGAATAATCTCAAAATATGATTAACTGAGAAAGATTCCATAGCTATGCTCTTCAAAACAGAACTAAATTAACTAAACCAAGCGTACGCTTTTATAGTATTTTACAGGGTCAAAGGTCAAATTAAGCCATTAAAATTCATAAGGATAACTTCAAGGTTATCTACAAAATCTATGACTAATTAACTTCAAGGTCAACTTGTTTCTCATAGGTGTTTCTCAAGGTAGAATAAGTAGCTATTGTAATTTCGTATTAATGTATTAATATAAAATATCCTTAACATTTTTCTCAGCATAATCCAATACACTCACATGTACATTTTATAGTCCGAGGCCATGCGCAAGGCTAATTTCAAGGTAGACTTCAAAGCAGGACTTACAGCTAACTTCAAGGCCGTCTTCAAAACCTATGACTAACTAACTTCAATGTCAACTTGTTTCTCATAGGTGTTTCTCAAGGTAGAATAAGTACGCTGTTGTAATTTCGTATTAATGTATTAATAGAAATAATTTTAACATTTTTCTTAGCATAAACCAAACTCAAAATATACATTTTTTTTTATAATCCGAGGTCACGCGAAAGGTTAACTTCAAGCTTAACTTCAAAACAGGACTTACAGCTAGCTTCAAGGTCGTCTTCAAAACCAATGACTAACTAACTTCAAGGCCAACTTGTTTCTCAAGGTAAAATAAGCATGATGTTTATCTTTTAACAAAAGACTTATTGTTTAAGGCGAGGTTAGGTAATAACATAATTTGTACATACGACGCAAAAATTGGCGTTAAAAGAAATGTAATAATCTTAATTTTTATTTTTAGCTATGCGTTTCATTACGGTATAAACACTTATTGTTAAACTAGGGCAGGCATTTAACGTCCTCGGAAAAATAATTTTAACTATACCCATATAAAATCTGAAATATAACAATAAAAATGTATTTAAAGATTACTATCAAAGTCTATTCTGTCCTGTGTGATTCTCATAATTAAGTTTTAAATCAAAGGTGTTAATCATCTTGTTAATATCAAGGGCATTGCCTTCTTTTAATTGTATGATTCATTTACAGAAGTCCACTAGATAAACATTTCGAAATACTACCTGGTGTGTTTTAATGACCTTGCAATTAGGAACAGCTGATAATTCCATTTAAAATAAAACGTTTATAACTTTACATGAGCTCAAGGTAAATAAAATGCAGTACAATGGTTATATAAACTCGTGAAGGTCGTTATTATTTCGTGTATAAGTTGAAGTTATGTAAGTAGAAGGTTGCAACCGGTAATTAAAAAGAGAGTGTAAAAACAATTTAAAGCTAATTCGTTTATAATAACATTCCTATTACAAATTACATTTAAAACAACCATCCATATCAGAATTATAGTATTAGGTAAACATTAATATCTGTTAATAATGGTACTGAAAAAGTTTGTATAAACTCCGTTAAAATTACATATATAACATGCTCAATACTGTTTCTCAAGGTAAAATAAGTATGCTATTGTAAGCTCGTATCAATGTATTAATTGAAATATTTTTAATAAAATTTTTTCTTAGCATAATGAATGCACTCACATGTATCTTTCCAGGGTCAAAGGTCAAATTAAGTCGTTGAAAAGATCTATTTATAAATGCCTGAACTGAGAGAAACAAGAAAAGCGATCTATAAGATAAAAATATCTCTAAGCCTTAAATACAACTTTTTAAAACAAGACCTGGTTCAACCCTAGCTCCAGCCCCAGCACCAAACTCTAAGACTTATCCCTAGCTCCAGCCCCCGTTTCAACCCCCACCCCTAAGTACAACCCTAAGCCTAGCCAAGACCTGACCCCAAATACAGTTAGCAGCAACAAAAAGACCTTAATTAGGGCTGCAGAGGGTTGAAAATACGATCCTTCACGTAAGCGAGTAAAAAATAATTAGGGTTGAAAAAGAAAGGATACGGTCTCACACATGGGCATATAAAAAATAATTAGGGTTGAAAAGGGCCTTCGAAAAGAAATCTCACACGAGGATATATAAAAATAAGGGCTGAAAATCCTGTCTCATACGTGGATGTGCTAAAATAGTGGTGAAAAACACGTCCTACACGTAAGCGAATAAAAATAAGGGTTGAAAATACGGTCTCACACGTGGATGTGCAAAAATAAGGGTGGAAAATGCGCTCTCACATGAGGGTATATAAAAATAAGGGTTGAAAATCCGGTCTCACACGTGGATGTGTAAAATAAGGGTGGAAAAACCGGTCCCCCACGTGGGCGGGCTTGTGACGTCAAAATCCAAGATGGCGGCGACAAGTGTCGGGGTTCTACTTACAGCTGCCTGTCGTCGGCATAAAGATGATAATTACAAAATTTTAGTTTATTTATGATGTTGGATGAGTAGATTGAAAACAAAAGTGGACCTAATACTGAGCCTTGTGGTATCCCACAGGTGGTTTCTTTTATATCTGAGTACGTGTTTCCATGACGAACTTTTTGACACCGTCAAATTAGGTAATTAGACATCAACAAAATGAAAGTTTATCAAAACTAATAAAGTTTAGAATTGTTAGACTAAACGCCAAATACGAAGACACCAAGCTGCGCGAAAAAAATGACGTGACCGTATTCTATTCAACCGGAAAATATTAGTTTTTTTAAGTAAAGTAAAAGTTTTGTACATTTTTTAGTTAATAACCTCTTAATTATGATGTTTATGTTTTATAATTAGAGACAATTTAAACAAAAAAAAACATTTATTTAATTGTGAAAAGTGAAATGTAAGGTTATGTTACTTGTTCATAAATTTACTCGGAAATGTTGTAATTCGCATTTTAATTATTAACCACAGTTCTAAGGGTAAATAATTCGTGTCTAAACAGTCTTATACTTTCAAAAAAGTACATTTTCAAGATTGTCGATGAAATAAAATATTACACAATTACTCTACACTTATTTCTTGGTGCGGTTTTCATTCTTTTATTAGAAGTCTTGAACGATTCTATTTCACCACGCTGAATTGCACTCCCTTCTCTAATAATTCTAACGACGGTACTTTTAGGCTATGCCTCCACTTGCGATTTACAGTGGCGCGATTTAATAATCGGAAAAAAATCGCTGTCGCAGAATTTCTGAACGTCCACACACTTGCGACAGAAAAATCACAAGACAAGTTGCTTTTCCAAGATGGACATGGACGACATCGACACATGTTGTATTATTGCTCTGTTGCTTCGGGCAAAAAGTAAACGCCGGAAACATCGTTATTGAGTACATCCGTTAACAAGTCAAAGATTAATTAAAGGACAGTTTTATAAGTTGTATGAAGATTTATGTGAACACCCGGTGAAATTTTTCAAGTATTACCGTATGAGTAAAAGTAGTTTTGAAGAACTGTTACAAATAGTTGGTCCTTCAATAACCTACACAAACACAAGGTGGAGAAACGCTATACCACCAGAAGAACGATTGTCTGTAACTTTGAAGTAAGTATAATAAATTATCAATTATGTGCGATATATAATTTATTATTAACATTGTGAAGCTACACAACATATTTTTAAAATATAAAATATAAAAATGAATTTACAGGGGTATGTTATGAAATTAAATCTAAATACAAAAACGAGTTTAAAAGTTAGACAGATCATACAAATCACTTCCGCTTGTAGAACATGGTGACAAAATGTTTTCTGAAAACTTACTGAAATAACTCAGTATATTATTTCCAGTGTTCTGTGAGAAGTTAGCTTGAGTAGCACCTTGAACATAAGTAGAATGAACTTGATGTGGTTGAGGTTGAGGATTGTGGTATCTAGCATTGCGCATTACGTTCAATATTTCAACTTTAGCGTAGTGTTTCTGGTCATCATTTAATTTTGCTAACATTGGTACCAACATCAAAGCAAAATGTCTATCTTCATTTTGTTTATCACTCTGGTTTGCTTGTAGTATATTTAATAATGATGTTTCATACGATGAAACAGGTTGCTTCTATCTCTTACGCGTACGTTCGAGTCTGCCTTCTAAATCATCAGTTACAGTGGTGTTGATTCCATCTTGAATGTTACCAGTTGTCTCTGCAGAATGCTCTTGTTCTTCGAGATTTTCACTTTGGGAAATGTTGCTACTTGTCTCCTGCCCTTACAAAAGGGCAACAGAAACAAAAGTGCTTCAAAATGGATGTATTTCCTTCTTTTTTTGCACCTTGGCCTGAAACTGTTTTTCGTTGAGCTGCAATTTCCCTTTGAAAACAATCCTTTAGATTCTTCCACTTCCTTTGGACTTCTGCACCTGGAAAACCATATACATGAGTGTTTATGTTTAAATTTAATAAACTAAAACAAAACAAGGGTACAAAATTCTTTTTTACAGGTACCTTGCTACTGGTAGCAGCTTCATTGCGTTGCACTTTGAATTTCTGTTGGGTGCTAGTACCATTGGGAACATCGTAAAGGATACATGTGCACAACTATGGAAATCGTTACAACCACTGTACATGTCAGCTAAATCTGAAGAAGAATGGAAAGAGATTGCCAAAGTATTTCATCTGAGGACAAATTTCCCAAATTGCATTGGCGCTTTCGACGGTCAGCATATCAGATTACTTAAGCCGCCTAACTCTGGTTCTCTTTTTTATAACTACAAAAATTACTTTTCTATTGTGCTACTAGGTATAGTGGATGCAGACTACTGCTTCATAGCAATAGATGTGGGATCCTATGGTGCCAACACAGATTGTAATATTTTGAAAAACTCCGCATTAGGTGCAAAGTTGAATTCTGGAGATTTAAATATTCCCCTGGAACAAACTCTTCCATATGATGAAGAAGGCAAGCCAATGGCTTTTGTTATTGTGGGTGATGAGGCTTTTGCCCTGTCAAAAAACATAGTTAGACCCTATTCTAGAAGAAATTTGTCACTGAAAAAACGTGTGTTCAACTACAGGCTATGCCGTGCACGAAGAATGGTGGAATGCGCCTTTGACATTTTAGCCAATAAATGGCGAATTTTTCATCGGCCCTTGGATGTACAAATAAACTTAGCAGATGACATTGTAAAATCATGCTGTGTTTTGCACAATTTTGTAAGGAAAAAAGATGGAATACGTTTTGAAGATGAATGTTACGAGTGTAATTTAGAGGGAATACCTCAAGTTGGTGTGCGGTCTGATTCTACAGGTACGGGAGTTAGAGACTATTTTGCAGACTATTTTATTTCCCCACATGGGTCCGTGCCTTGGTAATATGACATGCTCTAGTGAACTGTTAAACCAGTAGTGTTGTTGTCTGATACAATTTATTATGTAGTTGTGTGTTAGATGTATCAAGATTATAACGTCGTAGGTCATAAAGTTTAACCAAACTACAATATAATTATTATAACGGTAATTTTGTTCCATAAATTTACCCTACACTACTTAATATTGGCAAAAATGATAATGAAACTTGTCGGTCTTATCTCTAAATCTATTATGTTGATGCTACGTACAATGTAAACAAACAACATGTTTGAATAAATGGTACCAAGTGGTTGGTACAAACTTTTTCCCAAGTAAACAAGTGAAAATGTGGTTTTAAGTGTTTGTAGGTTAGGAAATTCAGTGTTGTGCCAATGACTTGGTACCATTTATTTAAATTGTAAAATTAATTTATGTGGATATAAGACCTACAAAAGAAATCATCAAAAAAGCAGAAGTCGCTAAATTATATAAATACTATTATATGTTACCTTTACTTTTCTTCTCTTTCGGTGTCAGATTATTCCAGTTTCGAATCAATTGACTACTAACTTCCGCCCACAATTTCTCCTTTACATTGCGGTCACGGTATTCTTTCAGCTCTTTGTTATAAAGAGCTGGTCTCTTTTCAACTTCGCTTATGAGAATATCACTATCAATCACTTCTACTAACTTCGCTAACACTTTCTGTTTCATTGTCAGCCATCCTGACAGATCTTACAAATCAAAATTGGATATAAATAAATATGAACACGGAACGATGTATCTTAAAGACCTGCGACAGCGCGACTAGACAGTCGCTAGTGGATGCATTCCCATAAACATGACTAGTGACTCATTCTGGTTAGCGACAGTCGCGTCGCGTGGAAAATAGAACCAGTTGCATCTTTTTAATCGCTGCGTGTTTTTCGTCGCAAGTGGATGCTCCCGCATTTAAACCTATACAGTTCCATATTTTATTTCAGCTGAGACTAAACAATCGCGCTATTACAAATCGCAAGTGGAGGCCTAGCCTTAGATACTGCAGTTGCTTCCACAACGATATCAAGAACTGACAGATGTTAATCGTGCAATAATGACATACCTTCATTCATATTTTTATGAAACTGATAAACATTCCAAATAATTTCGCGGGCATCTTGCGATAAGACACGCCGCTTCTTTGCTTGAATGTTTGATGTACTATCAGACGATGTACTCGCATCACCCATTATAAACAACGAACTAAATCAATATATTATATTAATACATATTACTGTGTATTACAAATACAACTTACTTGTAAATAAAAGGTGCTGAAACGGAAGGAGTTTGGAAAAAAAAACTGTTTTTCAATTGATAAAAACGTGCACGAAAAATGAGGTTAGAAAACAACACTACATTTTGTGGACGGAACATAATATCTACTTCTCACTCATATCATTATTCCATTTCTTTTTAATGCAATATTCGGTTTCTGCGCAGGTGTCTTCGTATTTGGCGTTTACTCTAATAATAATTCATGATTGACGGTGTCAAATGCTTTTCAGAAATCTAATACTAAAATAGTACCTTTGTTGTTGTCAATTACCGATATAATATCATCAGTTACTGATAAGAGCGCCGTTTCACGTACATATCTTAACAATGGTAAGGCCTAGAGGTTTGGGAAAACATTCTTATAAGTAAAGCAAGTAACAGAAATGGCTGGAAATTATTTTGAAGTTCCTAACTCGACTGATAGGGGCGTAACTGCTACGAAGAAACATAAAATTCATGCTATCTCGGAAAATTGGGTGATTAGCTGTAACTCTGAAAATATCATTTGAGAGCTTGGGTGCTACCGCATCAGTTTATTTTTCCGTATTTCTCATAATAAAGGAGGTAGCTAATGCATTTTCTAACATTTACATTTTAATGTCTCCCCTTCTCAACGTATTCGAATATTCTTAGCTTTGTTTGAAATAGCAATTTATAGTCTTTTGAAGGATGTTTAACCCCATCCCTTCTCGATTTATACGAGAAAATCTTAAAAATTTGAATACCGCAATCGGAATACAAATCACATTTCCATGGTAACCGCTAAATTGAAAAGATCACTGATTTGACAATTGTCAAAAGTTAATTCTCAGAGTTTGTGTATTCTTCAAAGCGCCGAATTCCCAAAACGCCGAATGCACAAAGCGCCAACACGATAATTTCATAGGTCCAAACGGCCCAAAATTAATATTGCAGGACCACATTCACTCACCAGTTTTTACAGTAACTCATAAATATTAATGAAGATCAAAATTAATCTACTGAAACAGTCTATCTGACATTCATTATTGTTGTTGTTTTTACAATGTTGTCTATTTTTATTGGAACGTATTACAAAAGAGGTTGCATTATTATCCTAGAAAAAGTGTACAATTTAATTTTTTTTAAGGTTCAAAAATTAAAAATGAGGATTAAATTTGTATTATTTCATTTCGGAAGGTCGTGTGTAGTTCCACACCAAATATACTGAAAGGGCTGTATTTTCTTCATGCATCCCCTTATAAATTTCAATGTTCTATTTTCACTACATACCGATTGGACCACAAAGTTCACACAACTTATGCTTATGTTTGCCGTCTTATATTTCGATATACAGGCGAAAGGTCAGCCTTCTGTGATAAAGGAGCAATGGCTCATTCGAAGATACATGCTCATCTGTGGAATACTTTTCTCAGCTTATCTTAACTGGCTCGGTCAGTTGCACCGTTAAAACAACAAAGTAATATTTCATGTCGTCTACGAGACATTTATGTGGTAAACTGATAATATAGTGCATCGAAAGAAAATAACCTTCTCACTGTTGCAGCTCGTGACTCAAAAGATAGACAGAAAACTGAATATCTTTAATTCTGTTCTAATTGTCGTTATATATTTTTTTGTCTTGTTATATTTACGTTTAGCAAAATTCTCTATACAAAGACATTGCCGTAATTATTAGTTCACTTGACTAATAATAACCAATAATTCCACCAGAATTGTTTAAAACATCTAATGCCTTCTTCCGTTAGAGGGTGTTCTGATTTGTCATCTTCATTAATTAATTAAAGACATTATTTACTGTGGGCGATAACTGTAATTGTTATCAAAACGTTTAAATTTGTATAAAACATAAATAAAAAACACGGTGTGATACCCAAAAGTATTTTAATAATTGATTTTTGTTTATGGGAACGTTTATAGTTGAAATTTCCTGCGGGAGTGCCTGTCCACTCGTTATCTTGTATTAATTCCCATTTTTGTCTTCATCAGAAAATTTAAGGTCATTAGATCTGGCACTATAATCATCATCTCCATCTCACTAATAGAGATTACTATCGGAGCTAGAGAGTTCATATTGGCTGGAATCAACATTGCATAAAGATTTAAAAGACGTTTTTCTTGTTCAGGATCCATCCTCCAAAAAAAAAATATTCCTTTACATATAAATAGTTTGAACAGCATGAATCTGACAATAACAAACAACCATTAAATAATGTACGATTAGCCAAAATACCCATTATAAGCCTCCACTTAACTTTTTGTACTACAAATACTTACGAGATCTGTTAGCAGATGTAACACAACTGCACAACGGTGCATGTCTAGATTTGCAGAAAGTGTTATTTTACCTACACGCATTTGTAATAAAATATATTATACTAAAAATGTGTAAATAAGTCAATGAAGTAAATCTACACAACGCACAAATCTGAATTTTTATTTCAGTAGATTTATTTTTAACTCCATTTTAAGGTACCTAATTGCAATCTATAAAAAACTGGTGACGGCATATAGTCCTACATTATTAAGTTTCGGCGTTGCAGACATATAAATTAACCGTATTGGCGTTTTGGGCATTTAGCGTTTTGGGAATTTGGTTATTTAGCGCTTTGTGTGTGCGCGCACGCGCGCGCGTGTGTATGCTTGTGTTTGTTTTTGTTTCTGTTTTAGTTTTTTTTTTGTTTTTGCGTTGGTGTTGGCGTGTGCGTGTGTGTGTGTGTGTGTGTGTGTGTGTGTGTGTGTGTGTGTGTGTGTGTGTGGGCGCGCGCGCGTGCGTTCGTGTGGCCAGGAGGCGGTCGGAGGGGGTTGGTGATTGGGTTGGGTGATTGTGTGGGAGAGTGGGTGGGTGGGTGCGTGTGTGCGAGCGTGTGAGAAAATCTGCTACTATTCATTGAAGCATTGAATTTCTGTAAATTTATTAAAAATGTATTTTCCTATATTTTTTGCCTTGTCATAATTTACATTAGGAGAAATGGATAAAAAGTCGAAGCACTTAAAAGGTTTGTCATCTTGTAACCACTCAACAATTTTCTTTATATCACTTTCATTTCGCCTTTGTCGGGCGTTAGTTAAATCAATATGCTTATCCGTAGAAGCTGACTTTACTGTTTCTAGAGATGTACAAATAGGGATGCATGATGGCATACTTGATATCCATCTGGCTAAAGAAGAATCAGCAAATCTACGGCCTTGGGTCAGGCCTCCTTGAGTTTTCATTGCTCTCATCAGGCTTTGCTCAATAACCATATCGCTCCACGTTCCTGACCAAAATTTATTTGTTCGGCGAATGGTAAATAATCCTTGGCTTACAAAACTCTGATATTCTTCGTCATTGATAGATTTTATTTTTTCCATTTGTAGTAAATAAAGATGTGCACATTTGGCGTAGTTATAATGTCCAGTTGCATAAAATATATAAATCATATGTTTAATTCCGAGAATGTGAAGCCACCAGATACCCATTCTTTAAGCTTGTATAAAAGTTTTCCAGTAATTTGTCCATAATTTTCCCGTTCTGCTAATTCATCAACTTTTTTGTGAATTTTATCTTGAATTTTAATAGATATTGGGTTTTCTTCGATGGCGTTTAGTTTGGGATTGCCATAAGAATGTTGAATACTCTGGATATCGTCGTCAGATAGTGAGAGTACTTCCGGGTCGTCTAAGATAATCAAAATTAAAGCTTCATGTCTTAGGAAATGTCCTCGTAAAGCTCTAGAATAAGCATGGTCACTCTTCATGTGTGGTATAATATTTTTTACGTATACAGTTTCTGACAGCTCTTCAATGCCACTTCCGGTCATAATCTTTCCAACACTCCCCATAAACGACAGTAAAGTGTGAAATCCTCCAAGCCTTACAATAACAGAAGATACAATATAATTTCTGTTTGATCCTTCTACGGTATCTATAGTCCTCTGAAAAACTGGTTGGTGAAACGTATCAATACACGATTTTCCATACCGCTTACTTTTTTCGGCCGCAAATAAAATGGTAGAACCCTTTTATTTCGGGGTCCAAGTTGATAAATGGCAAGGGTATAATACTTGTATCCATGTTTAGTGAGTCAGATTTAAGGGTAGACATAAATCCACTCCAGGATATTGATGAAAAAGATAAGCCCTTGCAGTTATCCACAAACTATCTAGTAATAATGGTAAATGTTTATCCTTAGCAGTTTGCTCCTCTTGCATGCGTGTCATTACAACACGACCTGTTTTTGCAGGTTTTTTGTAGAACTGTAATAAAAAGGATTGACAGAATAACAAATTATTACACCATAATGTATTAAAATATTACCTGCAATCGTGCGCTACCAAATTTTCCAATATTTGAAACCAAAACTCGATTCTTTGGCCTAGGAATAGTTTGAATGTTGGAGCTATTAGAAGGCGAACAACACATTATTCCCCCCATCGAATGAAAAGTTCCATGACCATAGATTGTTCTAACGTTAAAATCTGCATTGTCATACACGAACTGTACAAAGCTTTCGTCAGAAATAGAGTCGTTGTGATTAGTAATCGCCGAACTGTCAAATGCCAAACATTCCGAATAAGACACAGATACACCCAGAGCTACAAGTACACCAATTAAATATCTAGATGCATATTTTCGATGGAATTGAATTCCTAGGCCGAATATCACAGGTTATAGAAAGGGTTTAGCGCGTACCAAAGAGATTATAAGATTTTTCATTGCGAACACTCTAGTGTGATACACGGGACTTTTCTTATCTCTTAATACGAGTTCCTCGAAGAAAACATTAAGCGACTTTGGACAATATCTATTTCCTGCTGATTTTACGTCATCACAAGAAGGATACTCATCTAAATTAGTAACCATTGCCCTAATGTCTTCTTTTAATATTTCGGCGGCTGCTTTAAGAATGGAAACCCGTTCTTCAGGTGAATTGTTTCTATTCTCTTGTCGTTTTAACCAATCATGAGATACGAACTGTTCACGTTTGGTCTTTTCCAGGAATATCCGTAATTATTACGTTATCTTGATATATTTTTTAAATCTTGATTTTATATTTTTTCTAACCATGGCTTTATGTCGTGAGGCAAATAGGAGTTCAGTTTCTCAAGCAATTGTTTCATGGAAAATTGACAATTTTTAGTCATTTCAATATCTTGGCATAACATAGTAAATGCGTCTTCGAGAGTATTATCTAAAGGTCTTCCTAGTTTTTCAGTAGTTTTCCCCTTCAAAAACACGCTGTAACAACTGGCATGGTATTTTGCACCAGCCTCTACAAGTTCAATTTCGTTCCCTATCCTTCTATACACTTTTCTACTCCACTCATCGTTTCTCTCCTTTCCTTACAGCGAGCATGAACCGTGCTTTTTAAATTCAGTCTAGCAGCTGAGCGAATGGTTCGCATTATCTTTTTATTCTTCAGGACAACTATGTCAATGCTATCGACACAAAAAAAAAACAATGTGTTTTAAAATTAAACACTTCTTCATTTTTAGTTCGGAGTTTATTTTTTGACGGTTGTGACTCTTTATCACGAATTTTTTTATTACGTTTAGAAAGTTCTGTTGGATGCGTGTATTTTCGTCTACATACTGTATGAACAGTCGGCAAATTATCTTTATTAAAAATTTCCGATTTACCGTCTCCGCGAATTTGACTTGCGTTCACTAAACTTGGAAATTCTTTGGAAGTTAGTTGGACTGTCTTTTCACTATTGTCTTTGTCACAAATGGCACATATGTTTTTTAACGAAGCCATAGTCGCTTTCCGACTTTAAACAGTTAAGAATCGTTCTAAAACTGAATATTCCCACTCGTAAACAAACGCAGTCTTACGCTTAAACGTAACCTTAAAATCGCAATGACACACTCACTACAGAAAGAACAATACAACTAAATCAAAATTAATGCTGAACATGGACGACGCAATCCGAACGAACGTAATTGGTGGGATTTGTTGCTATGCAAACATCGCGACACGCTTCCGTGTCTTGTCGGTCATACTTTAGAGCATTGGTTCCCAACGGGGGCGGTACCACCCCCTAGTGGGCGCTAGTTTTCGTGGGGTGGTAGCGGGTCCAAAGGCAAAAGGGGGGCGTTATGACGGCGGTCGCGGCGTACCTACCTAATTAGAAATTTAACCATTAAGTACTTGCGTCAGCTTTACATACATAACTGCTCGCATGGCGCCTCCTAGGCACCAATGTGGTTTATAGCTGTTTTGATTTTTTTTACAAGCATACTTAAAAAGCACTACATTCAAAACAATAAATCGTTGTTGTAATCATGTCTAAGAAAGTAAAACAATCTAAAAACGTTTAAAAAGTTTATTAACCATTAAAAATATATATTAGAATACAAGTTTGAACAAAGATTATAAATGTATAGATAATATATTATGTATGTAAATATACATAAGTACAGAAATAAGATATAAAATATGTAAAATTATAAGAGTTGTACATAAGTTGTACATAAGATTACACATAACATTCATTGCATATAAGTTTACTGTGTTCTGTACAAATATTTTTATTACAAATTGTACAAATTTGTTTTGAATGTCGATTTATCAATCTTGGGCATAAATAACAGCGTTTTCTGGTACCTGTAGGTACTTCTTTATATTGTACTATTGACAATGTGTAAACACAAGCGAATTTATTTATTATTATTATATTTATTACGAGAAATTCTACCAATGTAACTGCTCCGAAGGCGCCTCTCAAGTGCCACATTGTGCACCGTTGTCTTGTTGTATTTATTAGTAAAAAACTTAACAATATATATTGGTCATAGCAGGTTTTCCATATTCATAAATATGTAATTGAGGAATACATAGGCGGATAAATTGTTAAAGAAATTATTAAGAACGGTATAGAATAGAAGTTTAAAGACTGTCTTGCGCCTGATAGGCGCCATGCGAGCACTTAAACTTAAAGTCTAATATAATAAAATACTTTCAAAATAAATGAAAAAACATTTTATCTAGCCGTTTAAAATGTTTATCTTATTATTATGGCGTAAAAGTAAATAAACTTTAAATAAGCATTAAGTATAAACTAATTGATTCGGTTTAGGACTGTGTAACGGTATAAACGGGTGGTAGAACGGGATTACAGATAAATTGGCCCCTTTTTGCCTCGACTAGTCAGCGTGCGGATCGTGGATTGATGTTAATAATTTTGCACATCCAGAATAATAAATCGTACGTCAGTCAAAATAGGGGATGAAGTCAAAATCGTTTCGGTTAAGGGCGCCAGGATATTTGATAGACAAAAATAAGGGTTGTCGTGCCAAAATTACGAGTACATAGCGTGTCTAAACATCCAAAAAACATGCGCTTACCTATTCGTAATCAATCCCAGGTGTGCTGGACAGCAATTCAGCAAACCACCTAAAATCGGGCTTAAAAAAAAACACTACACACTTGTCAAATAAAAGCGTGATCAACACTCAATAACGTTACGTTAATACACCTCCGTGTAAATAATTTGACGTTAACTAATAATCAAAACAAAACACAAAAAAAATTCAAATAAAACACTAAATATTAAGAACGCTATTACTCAATAAAATAGAAACAAAATTACGTTATTACTCAATAATAAAAAACTAACTTCGTTACGTTATAACTTAAATTATCGGTAAATTTGCAAAACAAAAAACTGGTATGCAACACAGAAGGGTTTTCAGAGAATACCAAACACATTTATAAAACAAAACAAAGCTATAATAAAATAATAAAATCAGTATAAATATAGACATACGAAAATGCGTATAAACAAAACAAAAAAAAGAATACAAAGGCTTATTAGGCGTCAGGTCGTCTGATCAGAGTTCTGCTTTAGCCAGTCTAAATCGTTTAACCTAGATATAAATAAACCGTGGATTATATATCCACACAACTACAGGGTCAATTGCCCTTTACTAATAAAATAAAAAAAGTGTGAAGGCGGAGCGTTAGAGTTACGATTAATTCCAATAACTAAATTCAAAACACAGTTTAAATTAACAAAAAAAAAACGATACACAACTCCGCTTTCAAACCTTCAACAAATAAAATAATTCGAAACACAGAACAATCTTAAAAGTTTTCAATAAAAACACAATGTTATAATACCTTACAAGGTCTAGATAGCACCTCCTCTGTGTTACAACGGATGGTACGAACCAGGTGATCGGCTACAGCTATAACGGGAATGGAAACTCCCAGGTCCGGCAAAATGATGATAAAATGTTGACTGATATTCTGTTATACACGAACAACTTCTTAAGTTAACTCGTCAAAATGTTACTGCATTAACCAAAACTTATTGTACAATAATAATGTGAGCGTTCAAAAATTGTTTGATAACTTTTAGCTTTTAATGTTCTTTTAAATAATTTTATTTTCCACTAAAACTCCTTAATAATTTGTTTAAATAACTAAATATATTTTAATATATTGCGATAGTTTCTTTATCTTTACACACGCTTTGTACGATAAATAGGTGGCACTGTAAGAACGATGATTTTAAGTAAATCCGCAAAGGCGATATAAACCAAAAGTCCATCGACGCACTAAAAAACACGAAGATGTCCTCCAGGTAATTTTACGTAAAACCGAAATCGGCACTAGGTATAATCCTTTGGTGAATGAACAATTTTCATAAATCCCTTTCACAGGTTACTTCAGTAGTTAAACTACCCTTATTACACAACAAAAGTACGTTCGTTAAACACCACAAGGTCCAAAGTATCAACGTTCTAAACTACCCTTAAAGCGTAACACAAGCGGCAACGTATACTACTCGAAAGCGAGATCTGTCTAAGACTGCCAAAAATTATTAACAATTTCCATTTTGGATTTTTTTAATCCTCTCTTAAAAAAATCTTATCTACTTTAATTCCACCAATTAAAAAAACGGAAGGAGAAACCAAAGTACCCCCGTACTACAATTTCGTTTTCGTCCGTAAGGACTCGGTAAATTTTGAAAAACTAACCGTCAGCAAGATCAACGAATACAGCCTCTGTATGTTTACCTTAAGGTACGAACAATAAGGCCCACATGCAATCTCTATGAATCAAAACCAAAATACCTAATAATAAACTGGACAACTATACGTAAGCGTCTGTATGGCGCGACCATGACATCATACAGATAAACCTATACTATTCATTTAAATTACTTCATTTTCTATTATATTTTTCGGAAATCAAACGAAATAAACCTTAATTAAACTTATATACAACTATTTACAAATAAACGTTAACCAAACTTCTATAAACGAGAATAATAAGGAAAAACAACCTAAATTTTCGGAATAATAATTTCACAAACAAAGAATCTAAAGCTCACCACATACGTTAAAGCAAATTTACTATAAAACTTAATTTGACAACAAAAAAAAATTTATATACGGAATCTTAACTAAGTACATAGAACTACAAACAAAATTACCCACTACGTATACAGGGTGTTCAAAATACCCTGACAACTGTTGGTAACAAGTCTATGCAAGTTGGTAAGCAAAGACGTGATTTACGCAATCAAGCATGTTTCGACAAAAATACAGGAACTTGAATAACCTGGTTACAGAGCAAGTGCACCGGGGCACCGCAAACAAACAAAGGCATACAACTTGTTGCATGCTCGAAATTAAATCTTTAAAAGGCTCTTCTAATATTTTATTGTTTTTGTGTGCTTCGTTAGTGATCCATACTCGTGCGTGACATAAAATAAAGAAGTCATTATAACCATTAGTTTTATAACTTTCTATAAATCGGTTGAAAAGTTAATGTATTGAAATCGTAACAAATTGTGAATTCCAAAATGTCTGAAACTAAGAAGAAATGTCGGCAGTACAATATTGAGTATTTGAAATATGGATTTACACAATCTCCAACAAACCAATTATTACCTATGTGTTTAATTTGCCAAAAAGTTTTTTCAAATGAAGCCATTAAGCCTTCTAGGCTCCAAGAGCATTTGAACAAAATACATGCTGATAAAAAGGACAAACATTAATCCTATTTTCAAGGACACTTAAAACAGCCAACTATATCAAACCTTTTTGTATCGTGTTCTAAACAAGAAGATGATGGACTACGAGCTTCATGTAATATTTCATTATTTATCGCAAAAGCGGGAAAACCACACACAATTGGTGAGGAATTAATTATGCCAGCAGTCAGAGAGGTAATCGAAACTGTTCTTCATCACAAGACGCCATCAGATATCATAAAAAAATTCGTTTGAGTAATAATACAGTGCAAAGAAGAATAGATGAAATGGCTAAAGACGTTGAGCTATCATTATGTGATTATTTAAAAACTTCCAAATTTTCCATTCAACTCGATGAATCAACTTTACCAAATAACTCTTGGATTACGTGGGATGATCCATATTTAATACCATGCACGTTTTTTTTTCAAGAGAAAGAAATTCCTATTCGATATTTTATCAGTTGCTACAGATGGTGCTCGAGCAATGACGGGGCGTCGTAAGGGTTTCATGGCGCATTTAAAACAAGCAGTACCAAATGCACTCGCTGTACGTTGTGTTATTCGTCGTCAGCACTTGGTTGCAAAAATCTTAATGAACGCCTGCATACGTCGCTCCATTACATTATTAGAGCAGTGAACAAGATAAGAAGCAATTCATTAAATGACTGATTATTAGGGCAACTTTGTAGTGAAAATGATGAAGACATAATCGCTTGCTGCTGCACAGAGAAGTACGATGGCTCGCGAAAGGTGTTTGTCTGGATCGGTTTTTCAATCTATTTGACTCATTACGGAACTTCCTTGAAAATAGAGACGATGAAATGCGCGGAAACTTGATTGCGTCTAAAAATGACATCGCTTATTTGACAGACCTTTTTAAAATATTTAATGCCGTTAATTTACAATTGCAAGGTGATGAGTTGAATTTAATCAAAACAAAAAACGTTATAGCTGCTTTTGTGGGAAAACTTCTTCTATTCAAACGAAATCTAGGAAGAGGTGAATACAGCCACTTTCTGACATTATCAGCATTATCGGTAAAACAGGAAGATTTACTTACTTACTGCCAACACCTGGACGCTCTTCATTCTGATTTTACAGAGCGATTCCAGGATATTTTAAATATCAATATACCAAGCTGGGTTTTAGACCCTTTCCCAAATGCAGATACAGCAGAATCATCAAATGTAGAGGAACTCGTAGAACTCACAACTAATGAATTAAAAGTAAAATTCAGGAATGGATACCAAGAGTTCCAACTCTCCACCCCGGATTATGGTGATAGTACAGAAATTTTTAATTGCTTTTCCTTCATCATATTTGGCGTGGGTTCAGTGTAGTAGCTAATTTACTGTCCAAGAAAAGGAATACACTGCAGATCTGAGCGTGGTGATTTGCGACTGATGTTAACTAAATTGAAACCCGACGTTTTACAATTTGTTAAAACTCCACTAGCCTCAACCAACTCATTGATATTTATGTTTCTTATTGCATTTTGTTTTTTTATTATATATATTTACTAATTTTGATTAATCGTCATGTCTTTGCCTTTGTGCAGTGCCCCAGTGCGGGGTGCTCCAGCTTTGTGTATTTGTATTGTCTTGCATTTGTTGTAAGGTTGTGTTGACGCACCCTGTATGTAGGATGTTATAATGACGTGTATTACGTGTTTTGAGTATGGGTGTATTGAGTTTCAACGAAAAAAAAAATTTTTGTGTATATGCATAATGTATGTGGGTGGGTGATACGCCACTGGAAATTTAGGAGAAATATCATTCAGTATGTAGATACGTGTATTTGAATGTTATAGAGACATTGGTGTTGGAATAATTAGATTCTGATGAATGTAAATGTGAAGAGAAATTTGTCGATGGGACGATAATGGTTGCTACTGTTGACTACTTGATAAGAAATGGAGGAGTAATCTTGGCCGGAAGATGTGAGTGTATAAGTGTAGAATGTTTTAGAAAATATGTAGAGAAAGATTTGGTATGTTTAATTGTTGATTATAGAAAGTTCTCGTAATGTTGTGCAATCGGTTTTGAGAGTACGTGTAAGTATATGGGATTTGAGACCTTAGACTGTACTTATTTTTGCAAATGTTACGGAAGAAGGATGAGCGCATGTGAGAGATAAACGTTGAAAGTTGTGTAATGGTCCAGAGTGGCCACTGAATGAATGTGATGACGAGAAATGGTTTCTCCATAAAGTAATTGTAAAATTTGCAAGTAAGAACCAAGATGGCGATGTATTGTAGTTATAAGCGTGTTTGTACAGATGGTAGCATCTGTCGGCCCTAAGAAAGTTTGAATGAATACCATTGGTGAATATAGCGAGGAAGTCGGACATGTTTAAAGATGGATGGCTTAAGGTATAAATGGGAAAGTCAGATTGACGTTAGCTTTTAGCTTTTGGCTTTTGGTGAGAGCTCGGTGAGACACGCGCGCGAGGTGAAGTGTGAAACCAGAATGGGTTGAGTTGGAGTTATATTTGTGAATAATATTGAAGGCAGTCATTGTTTAAACAACTGCGTAACCCGAAAGGGGATGAATCGTATAAGACATTCATAAATAAAACAATTAATAAAATTGAGATTGAAGATAAAATCAGTTTATTTTTCTTCAAGCAAAGTGCGTAAGCAGATTTATGAAAAAACATAACAGTTGTTACGTTACGTTATAGTGTTGAGTGCGACGCGTGGGATTGTAATGATCTTTAGTATAAATTATTTATGGGACCACCTTTAAGTGAACGAAATTTTCGTAGCAAATTGAGCCAAGGTTAAAGTAATTTTATGTGACATTAAAAGTTTATTTGTGTTAAGGAAGGGCTTAATTGTCCTAAAGGTTGCGAGAAACTTTTTCAGAGGCAACCAAATGTGTACAGATTATTACGGTTTATTGGAGTAATAACCTCGTATAGTTGGACTAATCGCGAGTGCAGAAAGGAATAAGTGTGTGAAATTGTGGAGTACTTGTTATGTGCCTTCAGGCAATCTAAGGAATACAAATGGACTACAAATAATTGGTTTACGGGAAGAGAGAAGAAAGAAGAGCGAAGGATTAATGGACAATTTTTTTTTTAAGTAAGAATTACATTTAAGAACCTTGACAATTCAGTTGAGAACGATTATCTCTTTGGTTAGTTTATTTGCGTATTGTTGTGTAAATTTTTTTATTTTATTAATTAGTGTTGAAGGAAAAAGATAATCGATCTCGAGTTATGTTGTATTGGCTGTTTTAGTAGTAAGAATTTTTGCGGAAAGGCAAATTTGTATTGACAGTGGTTTTTCAACCACGCGGTTGTGTATGCAAACATTTGTTTATTATTTTGTGCAGGACAATATATATTTATCGTTAACTTTTATTCTGTTGATTATTTAGCCAGTTATGAGATACATTTGTGACGTTTACTTAATTGGTGACCTAGTTTTCGACAACTTAGATGTAGACTTCGCATATTTTGGTTTTAAGATTAATGAACAACCTGAAAGGTTATATTTGCCAGGTTGATTGCAAAAATTTTCATGTTAGTTTCATTAACGCAGTATACTAATGACGGATCAGCTGTTAATTAAAAATTTCATTAAGTATAACTATGAGATAGAGTTTTGAGAACTTACATATTTATGAATGTCACATACGATTCAGAGGTATTATATTGGAGTAACAATTATTAAGCCGATGACATTGCCTTTCTTTTGATTAGGAATTTTAAAAATTAATTGTCGATCATTGAATGAAGAACTATTTATTCATTAATAAGTAGAAATTTAACTTTATATGTATACGAGGGTTACATAGAAAATATTCAGTTAACGTTTATAACTTTGGTATTCTGGATGTACAGGGTACAATCAGGAAGTTTGTGACGACCCGTGTATTTCAGTTTTTTTATTTATAACTGTTGGTTACGTGAATGCAGTTAAATTTGAGTGATAAATTTTGTTGTGGAAATTTTGCTATACGAGGTGTATTCAAGAAGTTTCTAATAACCTGGGTAGTACTAAATATATTTGAGTTTGAGTTGAATTGTTTCGGACGAGTGTTTGTTTTAGAACCCTCGTGTGAGAGTTTACTGAGTAAGCACAATCCTACTTTCCACAATCAAGTAGGGTTAATTAACACCCAGCTTAAGACAATTATTTTAGCAAAGTTTCGATTGTGGTGGCGCCTAGAGACATATTTTCCCGGACTGAGCTGTTTGAATTTAGGTGTAAGGTGTTTGAGCGTATTAATCATTCATTTTACTTATTATTTCGACCACGCCCATCTCCCTGTTAGCTGGCTTGGCAACCCGCTTACATTAGTAAGCATACACGACGCCTAGTGCGGTTTGGACGTGTAACATTGTTGGATAAGTTATAATTTTATTCTAACACTTTGTATGGTCTTTGTCTGAATTAAATGTTTTTATTATAACATGTTTTTGTATTTTTAATTAATTAATCATCACGACCTACCACGACCACGAGGAGCACGATTAGAGAGAGAGAATTAATTTTTAATTTGTGATTATTAATAGATAATAGACAGACATATAAAATTTGTATAATTAACTGTTATGTAAAAGGGGGCGTTGGAATTTTTTTTTCTTGTTAATGGGGCGGTAGTCCATAAAAGGTTGGGAACCTATGCTTTAGAGGGATGCTTTAACTATTATTTATTATAGACATTTTTAACTAATGTTCATCTGTAAAGGTGTACTTATAATTCAAAGTTTATTTATTTTAATATAAGTCAGATGTTAAAGTAAGTCTAGTTCACATTTTGTTCAAAAAATATAATAAAAGTAGAAAATTTATAAAAACCTACATTAAAAAAATTGCTCTATCTCTGTTTCTATCAACTTTAGAGAAAAAATGGTAAAAGGTAAAATATTCGTAATTGCATTCTCTACAAAAAATGTGTCTTTATTTTTTTTGAAAAAAATTATGCAAACGGAGATATTTTTCCCGCACTAGGACCGAATGGGACTTTTGAGGGGTTAAATAGTACATCATTACCTCAACATTCCCGTTGAGATCAGTTGGTACTAATTTTTTCCACCCTTACATATAATATTCAGCTACGTTTACTATACTAATTATCCGTGAATGCCAATTAATACAATTTTACTAGAAATAACTCCGCGAATCTGGTTTAGTAAGTTTGATTGAAATTTTAATAAAACTTTTTCCGGACACAGTCTTTAGTTTTAATTTATTTTTTACATTATAATAACGGCTCCAACCCAATTTAATGAGTTTGTTTTGTCGTATGTGGAAAGGGGTAAAATTTGCAAATTTTTATTTTTTTAGATTTTTTTCCTTTTAATATGTGATTAGTATAGACGGGCAGATATGCTGCAAAGATAGTGCATATATCCACTTCCATATGCAATAAAAAGTGAAGAAATATGCACTCAATATGCAGTAATATAGCCATATATGCACTAACATATGCGCTAAAAAAATTTACGTTTATCAGGATTTTAAGAAAACTCAATTTTTCAATTCTTGTTTATTACAATTATTACTAATTGTTACAACTATTTATTTATTCCTAAAAACTATATAACGAAATTAACAATAATTATTTATTATATTTTATTGGTTATACATTACATACATAAAACCCATAACATAATACAGCACAAGAAGAAAAATAATCAAATTTAGAGATTTTTGCAATAAATAATCATATTTTTCTCAATTGTTTCTATAAGTAAATTATGGCGCTTATCTTCTAATATGTGCTTGTAATGTGAAAAGCTTCTTTCTACATCACAAGATGTATAGGACAATATTTAAATAAGCGAGCATTTTGAACAGAAACAGATTTTATAGTTGAAAAACCAGCATTTTTCTTTTTTAAATTGTCTAATTTGTCGTATATTTTTCTACAAACTTTGTTTTGGTCTTTACTTAAGCTAAATTTGAAATCTTCTATTAATTTTGAAGATTCGGTAAGAAGCAAATTTTGAGATTCAAGCTTGGTAATAATCTCAGGGATATCTTGAAAGTAAGCTTTTATGAAACAAAGCTGAGACTGTAACTCTGGAACTTGCAAAACACTTTGACAG
Organism: Vesta saturnalis; assembly: GCA_036346205.1. Classification (NCBI taxonomy): domain Eukaryota; kingdom Metazoa; phylum Arthropoda; class Insecta; order Coleoptera; family Lampyridae; genus Vesta; species Vesta saturnalis. Next base: position 2,188,440 of record JARFJB010000480.1, on the reverse strand, counting down.
TCTTCTACACTTTGAGCCGAATCTGGAATCTGTTTGGAAAGAATCACTTAAATCTTTAAAAGCATCAAAATATTCACAATAAAACAGAGCCGCTTTTATCCAAGTTCCCCATCTAGTAAGAACTGCTTGGGGTGGCAACGCAAGGTCTTGTAGTTGTTCCTTGTAAATTTGGATGCCAAGCGGTGCTTTAAGAAGTACTTTTTTTCCATTGTTCTTTAATTTATTTACTAAAGGAAACTCCACCCGAACTACTTCAGCAACTCGATTAAGCGCATGTGCCAAACAAGTATTGTGAATTAAATTTGGAAAACATCTTTAGATTTTGACCTGCTTTTACCATATACGCTGCACCATCGGTCACCATATACAAAATGCGATCTTTTGAGGTCTATATAAATAAAAAAAATCGCCAAATGTGTTGCTAAGCGCAAAACTCGAGAACGACTGGATCAATTCTGCCAATTTTTTTTTTGAGGAATGGTTGAAGTCTGAGGAAGGTTTTTATGAAGAGTAAAATTGGTAAAATCTCCCGGAAAAACGTGATAACCTAATTTTTAGTTCGGCGGGTGGCGAATTTTTCATACTTTCTTTCTCACACACCGACCATTTATATCACAGCGAATGAGAGAGTGAATGTATTTGTTATTATTAAGCCACTGGTATCTGTGCATGGTGTTGGAATAATTAATTTTTTATTCTTCCATTCGCTAATATCGCTTATATGACTGTTTTAGCGTTAAGCAGAATAAGAGAATAACCAATTATTTCAGTTCATTCTGTCTACATGAAACAAAAGTGACGTAATGGTGTATCCAGTTTCAGTAACCATGTACTACCACGGGAGTAGTAATGTCTAATGAACTGTGAATGCACCAAATTGGTTAAATGTTCAGTTAATGCAGCATTCTTTGTGTGAAGTACCAAAACAAAGAAATCAACCTAGACTCAAATCAAGTTTGAGAGCAATTTAACTTTAACTTTAGGTTATTGGTTAGTAATTTTTGTAGCAATCTTAACCCGTAAGCGCCCTGTATGATCGTTTGATCATAAAAAGACAGGTGCTGGTTAATTGTCCCTCCCTAACATACCCCTGCATTGTTCCCCTCCCAAACAAAGTTATATTCTCACTTCAAGGTCTATTCTTGTTAGTGTTAGGCGTTGGTTAAATTTTACAACGTTTGTCAGTTTTTGTTCACGAATTTAAAAGTTTGTTATTTATTTGTTCAACGTATCATGGATGATGAGAATAAGTAAGTCCTCATGTATAATCTATAAATTTATTGTACGGACTAATTATTATTTTCAAATATGTCTAGTGCACTTGTAATAAAAGAATAAATACGTAGTTAAAATTTTAAGGGCTGATAGAGGGTGGTATATTGAAGCATGATCGAATGATCATACTGGGCATATAAAGAAGAGTAACGGTAATATTTTAGTTCTAGTGCTTATTCTCTACAAGATTTATGGGAACTTGCGGAAAATGCTAATATTTTAGATGGGAAAGATGTAAGGCATATTTATATAACTCCGCCATAGCCCGCTGTAGAGACTGATGTAGATAGTGCGGACGAAAATGAAGGGGGGACAATAGATAATCTTCCAGGAAGGCAATTGTTATCGCATGCTGAAATAATATTTAGTGACGGAACTAGAATTGCAACCGTGGAAACTTTGCCGGCCCTTTCATCCACTTTGGGATCTTTTCCAACCACATCAACGTCAGATATTCGTTCAATTAGAAAAATTTCCGCAACATCTTCGACGACATCTGCATCCCCTGTTTCAATTTCAACTCACCTCGATGAATGGGTAAGCAAGTACAACAAAGCTAAGAAACAGTTTAAATGGGTGCAAGGAGATTTACTTTCGAAACCCCAGGTAGATTGTTTCCGCAAAGTAATTTCAGTAAATATAATGAAATGAATCCTATAGAGCTATTTGAAGAATTTATAGATGATGACATTTTTGAACACATTGTTACAGAAACAAAAAATATGCGGTTTTCAAAATGTCTACGGATCCACAAATTTCAAAAGATGAAATAAAATGTTTTTTTGGTATAATGATATGTAGTGGATACGTTTGGGTTCCCAATAAACGAATGTATTGGGATTCAAAAGATGACATCAAGAACTTGATGATTAGCGGTTCCATGCGAAAAAATCGATTCTTGCAAATAAATCAATTCCTGCATTTAGCTGGCAATTCTCAAATTGATTAGGGTGATCGTCTTTTCGAACTAAGGCCATTTATCAACGCATTACAAGAAATTTTTTTAAAAATTTCATTCCAACATCTAGAATGAACTACGACGAGTCTATGATCAAATATTATGGCCGTCACGGAATGAAGCAATTCATAAGGGGAAGCCTATATGTTTCGGTTCGGCTATAAATCGTGGTGCCTCAATACTCCAGATGGATACTTAGTAGACTTTCAGATATACACAGGAAAGTCTACATCATTGGAAAAAATTGAAACAATATTTGGTAAACCTGCCGCTTCGTTTTTGCCAATGATGGAAAAATTGCCCACATTACCGTACGACTTTTTTTTGACAACCTTTTCTCGAATTTTCTCTTGTTCGAGTATTTGCGGGAAGCCGGCTGCAGTGGAACAGGAACTCTTAGGGAAAATAGGATACCAAAAACCTGCCCTTTATCAAGTAAAAAGGTTTTTGAAAAAACAGAACGAGGTGCCATACAATCAATTTTGGAAAAATAACATGGGGTCGCAATAGTAAGATGGAGAGATAATAGCGTTGTTACTGCCATATCAACTCGTTACGGGGTTGAACCAACTGCGGAAGTAAAAAGATGGTCTCGGGCGGCAAAAAAGAATATTGTTCTAAAGAGACCTTCAATCTTGACAATATATAATGAAGGAATGGGGGGTACCGACAGAATGGACCAAAATATAAGTGAAACCAGAATTGGCATACGGTCAAAAAAGTGGTGGTGGCCGCTTTTTACTTGGATGATTGATGCTGCTCTCAACAACGCGTGGACCCTTCACAAAAAATTGACATTTGTCGAATTTAGAAGAGAAATAGTGCAATACCTCATGACAAGGTACGGCACTGCTCGCAGGAAGCCTGGAAGACCACTCGCGCTTGCCACAAATATATCCATTAGATATGATGGTGTACAATATTTTGTAAGAGCGTGCAATCGAAGAAACTGTGAGTATAAAAAATGCAACAAGGAAAATAATCCAAAGGCAAAAAAGAGCATCGTTCGTACAGAATGCAAAAAATGCAACGTAGGGCTTTGTGTAAAATGTTTTGAATTATACCATACTAAGTAATTAATATTCTTTATGTAACATTATATTATAGGAAATACTAGTTTAGGTTATATTATTATATTAAATGACTGTAAATAAAATTTCTCGGCAAAGGTACCAAAATTAGTATTCCACTATCTATAATGCCCAGTGTGATCATATGATCATACCCATTTTTTCAAAAACCATTAATTTTTTACGACTTTTTTTACAAAAAACATTTTATTGCTTACATACAACAAAGAATAAGTAAAAAAAATTAAAAAAAAGAACTAAAGTATTTCCGGGCGTTTAAGGGTTAATAGGTAATCTGTGTATATAAAATTCAAAGTCATGACTGACTCAGTGACTGACTGATATATCAAAGCACAGTCTAAACCGTTGGTCCTACATACTTGACAGAGGGTGTGTTTTTTTGAAGTGTAGGTATCCACTAAGAAAGGGATTTTTCGAAATTCCACCACTAAGGGGGTAAAATGACGGGTTGAGTTTTTTTTAAATTTTTTATTCCATGGGTCGATTGACTCGAATAATTATGAGGCACGTGTATCACAAAATTTAAATATCCCCCCTTATCATTCTGAGATCGCAGCAGCGCGCGACGGGTACGGCTAGATAAATATAAAAATGCTAGGGTGTCATTTATAAAACGTGAAATTGTTACATGATTTGTTTTTTCTAATTGCTTGACGGCAACTAAATAACTGAAAGAAGGGTTACCATTTAGAATACCAACAACAAAGTTTGCTATATCTTTATTGCATCGATCGTTTCGTCGACACTAAACCACATATAATTATCTGAAATAACATCCTTATGTTTTTAATAGTGTCTTGGTATAGTTGTGAGAAGACCTGGTAGCTGTACGTCGAGAAATACATTTTCTGTAGTACTTTTTAAAAATCGTGAATTCAGATTTTCCAAATTGTAATGGAATATTGCACGAAACCATCATTTAAAGATCTTGTTAAAGTTATTGACATTTTCGGTTTATAAGTAGGTAATAGTTGTCGTGCTGATCAGTTTTCATTTGTTTTCTGATGGACCCGTATTGACATGTTGATCTAATTGAAACTTTTTCTTGACTTTACCTACAAAAACATTAATTTTAAAATATTTCTAATATTAGTTATTTAGTAGTTGTATACTAAGTCAAAAAGTGTTTTACTGAACTTGAAGTTGAATGTCAGAAAAGACACATTAATTTTCAATTTATTATTTCTGAGCTAATATTTCAAAACTATCTATAAATTTTAATTTATCTTTAGACTAAACACTGCTGTAAACATTAAATTAATGTTTTGTTGTTTATTTAAAGGATTATTCAAAATCTCCAGTTATTTTATTAATTGATACAACAAAATAAATATGTGAATTTTATTTCACAATTGTAAATCCAAAATTATATGTACAAAACGAAAAAATTATCAAAAGACGACTATTGGTAAGAGTACTTAATTAATTAATTAAATTATTGCAGGGCAGCGAAGAACATATTTTAACAAACACGTGTTTAATTAATGTATTTGCAACTCATTTTTCCATTAAATAAAACCTTTACAAAATTTTGTTAGAATAATAAATGAGAATCATCATAAAGAACACAAAAACAGCTTAAAACTATTTAGCAAGATTTAGGTTTATTTTAATATGAGTACAATATCACTAGAACAAAGCGTGCATGTCATACATACCTCCTTCCCGCAAATAATACAAAACTACACTTCCATCGTATTTAAAACACGAATACGATTTCAACCACCTTTTAATTAGATCGTTCCTAGAGCTGCCCATTTTTGGCATGTTGACTTCAAACGGCTACAGGTGAATGAAATTTTTGCAAACAATTACAACCCCACCATTCTTAAACCAAAAAAAACCGGAAATTCCAAGATTTTCAACATCAAAAATACCGATGTACCTTCGTCAATAACTGCAATGTAGTTATTGTGCATATTACTAAAGTACTAATTAACGTAGTTCCCAAATACCTAAGTTTCTATGAAGTTTTAAAGCGGCTTAAAGTATAAAAGCAGATATAAGATTTGAGTAAACAGATCTTTGGGTCTGTTAAAAATAACTTCCAGAGAGTTGACGAAATTACAAGCTTAAAGCTTTAAAAATCTCGGTACAAATATTGATAAATTTATTTTCTAACATAGGAAAGAACGGAAAAAAGAAGAAAACATGCACTTTCATGCTCTTACCACCTCGTATATGCTCTAATAACGTAAAACGCCTTATATATGCAGTATATGCAAAATAAAATTTGTGATTTTGGGGCCTAAATGTTAAAAAACGTACATATTCTTAAGAAAAAGTTTCGTATGCTCAATAACAAAAAATATGCAAATATGCATTTGCCCGTCTCTAGTGATTAGTAACAAACGGTTTACATAACACCGTCACTTTAACCCATTAGTTCCCAACGTTGCGTAAACGCAACATTTTGCAAATATATGTATATATTTTTCATTACCATAGTAAAATAATTTTGAACCAGTCTATGCTTCAAAGGACATAATCTTTTATATCTTGATGAGAACTTTTATTTGATTACATATCGGAAACTTACTTTTTGCTCAGTCGTATTATAACTAAATATGCTATTTAGTGATATACAATTTGACAACCCAAAAAAAATTATATAAACAATACAAAATGCCCTTCAAACTTATTGAAACAACTTTACATAGTACTCATTTCTAATGGAATATTTTCCTAATAGGAAAAGTTTTATTAGTTTTCACAAAAGACAAGGCTCAAAATAATGTTGCGTTTACGCAACATTGGGATTACACGATATAATAATATTCAAAAGTTCCGGGCCACATGCTGGGCGCGCGCATGTCTGCGCATGTTTGTACCCCTGATGTTGTCAGTTTGGTTAGTTCATTTGTGAAGTTATAAGAGATAAGTTGTGTTTCTTAGAAACATTTGTGTTGGATTTTCATAGTAATTGGTAGATGAAGTAAAATTTCAAGAATTGGGATTCAAGTTAGTATTTATGAGTATTATGACAAGTTATAATAGAGATAGGAAAATTTAATGCCGTACAGAGACATTGTTTATGTATTTTGTAAACATAATGGAGGTGCTTGAAGCGCAAGCCGCATATGCCAAATGCAGTATGATAATCCAGTGGCGCATCCATAAAAAATTATTTGGGATATAACCTGAAATATCATTGAACCGTCATGAAAACCATGCTTTACTGCAGCTTCAACTTTCCTAACTTCAGTTATAATAAATGCACATACGTTTTGACGGTAATTGGAAATATAGTTTTTAGATATGTCTTGTGAATATAAAAGACCATTGTCAAGTGCGGAGCTGGTAGCATTATTAGAAGAGGATGATGATTTACAGCAAGCTGTAAATATTGATGCGGTGTATACCACCACCGGTCGACGAACTTACGGATGAAGAAGAAATTGATGATGGTATAAGTGAAAATGAAAACGTTTTACCGGACATAGCTGGAACATATGAGTTTCATGCAACTGCTCCTGATGAAATTGTGGATGAACAGCTCCCAAGTCAATCAAATTCCAAGAAGGTGAACACTACTACTAAAACGGCTAGTAAAAGTAAAGCTAAAAAAATTCCCAAGTGGAAAAAAGCTAACCCAACGTATAAAAATTTGCCACAAAATGAAGAACATATTATGAGAGAAGAACTTGAAAACAAAATTAGTGGAAAATCTCCATACGAAGTTTTTTGTTTATATTTTAGTGATGATGTTTGGAAAAAAAATGTTGACTTCTCAAACAAATATGCACAGGATCATAATCGGCACTCCTTTCGGCGAAATATAACAAATCTGAAACGCTTTTGTGGTATATTGATCTTTTCAGGTTACCATACGTTGCCAGCTACAAAGATGTACTAATCGAAAGACGAATACAAGGGTATACCTCTCGTAAGAAACTGTATGAACAAAAATAAATTTGATTCCATCAAACGAAATATACACTTATCAGATAATGACCAATTAGATAAAGTAGACAAATTCTCGAAACTGAGACCTATATTTGATGTAATAAATGAGAATAATATGCAGTTTGGGATTTTTTCTCATAATTTATCGATAGATGAGGAAATGGTTCCCTATTTTGGTCGACATAGTTGTAAAATGTTTATAAAAGGTAAACCGGTACGCTTCCGTTTTAAATTATGGTGTTTATGTAGCTCAGATGGATACTTATATAAATTTATTCCATATGCTGGAAAACAAACAGATAAGGACGTACTTAGGATTAGGAGAACAGGTTGTCCTGAACCTTTTGTCCGTTATACAGAATCCATATAAACACCGCGTGTTTTTTGATAACTTTTTCTTCGCATAAGTTGTTTTGTCTACTGAAGAACAAAGGCTTTTACGCCACGGGTACAATCCGAGAAAACCGAACGTGCAATGTGTAAGGTTGCGTTGACGCACCATGTATGTAAGATGTTATAATGACGTGTATTACGTGTTTTGAGTACGGGTGTATTGAGTTTGGACGAAAAAAAAATTTTTTTTTGTGTATATGTGTAATGTATGTGGGTGGGTGATACGCCACTGGAAATTTAGGAGAAATATTATTCAGTATGTAGATACGTGTATTTGAATGTTATAGAGACATTGGTGTTGGAATAAATGGATTCTGATGAATGTAAATGTGAAGAGAAATTTGTCGATGGGACGATAATGTTTGCTTCTGTTTTGCTACTGTAAGAAATGGAATGTTGGAAGATAGAGGAGTAATCTTGGCCAGAAGATGTGAGTGTATAAGTGTAGAATGTTTTAGAAAATATGTAGAGAAAGATTTGGTATGTTTAAGTGTTAATTTCAGAAAGTTTTCGTAATGTTGTGCAATTTGTTTTAAGAATACGTGTATGTATATAGAATTTGAGACCTTAGACGGTACTTATTTTTGCAAATGTTGCGGAAGGAGATCGAGCGCATATGGGAGATAAACGGTGAAAGTTGTGTAATGGTCCAGAGTGGCTACTGAATGAATGTGGTGACGAGAAATGATTTCTCCATAAAGTGATTGTAAAATTTGTAAGTAAGAACAAACATGGCGATGTATTGTAGTTATGAGCGTGGTTGTACAGAGGGTAGCAGCAGTCGGGACTAAGAAATTTTGAATGAATACCATTGGAGAATATAGCGAGGAAGTTGGACATGTTTAAAGATGGATGGCTTAAGGTATAAATAGGAAAGTCGGAGATTGACGTTAGCTTTTTGGTTTTTAGCTTGTGGCTTGTGGTGAGAGCTCAGTGAGACACGCGCGCGAGGTGATGTGTGAAATTAGAATGGGTTGAGTTGGAATTGTATTTGTGAATAATATAGAAGGCAGTCATTGTTTATTCAACTGCGTAACCCGAAAGGGGATGAATCGTATAAGACATTCATAAATAAGACAATTAATTAAATTGAGATTGAAGATAGAATCAGTTTGTTTATTTTCAAGAAACTAAAAAGTGCATAAGCAGATTTATAAAAGTTAACAGTTATTACGTTATAGTGTTGAGTGCGGCGCGTGTTCTTGTAACGATATTTAGTTAAAATTATTTATGGGACCACCTTTAAGTAAACGAAATTTTCGTAATAAATTAAGCCAATGTTAAGGTAATTTTATGTGACATTAAAAGTTTATTTGTGTTAAGGAAGGACTAAATTGTCCTAAAGGTTGCGAGAAACTTTTAAGAGGCAACCAAATGTGTATAGTTTATTACGGTTTATTGGAGTAATAACCTCGTATAGTTAGACTATCTGCGATTACAGAAAGGAGTAAGTGTTTGTGGAATTGTGAAGTATTGGTTATGTGCCTTCAGGCAATTTTAGGAATACAAATGGACTACAAATAATTGATTTACGGGAAGAAACAAGAAAGAAAAGCGTAGGATTAATTAATGGACAAATTTTAAGTAAGAATTATATTTAAGAACCTTAAAAATTTAGTAAAGCACGATTATCTTTTTGTTTAGTTGTAATTTGCGTAATGTTTAGTTAATTAATCATTATTGAAGGAAAAAGATAATCGGCCTCGAGTTATGTTGTATTGGGTGTTTTAGTATTAAGAATTTTTACAGAAAGCAAATTTGTATTTTCAACCATGCGGTTGTGTATGTAAACATTTGTTTATTATTTTGTTGCAGGACAATATATTTATCGTTACCTTTTATTTTTGTTGTTTATTTGGCTAGTTATGAGATACATTTGTGACGTTTACTTAATTGGTGACCTAGTTTTTGACAAGTTAAAGGTAAACTTTGCATATTTTGGATTTTTAAGATTAATGAACAACCTGAAAGGTTATATTTGCCAGGTTGATTGCAAAAATTTTCATGTTAGTTTCATTAACGCAGTACACTAATGACGGATCAGCTGTTCATTAAAATTTCATTAAGTATAACTAGAGATAGAGTTTTGAGAACTTACATATTTACGAATGTCAAATACGATTCAGGAGTATTATAAAAATTAAATTAAATTTAAAGGATATCGTTCATGTTAGGAATTTTAAAAATTAATTATCGATGATTGAATGAAGAAATAGTTTATTCATTAATAAGTAGAAATGTAACTTTATATGTATACGAGGGATACGCAGAAAATATTCAGTTAACGTGTATTTCAGTTTTTATTTATAACTGTTGGTTACGTGAATGCAGTTGAATTTGAGTGATAAATTTTGTTTTGGAAATTTTGGTATACGAGGTGTATTCAAAAGGTTTTTAATAACCTGGGTAGTACTAAATATATTTGAGTTTGAGTTGAATTGTTTTGGACGAGTTTTTGTTTTAGGACCCTCGTGTGAGAGTTTACTGAGTAAGCACAATCCTACTTTCCACAATCAAGTAGGGTTAATTAACATCCAGCTTAAGACAATTATTTTAGCAAAGTTTCGATTGTGGTGGCGCCTAGAGACATATTTTCCCGGACTGAGCTGTTTGAATATCGGTGTAAGTTGTTTGAGCGTATTAATCATTAATTTTACTTATTATTTCGACCACGCCCATCTCCCTGTTAGCTGGCTTGGCAACCCGCTTACAATAGTAAGCATACACGACGCCTAGTGCGGTTTGGACGTGTAACAAATGATACACTGGAAACAGCAAAAAGCCTACAAAAAAGAGAAAGAGGTTCATATCATTTTTGTTTTGATAATGAAAATGACATTTTGTTTAGTAAAATGGAACGATAATTGAGTTGTCACTATTGCCACAAATAACTGCAGCATCGAACCTTTGATAACTGCTAAACGATATAGCAGAAAAGAAAGAAAGGTGGCCACTATCCCACAACCAAAAGTAATTGGCGATTATAATAGCCACATGGGAGGAGTAGATCTTCATGATAACGGGATCGCTAACTATCGAATTCAAGTAAGAGGCAAGAAATGGTGGTGGACACTTTTTATAAACTTACTAGACAGTGTCATAGTAAATGCTTGGAAAGTATATATACCGCGAATAAGCAAAAAATGGCACAGATAGAATTCAAGTCGTATATAGCAGTTACTCTTATGAAAGCAGAGGACACCTGCACTCAAGAAAATGGGGAGGTAGCAGGATCTACTGAGTCAAAAGTTCCTACAAATCCAAGTTATGGACGACCGTCTAAGAATGCATTGCCAGCGGAATTGAGATTCGACAATATTGGTCACGTGATAGTCGGACAGGAAAATAAAGCAAGGAGAAGATGTAGACAGTGTAAGAACAATACAATCTACATATGTAAAGTGTCTACATCTACATATAGACTGCTTCAAAGACTTTCACTCACCTAATCATTTATGTAGAAATCCCAAAGTTTCGTATACACAACATTTTACTACGACCGTTACGGCAATCTGTTTTCATTTTTCTTGTTATAACTACTCACGTATATGTATTTTTGTATAGAATAAAGAATTACAGCTTGAAAATGTTATCTTTAGTACTGTTGGGAATTAATGGGTTAAAAAACCGGTTTTTCTTGAATATCTCCGGAACTACTTACCATATTCACCAAGTGAAAATACCACTAGGTAGGAAATAAAATTTCTCACAAAAAGTTTTTGCAATTTTTTCGAAAATTTTGTCATTTTCGAAATATTTCCAAAAAAAAACTCGATTCTTTTTAAAATTTCTGATCGAAAAGCATTCTAGTAATTTTTTTGTAAAGTTAATAGTTTTCGAGTTATTTACAAAAAAACAATTTTTTGATGTGGAAGTATTGATACAATTTTGCGGGGGTTTTTAAATTGTGGTAATGCCATGCTTATTTCGTTATTTATGAACGACAATAAATACTATTTTAATAGAAATGATGCCGTGAGACCGTTTAGTCAATTTGGTTAAACATTTTTCCGCATAGATTTTTTACTTTTATTTCTTTTTTAAATTGTGGTTATGCTCTGCATTTACATACCAAATTTTGTTTCTTGTTAACGACATTAATACCTTTTAATCGAAATAACGTTGCGAGCCCGGTTTAACAAATTTGTATGAAACTTTAATTAAACTTTTTCCGCGCATAGGTTTGATCATTTTATTTCCTTTTGAGTTGCGATGCTGTCCGCATTTAATTAACAAATTTCATTATCTGTAAACGCCTATTAATACAATTTTAATAGAAATAATTCCCGAATCCGGTTTAGTAGGTTTGATTGAAATTTTAATAAAACTTTTCCGGAAAGTCTTTAGTTTTAATTTATTTTTTACATTATAACGGCTCCAGCCCAATTTAGTAAATTTGTTTAAATATTTAATTAATTTTTTCCACATTGACTTTGTTTTATTTTTTTAAATAAAATTTACTACAACTTGCCATACCAAAAATTTCAATACGACCTTTTGTCTTTCAGGACCACCCTCAACAATATTTTTTAAATACGGACCTGGATTTTTACTACAATTTTTGTAGGTTCTTATAGCTTAATACAATGATATAAAATTCTTGACTATTCTACTACGTTTCGTCTGTGAAAATCATCATCTTTATGGTTTCTTACTGAAATGAATTAAATTTTTACTACATTTCTTTGTAGGTTTTGTATAATCTTAATACACTGCTATGGCATTCCTAACCATACACATTTCATCTATGATCATCATCTATAAGCCTTTTGTAATAGTCTTTAAATCAGTATTTATAAAAAAATAATGATAGTCACAAAATTTAACAGTTTATTTTTACATCTAATGATAATGAACAAATGTGATAATTTAAGACTGACCTAACAGTAGCAAATAAAATTAGAGTATTTTTAAAAACCAGCTATGAAAGTTGCTCAAAATGAAATCCATTCTGTTGAATACATAGTTCAATCCTCCTTGACATGTTTGATGTCGCTGCATCCACCATTTCGGGTGTAATTTTTTTGAAATGCATCTCGTATTCGTTGACGAAGTTCTGAACTGTTAAATTTTGTGATTATCATTATTTTTTTATAAATACTGATTTAAAGACTATTACAAAAGGCTTATAGATGATGATCATAGATGAAATGTGTATGGTTAGGAATGCCATAGCAGTGTATTAAGATTATACAAAACCTACAAAGAAATGTAGTAAAAAATTTAATTCATTTCAGTAAGAAACCATGAAGATGATGATTTTTCACAGACGAAACGTAGTAGAATAGTCAAGAATTTTATATCAATGTATTAAGCTATAAGAACCTTACAAAAAATTGTAGTAAAAAATCCAGGTCCGTATTTAAAAAATATTGTTGAGGGTGGTCCTGAAAAGACAAAACGTCGTATTGAAATTTTTGGTATGGCAAGTTGTAGTAAATTTTATTTAAAAAAAAAAAGGTTAAAGTAATTTTTTTGATATCTGTTATAATAACAACGCTAGTCTTACAAAACGAAAATGAGCATTTTGGGATTTTGTCGAATATCTCCGGAACTAGTCGGAAAAAACCAAACTTCTTTATACTCATGTACTACCCAACAAATTACGAAACTTATTTCTCATTTAACCGATACTCTATCTATTACGGTTTTCGATATCTCTGTATACGCAAATTAAATTCGGTTCACCCTGTATATCTTCCTTTAGCATCGGTCGTTTCGTCGACACTAAACCACATATAATTATCTGAAATAACATCCCTTATGTTTTTAATAGTGTCTTCGTATAGTTGTGGAAGACATGACCTGGAGCTGTACGTCGAGAAAGTACCTTTTCTGTAGTATATTCTTCTAAAAAATCTGTGAATTCAGATTTTTCCAAATTGTGGAATGGAATATTGCACGAAACCATCATTTTACACAGATCTTTGTTAAAGTTATTGACATTTTCGGTTTGGCTCACATAAGTAGGTAATAGTTGTCGTGCTGATCACTGATCATTTTTTGTTTTCCGATGTGGGCCCGTATTGACATGTTGATCTAATTGAAACTTTTTCTTGACTTTTACCTACAAAAATATTAATTTTAAAATATTTCTAATATTAGTTATTTAGTAGTTGTATACTAAGTCAAAAAAAAAGTGTTTGCCTACTGAACTTGAAGTTGAATGTTAGAAAAGACACATTAATAATTTCAATTTATTATTTCTGAGCTAATATTTCAAAACTATCTATAAATTTTAATTTAGACTGAACACTGCTGTAAACATTAAATTAATGTTTTGTTGTTTATTTAAAGCATTATTCAAAATCTCCAGTTATTTTATTAATTGATACAACAAAATAAATATGTGAATTTTATTTCACAATTGTAAATCCAAAATTATATGTACAAAACGAAAAAATTATCAAAAGACGACTATTGGTAAGAGTACTTAATTAATTAATTAAATTATTGCAGGGCAGCGAAGAACATATTTTAACAAACACGTGGTTAATTAATGTATTTGCAACTCATTTTTCTATTAAATAAAACCTTTACAAAATTTTGTTAGAATAATAAATGAGAATCACCATAAAGAACACAAAAACAGCTTAAAACTATTTAGCAAGATTTAGGTTTATTTTAATATGAGTACAATATCACTAGAACAAAGCGTGCATGTCATACATACCTCCTTCTCGCAAATAATACAAAACACTACACTTCCATCGTATTTAAAACACGAATACGATTTCAACCACCTTCTAATTAGATCGTTCCTAGAGCTGCCCACTTTTGGCATGTTGACTTCAAACGGCTACAAGTGAATGAAATTTTTGCAAACAACTACAACCCCACCAGTCTTAAACAAAAAAACGGAAGATTTTCAACATCAAAAATACCGACGTACCTTCGTCAATAACTGCAATGTAGTTATTGTGCATATTACTAAAGTACTAATTAACGTAGTTCCCAAATACCTAAGTTTCTAAGAAGTTTTAAAGCGACTTAAAGTATAAAAGCAGGTATAAGATTTGTGTCTGTTCCAGAGAGTTGACGAAATTACAAGCTTAAACTTTTAAAAATCTGGATACAAATATTGGTAAATTTATTTTCTAACATAAGAAAGAACGGAAAAAAGACGCAAACATGCACTTTCATGCTCTTACCACCTCGTATATGCTCCAATAACGCAAAACGCCTTATATTTGCAGTATATGCAAAATAAAATTTGTTATTTTAATGTTAAAAAACGTACATATTCTTAAGAAAAATATGCAAATATGCATTTTCCCGTTTCTAGTGATTAGTAATATAATTGTGAGTACAACAAACGGTTTACAAAACACAGTCACTTTAAAAACCGGTTTTTCTTGAATATCTCCGGAACTACTTACCATATTCACCAAGTGAAAATACCATTAGGCAGGAAATAAAATTTCTCACAAAAAGTTTTGGCAATTTTTTCGAAAATTTTGTCATTTTCGAAATATTTCCAAAAAAAAACTCGATTCTTTTTAAAATTTCTGATCGAAAAGCATTCTAGTAATTTTTTTGTAAAGTTAATAGTTTTCGAGTTATTTACAAAAAAACAATTTTTTGATGTGGAAGTATTGATACAATTTTGCGGGGGTTTTTAAATTGTGGTAATGCCATGCTTATTTCGTTATTTATGAACGACAATAAATACTATTTTAATAGAAATGATGCCGTGAGACCGTTTAGTCAATTTGGTTAAACATTTTTTCGCGCATAGATTTTTTACTTTTATTTCTTTTTTTAAATTGTGGTTATGCTCTGCATTTACATACCAAATTTTGTTTCTTGTTAACGACACTTAATACCTTTTAATCGAAATAACGTTGCGAGCCCGGTTTAACAAATTTGTATGAAACTTTAATTAAACTTTTTCCGCGCATAGGTTTGATCATTTTATTTCCTTTTTGAGTTGCGATGCTGTCCTGCATTTAATTAACAAATTTCATTATCTGTAAACGCCTATTAATACAATTTTAATAGAAATAATTCCGCGAATCCGGTTTAGTAGGTTTGATTGAAATTTTAATAAAACTTTTTCCGGACACAGTCTTTAGTTTTAATTTATTTTTTACATTATAACGGCTCCAGCCCAATTTAGTAAATTTGTTTAAATATTTAATTAATTTTTTTTCGCACATTGACTTTGTTTTATTTTTTTTTAAATTGTGTTAGTACCTTGCATTTACGCACAAAATTTCCTTATCTGTTAACGGCAATTAATACCGTTTTAATTGAAATAACGTTGCAAGCTCCGTTTAGCAGATTTGATTTAAAATGTAATAGCACTTTTTCCGCGCTTAGACTTTTTGTTTCATTTCAATTTTTAAGTTGGGATAGTGCCCTGTATTTACTTACCAAATTTCGTTATCTATCTGTCAACACCAACTAATACCATTTTAATAGAAATAACGCCGCGAACCCGGATAGCAAGTTTGATTAAAAATTTTATTAATTGTTTTATCGAAATGTTAGGCATAATCACATATAAAGTTAATATTTGTCAGGGTTGAGATGATTTAAATCAGTGATTTAAATCGCGATTTAAATCAAGTGATTTCTATGAAGAATTACTTTCAAACGAATTATGCAGGAAAACGATTTACCTGATTGGTGGCTAGCACTAAATAATTTGCTTTACTGATATGGAACTGGAAGTAATTAACCCATTAAGTACCGGTACCAAAAATAATAATGAAATTTAGAAAATTGTTACTAATTATCAATTATAATCCTATTTTCATTAGATAAAAATAATCAGATTTTTTTTGTCGCTTTTGGTTTACAAGAAATTATGTGTACTATATATATGACACTGGTACAATGCGAGTAGGATTGCACTCCCTATAACAATGAACGTACTACGCGCAATCTGAAATGGTAGGGTTCAAAACATTCTACATACAGGATTACATCGCATCTTGAACAAAAAGTCAATGGTTTTTTCTGGCAATTTGGAAATTGGCATCTACGCTGTTTCCATCATACCGAACATCAGGCACTACGTCATGCACATTGTGTTTCCGATGGCTAGAATGGCCTTGTATTAAATATAATGTGCCAACACTTCTTTGGAAATCTAAACAAGATAAAGAACCAGGCCCAGGAATTTTTCTGTACAAAATCCATGCATTTGTTATGGACATGTCGATCATTCTTGTAATTAACGACCAGTACCTCTAGTGCCAGTGCCACTAATCCTAATGGCATATTTGCCAACTATCCAGTCATGATGATCCACACATCCCATGTATTGATTGTACATTTTGATAACATTAGGTGGGGGAACATGAATTTTTTGTTTAGATTTGCACCACCTTGAAGCATTACCTAGTGGTTCATTGATGTTAAAATTTGTACCAATTGTGACACATTTGTTATCGTTCCATTTTAAGATTAAAATTTCACCATTTTTGTCAAATCGATAATCATTTCTTTGAAAGTTTTTTTGAATTTAAAAGTGGGCATTTATCTGTTCTGGTGTGTTCGTGTGGGTTAGTGTGGTGTGCAGTGTGATTCATTAGATCATTGACCGGGGTCGTCATCGAATAGCCGGGGGGTGCGGAGGGCATATGGGGTATTATCGAGGGATTCTTCTACCTCCTCGGGGAGGTCGTCGAGGAGTTGTGTGAGGATTGCGGGAGGATGTTTGAATTTTAATTTGGGTTTTTTTCGAGGGAATTTGGGAAAGCGGTAGTTGTAGGGAGTGGTAAGGATTTCTTTGGTTGGGATAGTGTTGCCGAAAATTCTTTTATAGGCGAAGTTTTCCTGGAGTTTTTGGATACGGTTTGTGATTGGGGGTATATTGGCGTGGTGTAGGGTGAGGTCATTAGGGTACCTGAGGGGTAACCTGTGTATCCGTCTAAAAATTCGGCGTTCACAGGAGGCGATTGAGGAAAGGTGATTGGGGTTAATGTTTGTGTATATAGGAGCTCGGAAATCCATAACAGGGCGGATGTATGTTTTATATGTGTGTAGAAGTGTTTTGGGGTGACAACCTCTGATTCTACCCCAAAGGGCGTGAATCCAAAAATGCAAATATATACAGGGTGTTTTATTTAAAAAACTCAGGTTTGCGTTGGCATATTTTTGTTAATCACCCTGTATATACCTAAATATTTTTAGAATGTAGGTCTAATGATCGTGTATTACCACACCAAAATTGGTTCTGATATCTCTAATAGTTAAGGAGCATTCCTCCGTCCACGCAGTAGATACCCACCCTGTACAATAACTAACCTAATTCAACAGCCTTTAACTCGAAAATGGTAAAATACTGGGTAGATATATCTTATACAGGTTTGTCTTAGTATTTAACTTAGAATCTGAAAATCAAATAAAATACAGGGTGTGCGATTTAAAATTGTCAAGTCAGTAGCTGTGGACCGTTCTGAAACACCCTGTATAAATAATAATACAAATTTTGAAAAACCTTGTTTAGAGCGAACAACTTTTCTATTATACTTTTTTTTGTAAACCTGTTAGAAAATGAGTTAGAGGGGGGGCAAAATATGGTGACTCGCCCGGTACTTTGCTAGAGTACCGCTCTAACCAACTGAGCTATCTAGATACAAACCCCAATAGATGTAAATTTTGTCTTTTATGTAGAACTGATGTAAATTCTAAATATAAATATACTCTAGCAAAGTACATGTCGTAGGTTCAAATCCTACTCGAGGTAAACTTTTCATTTATGTATTTAATAAAATTAATAATAATTTTAATTACATATTTAATTTTGAACTTATTCGTTCATAACAAAACTTATAATAATAATAATTATAAGTTTTGATTTAATATAGAACCTACAATGCTTCATTTGCCACATAAATAACTACAACGTGATCCAGATTGATTGTAGGGTTTGTAACTCTGCTATGGCCATATTGTTATCAAAATGTAGTCTAACACTGGAAAGTGCAAGTTGTTTATCAAAAATTTCATCCGCTGGAGTCATGAGCGTGCGTAAATACGTATGTATAAACTGTCATAATTTGCTTCCTTCTGTTCTTGTCGTTTTATTTGTCTTTTGATTGTTCCTGTAATTCACGTAAAATATGTCCTTTTCAAGACACATTGAGTCTTATTAGTAAAATTGAATTAATGATTATAATTTTATAACTTATTTTTTAGCTTAAGATTAATAATCTAATTTGTTGAATTTGATTTAATTAGAAATGCGGATAGTGAAATATTGATGTATTTTTTTTTTATTGTGGACTTGAACAGGCTAAATTTGGCCTATCGTGATAAAGCACTCAGCAACAGTTAGGAGGATGGAAAGAGGGATAATGAATTGCCAATATATTCCTATGAACAGCTACCTTAAATTTTCTCATACCATAAGTGAGTGGAAAACAGGAACTAGGGAGATCATTCCAGAGTTTAGAAGTCGTGTAGAAAAATGTGGATTGCGCCCGTTTGGTACGACAAGTGGAGATTTGTACTGCATACTGATGCTGTGAATGAGCGAACCGAGTGTTTCTCGCAAAGATAGCCCGAGATGGTATCAAAGAGTATAATTCAGCAGCACAATAGCCGTTGTAATAACGATAATACAGAGAAAGAACTGAAACCATCCTTCTATGCTCAAGGGACTGTGTGTGAGAAGTTAAGGACGGGTCATTTATAAGCTTAATCGCTCTCTTTTGAATACGATCAACGATATCGAGAGAGTATTGGGGAGCACTAACCCAGAGATGAGAATTATATTCCAGATGAGGCCGAATTTGGGCCTTATACAGCAGAAGGAGTTGTCGAGAGGTAAAGTACTGCTTAATTCTGTACAAAAAGCCTATTTTACGAGCAGCTGTTTTGGTAGCTGACAGAAGATGGTCAACCCATGAGAGATTTGAAGATATAGTCATACCCAACAGAGTAATAGAGTCTGAAAACTTAAGAACTGAGCCATACATACTTACAACAGGAAATGATCGATATTTTTTGGCGGACACAAGGCAACACTGAGTTTTGTTAGCATTAAATTTAACTAGATTATTGCTTCCCCATTCGAGAATGCGTTGAATGTCTTTGTTGACTGAATTTGCCATTTCAGCTTTAATTTCTTGATTTGACATAGAAGGTGAATTATCACTATGAGTAGACTGAGATGAACTACAGTGAAGAGTACTGTCGTCGGAAAAGCAATGGGTGGGGTTAGTTGTTGAAGAAATAAGGTCATCAACTACGACACGTATTCGTCTTTTATCAAGGAAACTAGAAACCCAGTTGATGAGCGTATCATTTAACCCAAACGAGGTGAGTTTGGCAAGTAAACATTTATGCCAAACTTGGTCAAATGCCTTTGAGATATCTAAAGCGACTACAACTGTTTCACCGGACTGCTCTAATGTGTTGTTCCAAACTTGAGTCACATATGAAAGAAGATCGCCTGTTGAACGACTTTGCTTAAACCCATATTGGTGGTCACTAAGGAGTTTGTTAGTTTCAAGGAACGTGAGCAGTTGCTGATTGATGGCTTTTTCCATGTTTGTATACAAGATGGGGGGATTTGGGAATAGGTTGAACATTTGCTAACTTCCATGATGAAGGGAATTCCCCAGAAGACATGGAGATCGTATAGAGCTTAGATAGGACTGGTACTAGTTCGGGGGAACATTTATTGAGATCAAGCCTACTGATGATCGATTCCAAGAGCTTGTACCGAAAATGAATTGGTTTCATAGCGTATGAAGAAGAGTTGACTAAGGGCACATCTTTTCCAGAATCATTGAGACACGAGTTTGATGCAAACAAATCCACAAAAACATTGGCTTTGTTTACAGAATCAGCAACTACCGATCCGTCAATAGATGTCAAGGGGGGAAATGAAGATGTTCTAAAGTTTTTACTAACGGCTTTAGCTAAAGACCAAAATTTACGACTGCCTAAAGGAGATGTAGGTAGTTCATTGCATTTTCGTTCTTCGAACAACTTTTTAGTTTTAGTGATGACACTTTTGCAGATATTTCTAGCACCAACGACGTATTCTACATGACTCTTTTTTTTTCAATTTATTAGATTTCCATTTAATGTAATATTTATTTTTTAAAGATATTGCATCGGCACAAACCTTATTGAACCTGGGTTGGGAACGTGAATGACCTATACGGTACTGTTTTTTGGGAATGTATAACTCCATTCCCATGAGGATTACTTCAGATACTGAAAGAGCGATGTCCGAAGAAGAGGACGACTTAAAACAATATTCACGCCATGGAAAGGTTGCAAAGAAATCCCGTAAATTACTTCATCGGGCTGTCTTAAAACACCACAAGGTTCTATCGGTTTTGCGAACAACAGTGGAATTAGCTACAGTAGAAATGATTTCTATTAGACAATGGTCGGAAAGACCTAAAGGCGATAGAACGGAAGTTTTATAAACCAGAGGGTTTGATGTAAGAAAGAGATCTAGAAGATGTGGAGTATGGTTAGGGTTATCAGGGATTCTTGTGGGTTCAGAAATCATTTGTGTGAGATCACATGAAATAGAAAATGTTTCTGCACTATGGCCAGCAGGATTTGTAGTAGATGAAAACTGAAGCCAATTAGAGTTATGAGCATTGAAATCGCCTACAATTGAGATATCGCAAGATGGAAACTGAGACAGGAGATAGTCAACTTTCATACTAAGGTAATCGAAGAAGTCTTGAAAGTTACTGTCATTAGACCTATAAATGCAACAGTAGAATTTCACAAAATTAGGACCAGAATGTTTAAGCCAAATCACGTCAAAATTTTTATTTTCTATGGAAGAAACCCTTTTGCAAGCAATTCTGCCATTAATGTAGGCACATACGCCTCCTTTATATCGAAAGTTAGAGTGAAGGTGGTATTGAGGAAATTGCAAGTCGGGTGACTCGGAGCTTTGAGATGAGACTTGTGTTTCAGATATCAGGTTGTAATTGTTCAAGATGTTGGTGAATAGCATTAAGATTAGACCTGATACCGCGAATGTTGCAGTAGTGAATCAGAAAGTTGATACTTTCGATGACCGAGGTCGCTTGGGCCCTGCCCTCCCGGACATCCGAGTGGGGAAGGATCTTACGTCCGGAATTTATAACCCTAGAAACCACAGCCATCTTATTTTTTAATTTGGGTCTTTTAATCCGGTAGGAAGACAGTGAGGGCGAGAAGGAAGAATAAGGATGAGAATAGATTAAGGATGAGGGAAAAGGTAACCGGCAGCCCTTACCGAGCTCAGAAAATCAGAGACCCAATATTAAGGAGCCCATGGTAAGGGTGGTGGTACCTCCCCGGCTGGCATGAGTATACATGCCTACCACCTTATGATAAATTATTATTATTGTGAAAATGATTATCATCAGTATGATAATTATAGATTTTTTTAATTATGATTTGAATAGTTAATCATTTATGTAAAAAGCCTAAAAATGGTGGGATTCCTGCTAATGACAGGAAATTGATGATAAATATTATTTTAATTATTGGATAAAAATTTTTGAATTAATTGATTACTAAAATAAATTTTGCTTTTATTTAAAATTAAAATTACGTTGATTGTTAATTAAAATTGAATTGGGTAAAAAGTAAACTAATCACGTTTGCAAATAAATTATTTCAGTAATTAATAATTTTTCATATTCTGATTTGATTAAATGCTATTAATCCTCTTACAATTATTGCTATTAGAATAACTATTACTATAAAAGATTTAAATTTAATATTAACAGGACTATAGGAGCAATTTTCTGTCTTGTTAATATTGAGGAGTTACAGGATGCGATAGTGAACGCCGTCTTCGAGAATATTAAACGTAAAGTAAATCTATACTTAGAAAATAATGGTCAACATTTTTAGCATCTATTATAAACTGTCGAAGACTATAATTATCCGTCATCAGTGAAATTAAAACTAAATTGAAATAAAAACATTCCATTCACTTATTGCCATTTTTAATAAAAACATTAAGATGGAGGTAGTTCAACAATCAAGAAATACAGACTATGTCATTTAAAATTTTGCTGTATTTATTGTTGATATATCAACTTTTGAATTTTCCGCCCAATCAGTAATACCCGTACGTACATCCCTGGAAATAGTTAGGATCACTAAATGATATAAGTGGAGAATAGATTTTTTGAAGTAAGCTGGATCATCCTGTAGAATATTCCATTTAAGAAAAATATAATTTTTGATATTACTCCCTTTTGGTACACCCTGTATTCTTGATAATAATTTTGGGTTGGAGCAAAGATGGCACTATAAGTTACATTAGCAAACGTCTTCCATAAGTACAACACGCTCGCTTATTGGTCTACCCTGTATAAATAAATGCGTATCAACGTCCAATTAATCGCTTACAATCACTAAGTCGCTTTGCCCAATGCTAGTTTAGAATACCTAATGAAAATTTGACTTACTCATACAAAAGAATTATACTTTTACAGCAGTCACGCACAAATACGATGCGAACAAAGCATTTGTAATAAATTGGGAAATATAATAGAATATGGTACCTATTTAACTTTTTAATATTACCCAATTTTGTCCCCCCAGTCCAATTACTTTGCACTCGCAATGTAAGATATTGTGTACATATGATGATACCTTTGCAGATCCAAGTTCAATAACCAAGCTTATTTCAGGTTTATAACTAGTTTTGTGTTTACAACTATTTATTATACTTAACGTGTAATAAAAATAACAGTTTTACTTTTTTTGGTGTATTGGTAATTACATGTATTTCTAAATGAAGATGTGCAGATTGAGAGTAAAATTGTACTTACAGTATTCAGGATCGAGTTTCACGTACTTTCCCTATGAGAAAATTATTTATATTTACTGGTTACGCTGTTTAATGAAGACATTTCCTTATTAGGATTATACGTGCACTTAGTATGTGTATACAGTATTTAATTGCATAGGTCTTGATACTGACTTACTGAATTTCCTTTCTTGTCTTGTACTGCATGCGTTTTAAACTGTACAGATAGTAATTTAACTTTTTATAGTGAAACCTTCGGGTTAAAGAAATATGTTAGGTATACTAATACAAAATTCAAATTCCATGATTATTTACACTATTATAATCACTTAACTCTTTGAAGTATTCAAGTACAAGAATTGCAGTGAAAATAAAACATCAAACGACCAAGATTTTTTTTTATTGAAATTATGATAAATTCATACTATTTGGAATACGGGCAATAAATATATTTAACAAAAATATTTAGAAAACAAATACAGGGAGGTAGTGATGTAAAATGCCTGGGCATTTATCATTTGAGGCGAATGCCCAGAATACATACCTGGGCTAAAATTCGTAATAGCCCGGGCATTTAGCCGGTGTACAAAGAGCGGCCAGTTCCAGCGGCAAGTCCACGATCATATTAAATTTTAGGTACTCTCACACCATTTAAAACAATAAAAAATTTAAAGCTATTCTACTTTTCAAGTTTATTAGAGGGTAATCGCAAAAAAACTCCCTATGACTATCTTGAAAACCGCGTCTAGTATCAAGTTGATCTTTTTAGGTTATATTATTATCTAATTAATAATGAAGATAAAAAATTGAGACCAGCCCCTTATCCTCGGCCTCGAAAACCGCGCAAATTTTCAGATTAGATTACTATCTAATTAATAATAAAGATTTAAAAAAATTATATCTGATGGCATTGCCGTATAATAGGCGAAATTGAGACCACCCATTTAACCTCCGTTTCGCAAGTATAATATCTTATTAGACATTATTAGTTAATTATAGAGTTAATTATGTAATTATTATCACGGGAATATTAATTGTTTATTGCGACTTTGTATTCTTAACTACAGGGTAACCCATTAAAAATGGAAGCACTCGCGTACAAAAGTTGTTTATAGACGAATTTGAATCGGATTTTTTTAGAAGATAGATCTCCAAAAGCTCTGTCTTGATGCAAAATTTGAAGCCAACATTTTTATTTGAAAGGCCTACTACAAAATGTGAGTGAAATATAGCAAAACTTTGTTAGCGATTTTTTCATGAAAAATCTTATTACACCACTGGATTTAGGAGCCCTTCAAATGCATTTGTACCATTTTTTTGCGACAAAAAGTTTGTTTCTAAAAAATTTTGACAATATCATCACTAGTGTTTGTCTTTGTTGTTGAACCTATTCTTTTATAAAAATCGAATACAGCGCACCGAAGCAAAAGATAATCGGAAAATATGTGAACTAAAGGAATTTTATTTGAAATATTTGAAGCGGCAAGATTTTTAACCAATCATACAAAAATATTTGTTTTAGTACATTCACAAGAAAATTTATACTCGACAGTATTGCTTGTAGTTGTGTGTTAATTTTTTTCTTATTCTGCGTTACTCGTTAGTAAAATCTGATTTTTTCAAAGCAATATTGCTAGTTATATTTGTAAAAATAGGTATGTATAAATATTTTAGCTAATTATCTTATTTTTAATAAATTGTCTTTTAGGTTAGAAATATAGAACCTAAATCGAAGAAAAGTATTCATTCCGAAGCACGAAACATTATTAGTAATGTGATAGAATTCTTTAATGGACAGAAAGCTGCTGGTGAATGGAGTTTTCGTTTGGAGAAGGCCAGCGAACTAGCTGCTGCTGTCGGTAAATCGTTACCAAATATAATGAGAATTAGAAAGGAAAAGCAGTTATCTGAAAATCAGTTAATAAAATCACCTTCTAAAAAGAAACGAAGCGGAGGATCAAACAAATTAGTTTTTGATGATTGTGACTTAAAAAATGAAGGGCAAAGTAAATTATGCTGGTGGGGAAGATACGCAATTACTAAATGTAGGATTAAAATTTAAAAAATGCCACAATAAAAGAAAATTATTGATGGAACGCTACGATATTGTGGCTTGGCGTTCTCGCTACTTACGCAAGCTGCGAGAGAATAATGCTCTGGGGGAAAACAAGAAACCGGTAACTTTATTGGATGAAACCTATATCCATCCTTCATATGGTGTCAGCAATCTGAAGACCAACCTGGAGTATACCGAACCGATAGATCAGGTCAACGATACATTGTACACGCAGGTGGTGCCTACGGATTTGTGAATAATGGGTTCTTAATATTTAAATCCAAAATCAAATCTGGAGGTTACCATGATGATATGAACCATCATAATTTTATGCAGTGGGCGGAAAAACAATTCTAAATCTACCACGTAATGGATAATGCACCATACTGTGTGTGCAAATCAATAAACCCCCAACGCAAACTGCACGAAAGCAATATATTCGTTGTTCGAAAGCAATGGTGTTTCTACTACCAGTGAAATGCGTAAGCCTGAATTAATAACATTTGTTAAGGCATAGAATCAAGCTAAGCAATATTATGTTGATGAATTGTTGAAGCACCTTTAATCACACTGCAGTACGCTTACCACCCTATCCTCGCGACTTAAATCCCATCGAGTTGATATGGAGTATGGCAAAACAAAAGTAGACAATGCATAACGTCGATCAAAGTGGCCTTCAAATAGAAAATTTAGTGCGAACAGCCTTTGCCGAAATAAGCCAATCAGATTGGGAAAAACATTGCACACACCTCGATCATATATCCGAAGAAATGTGGCAGCGAGACGGATTGATGGATCAAGAAGTTGAAAAATTGATTATCACAATTAATACTGGGCTATCTGACGATGACACAAACTCTGACGAAGAAGTTGCGGACAGTGAATAAAACTTTAAATTTATAATCTTTGCTTTGCATTTTGTAGTAACATATTTTTTTTGTATTTGTGGGACGAGATCTAGACACTAACGTATTATGCATTGTTTTATATACATACTTATTTTGTAATAACGTTTATTAAATTTAATGAATTCATTTGTGGTGGATAATTATTTGGCATCAACAACGTCTTTATTAATTCCATCTACCGTGAGAGCACTAATTTATGTCCAGAACAAAATACTTTCCACTGCCCATGAAATCAAATTTTACCTCCAGAAATTTAAAATTTTATTATAATAAAAGTTACATTTATTTAACAGTTACAGTATAATGGATTAAACATTTTTAATTTAGGATTTTTAATTCTAAATTTTGATCTCCATTATTATTTAAACCAGCATCTATTCGTTTCTTCATATTGTTACACACATTTTAACTGGTCTTGATTAATGTTTTGAATCACAGCTCTAATTGCATTTTTTAAAAATACTGGACCTAGTATACATCTTCTTGACATGACTACATATACACCAATTTCTGTAAGATGTAATGGAACTTGTACAAATTCACCAGGAGCCTCATCAGACCAAACCGTATATTGTATTTTATGACATTATGTAACCCGGTGGATAAAACCACGTTTCATCACTAGAAAATTACATATCTAGCATTTCGTCATCCCTCAAATTGTTATTAAACCACTGGTGTAGTTCATGTGATTATGAGACAATTAGGCATTATAGTTATTTTGTATGGACGATAATGTAACTTTTGTTTAATTGCTTTTCAACACATTCCATAACAAGCCTAAAATACATAAAATAATTATTGTTATAATAAAAATAATAATTAAGTTTGTACCTATTTGTTATAATTGCCGTAAATTTTTTAGGAATATGTTCTATGCACACTCGTATATCAACCACATTTTCAGTTAAAACAGACTACGTACAGATGATTTACCCTACTGCCTGTACTTCGAAACAGAATAAATCCATTCATCATTTTCATTCTGCTGTCTATTTCGAAAATAAGATTCCAACATAAATAGGTTTTCTTGCAGAGTGTAGGACATTGCTTAATCTAAATCATTTACATTTAGGTTAAAGGGTTACTTTTTGTTTATGCTGTACTTACTTACGTTAAACGTTTTTTGTAAACAATGAATCTTAAGAAAGACTAATTAAACAATCATATTAAAGAAAATAAACGAACAATAATAGAAAACACTGAAAATAGCTCTCAATTCCCTAATGCATTACGCTAAAAATGTCAAATACAAGCTGTTAATTTCATGGTATGGACTAAAGTTTTGATATTTCTAGTAGAAAATAATATCGTCTGGACATCTATTTATGCTCTCTACGCAGTTACTTATGTTTCGGTGCAAGGATCAATTTTCAAATATTTAAATTTGCCGCCAAAATACTTCTTAACCTGAATGTACCCTGAAAAAGACGACAGCGCTAGTTGCGCCCTCTCAGCTATCATGTTTGCTTCGGTCAACTGTAGAACCCAAAGAGAAACAAAATTAAACAACTTAAACACTGGTGTAATTATTAAGAACCATAAAACCAGTATATACAAGAGAACCAACAATTACTCTAATCAGTTGGTAGGTAAGTTTGTCAATTTATTATTATTATGCCAAAACTTGTAATATCAATGTTTCTTAGAAATAATATGAAGAAAATTTGGTCGGCTGTGAAAACAAAAGTTTAGACAACAAATGTCAAACTTCACCAGTAGTGATACAGTGTAATATTGTTTTGTGCATGATTAAATAAGTTCCATAATTCTTTGCGATGGCTGAAAATCTAACTTTACAAGAGAAAAGTGAAATAGTACGCCTTTCTGGAGAAAATGATCGGACGGCAAGAGAGGTGTATAATTTTTAACAACAGACATCCAGATAGACCTAATATTACGCATAGCACAGTTTCAAAAATAAACAATAAATTATTTTACAAACAATTCTCATAATAGCTTCAGGGTTGCTAGTTTAGATTTAAATTTACCTAGAGAAAGTATCCGCCGCTGCCTAAAAAAAATTACATAAAACCGTATGAACCTAAGTTTCTTCACACTCTGGAACCAGGCGATAATGAGAAACGAATGGGGTTTTGTCTGTGGGCACAGGCACAATATCTCAATCACCGAAATTTTTTAAAAATGTCTTATTTAGCAATGAAGCTACATTCACGACGAATGGAATTGTATCATTACAGAAGTCGCGGTTTTGTGCTTCAGAAAATGTAGAGTGGATAATTAATTGCCGAAGAAAACATAGTCATAAAGTTAACGTTTGGTGTGGGATACTCAATGAGAGACTCATAGTCCGTTCTTCTTTGAAGGGGATATGAATGGCGAACAATTTCTACATTTCCTTCAGAACTAATTTTTTAATGCAGTCGATAATCTTCCATTACAAGAAAGAGTAAATCTACATTTTCAGTTGGATGGATGTCCAATACGCAATGCGAGACAAATCAGGGAGTGGCTTAACGAGAATTTCCCCAATCGTTGGATAGGTCGCAGCAGTCCATTCATTCATTGGCCACCCCGATCTCCGGACCACACACCACTTGATTTTTTACTGTGGGGGTTTATGAAGTCCAAAGTTTATAAGACACGGCCAAATAACCGGGAGGTATTGTGCAGTAGGATAAGGGAAGCGTGTGAGGAGATTAACGCGCATGAATTACGAAATGTAAAAAATATAAGAAAACGTTATGAAAAATGTATCGACTTAAACGGAGGATTAGTAGAAGCTACAAAAATTTTAGTTTAGTAACGTGATTAGTGTGAATCAATTTGACAAACTCCTGTTTCATTTTAAAAAATGTACTTTTCTAATCATGTTTTTTTGTCAACTGATGTTTATTATTAGAGTAATTGTTGGTTCTTTTGTGTATACTGGTTTTTATAGTTCTTATTAATAATTACACCAGTGTTTAAGTTGTTTAATTTCGTTTCTCTTTAGGTTCTCACGATTTTTATAAAGGAATAGGTTCACCAACAAAGGCAAACACTGGTGATGCCGATATTGTCATAACTTTTTTAGGAACAAACTTTTTCGCAAAAACTGGTACAAATGCATTCGAGGGGTTCCAGTGGTGTCGTCAGATTTTTCATAAAAAAATCGCTATCAAAATGTTTCTATTTTTCTCTTAAAAAAATTCTTAGTAAGCCTTTAAACTCAAAATTTCGGCTTCAAATTTTGCATCAAGATAGAGCTTTTGGAGATCTATCTTCTAAAAAATACACGGGGTATTTTTATATCTTTGAAATATTCAGCTGTTTTAGAAATATTTAATAAAAACCAAACTCTGACCCTAATATGCCCTTCCTTGTTTTTTTTCACCGCTATTGAAGAACATAAGGAAAGAAACAAGGAAATATAACACAGACTTAATAAACAGCACCACTGAAGAAGAAAAAATATGAAAGCACTAAAACAAAAAATTTCTATAATGAACTGTATGCATCTACCATACCTACTCCATTTAGTGAACAAAAACAAAAAATTTTAAATATAGGTTCCGAATAAATACCCGAGATAAGCCAGAATGAGCTGCGTAACGCACTGAGACAGATGAAAAACGAAAAATCTCCGGGAGAGGATGGAATAACATCAGAACTCATAAAAATGGCAGGAAGTGAACTCGGGGAAGCAATAAAAATTTTACTCAATATATGTATTGAAGTACAAAAAGTACCAATATATTGGCAAGATAGCGAAGTTGTATTACTCTTTAAAAAAGGAAACCATGAAGATCTGGGAAACTATCGACCGATCAGTTTACTGTCACAATGTACAAGCTTCTCACGAAAATCATAACAAATAGGCTGACCAACAAGCTTCACTCATATCAACCAACTCCCGTAAAGGAGTCAGCACAGCCGACCATATTCACACGCTTCGCCTCCTAATAGAAAAAAACAATCGAATACAATATTGACTTCCGCCTAACATTTGTCGACTGTAGAAAAGCCTTTGACTCCCTAGAACAATGGGCAATTATGAAAGCCCTAGAAAACGCTAAAATTGATTCAAGATACACCGAACTCCTAAAATCCATATACACAACAGCAACAATGACAATAAACATTGATGAAGATGTGTAAACAGAGAAAATAGGGGAGTAAGGAAAGGTGACACCATCTCGCCTAAACTGTTTACCCTTGCGCTGGAGGAAGTGTTTAGGGATTTGAACTGAGAGGGAAAAGAAATTAAAATAGACGGCACATACCTACACCATTTAAGATTTGCAGACGACGTAGTGCTGATCAGTGAAGATCCAGATGAATTAAAAACCATGATCGAACAATTACATCAAGCCTCAGATAAAGTGGGACTTCAAGTGAATATTGGAAAAACAAATATCATCAGTACACAGAACATACAAATATCCATCGGGGGAGAAGAAATAGAAAGAATAGATGAATACGTATCCCTAGGACATAAAATCAAAATAGATAAGGGAAATCAAACAGCGGAAATACCTAGAAGAATTGTTCAGAGCTGGGCAGTATTTAGGAAACTAAAACGGAGACGTCCCCATAAACTTGAAAAGAAAAGTATATAACACCTGTGTGCTTCCCTTAAGCACATATGGACTGGAAACCATGACACTCACAAAAAAAAAACAGCTTACAACGACTCCAATGCACACAGTGGGCTATGTAAAGGCAAATGATAAACGTCAGCTTACGAGAACACATACGAAACGAGGTTATCAGAAGAAAAACTGGAATAACAGACGTGACAGAGGGACTGGCAGGGTTCAAGTGGCAAAGGTCTGGCCACGTGGCTAGGGTAAATGATGAAAGATAGGTAAACAAGCTGCTAAAATAGAGACCGTGGGGAAAGAGACGGTGCGTGGGGAGACCGATGAAGCGATTGACGGACGACGTAAAGACCGTAACAGGAAAAAAATGGCTAAATACTGCACATAATAGAGACAAGTGGAGAGAGCTTGGAGAGACCTATTTCCAGCACTGGAAAAATTATGGTCTATGAAGAAGAAGAAGACCCTAATAAACCCCCTCTCTCCGAGCATCATGGCCGATCTTGACGAAACTTGGCCAAAAGTTGTAAAATGAACTAATAAGTCGATTTAGCGATAGTTATAAAAGAGTCGATTGCATAACCTTCTATACCTACATGTGCATAATGTAGGTGGAAAGTTAAAAATAGATATCTCGCTTATCTTTCAAGCTAAATATGGACTGTTTCATATCATTTTAAAGGAAATTTCGCTCTCTTTCAAATAAAGTAAAAGTATGTGTATGTTACACCTGTAATACTAGGAATGTTTTCAATTTCCGGAAAAACCGGAAGTAGTGTTTTCATCAGGACAATATCATTTCATTAGCGTAAATGAACAAAGTTTATGTCCAAAATCCCAAGTGTGTAACCAAAATAGTTAGAAAGCTTTGGAAGAAGCAGGTTAGTTGCATTCATAAGAGTGGCTGGTTGCCTATAAAATATAAAAAAACAAAAAAAAATGCTTGGAGAGAATTTTGAATAAATCAATTTCGAATAATTGCTTAAGTGTGACCCCTTAAATGTAGGCTAATTTATACTATAATTTATTACGTAAATAAATCTCTTTAAAGAACCTTTCTTTAACTACGCATATCTATTTCCAATTCTTTTATATCTTGAACGGTATCGGAAATATATATTTCTACAAAAAAAAATGTATATGTGACTGTAACTGCGGCCATATTCAATTTTGAAAGTTTTAAAAAATTGTAAAAAATGCATTTCATGCGAGTTATTGATGATCTGAATTTCAATCTTTAAAAAAAATCTTTAAAATTTGTTCCCAAAGTAACACTCTTAGTTTCACCCCCAGTATATCCATTGCGTTTAAAAACTTGTTTTGTCGACATAATTGTCTCATAGGCCTCCATTGCAAATTTCATCAAAATCGTCCGTATAGTTTCGCCTGGTGAGTGGCCACAGACACACACAGACATTTTGAAAAATGTTCTATAATTTATTTTTTCGGGTTCAGGAAGTCGTATAGCATCAAAATAACGCAACTTATTTTTTTCGATTTTGTTCGGACCGCAATACTTGCTTGTTTAGCAAAAAAGTAAAAATCCGGTTCAAAGCCGTCCATAAACAACTTTTGTACACGAGTGTTTCCATTCTTAATGGGTCATCCTGTATATATTAACTTGTACATCAAACTCCCTTCATTTCAGAGATACAGTGTGTTTTAGTTGGGAAAAAAATGCGTTTTTGCGATAATTCAATCATAGCTGAGGATATAACACTCCGACTCAGAAATGTGAAATTGCGTGATGGAAGCTAAATTTTGATGTAACTATCATATTTCAAAAATATTCCACTGCCGTAGTTTTTAGAATAGCGTGATACTTCAAAGACCCTAACTTGAACGTCACCGACATTTTCTCAAATTTTTTGATTAACTAAGATTTTTTGAAGTATTTTCTTGAAAAAAGGTACTCTTATTCTGAAGCTCTAAATCTGACCAATATGTATGCTTTTCTCATCATTTTAATAAATTTTTTCTATAAAAGTACTGTTATTTTTAAAGGCACCCATGTTCGTATAAAAATTAAACTTGATATGTTTCAAATCGGAGAGGTGTAGAGTAAGAGTACCTTTTTTCAGAAAAAGAAATCCTCAAAAACTCCAACTTAATTCACAAAATATTAATGCATTCAAATTAGGGTCGTTGAAGTATCAAATCATCATAGAAACTACGCCTCTGGAAAATTTTTGAAATATTACAAAATTTAGCGTTCATCATGCAATCTCACTCGCATCGTATCTTCAGCGGTTATTGAATTAATCGTAAAAAAAAGTAATTTTTTTCTCAACTAAAATACCCTGTATTTCTAGAACGAAGGAAGTTTGCATCACGTTTATAAAAACTTTTCTTCTTATTTTCATTGACGCTATCTGCTGCCACAGTTTATTACATTTAGTCCGAGCTACCCTGTATATCTAAACAAGGATTAAATATTAAAATACTTTTAGCTTTAAATCGTGTTTTTTTTCCTTTACATAAATTTATACGTTTTGATAATAATTACAGTTATTTCTGTTTTCATATTTTATAAATTTAATGGTGAAAGTTTACATTTTCATAAGGATTACAAAGAATCATTTTGTCAAGTTGAGCTATTTAAATATAATGGTATGGTACATCGTTGATTATATAAATCCCTATCTAACTAGATGTATTTTATTAGTATTTGGGTTTTTTATTGATGTATATCAGTTACGATAAATCTAAAATCTAGAAACGTCTGATATATTTGGTTGTCTGAACAAAAAAAGATGCCATATTTCTAAGACTGTACCTAACTCCATGTTTTTAAATGAGGTTATCGCTTAATAGATCCTTTAATTAAAGACGGCTCGAAAAAATAAAATCTTGACCGGGATTACTTTTAATAGTGTAATAGAACGTTTCTGCTCCACCCTTTCGGCGCTAGATCAATTCAGCGCCAGATAAATTCAACGCCAAAACCTTTCGGCACCAAAACGGTTTGCTGCCAAGATGTTTCGGCGCCAGGACGTTTTGCTGCCAGAAAGCCGCAGATGATCACAACAAATCAAATATCATCTCGTATTTTTCTATTTTCATAGGTACGGTTTTTTCACTGTTTTATTCCCTTTTTTCTATTTTTTTGCCTCAACGTCTAAGGTTCTTTTGGTAAAATTTCGCCCCAAAAACTAAGTATAAATAATGTTGCCGTAACACGTAAGGCCCATTTTTTCTTCGAATTCTTCAACTTGCCCCAACATCTAGGCCGTTTGATAGGATATATAGATATATAGAGGGTAGTGCCATCAAATATTATATCTTGATTATTAATTAGATAGTAGTAAAATCTGAAAATGTCAACTTCATACTATGCGCGGTTTTCGTAATCGAGTGTAAAGCGTTGATCCCTGTTTTCACCCCCTTAGCAATTTTCACTCACTTAGACGGCAGCTCCATCACATATTATTTTTGTATCTTGATTATTAATTTGATAGTAATATTTGAAAAATGATACTATGCCAATTTTCGAGATCAAGGATTAAAGGTTGGTCTGAATTTTCACCCCCTTAGACGGCATTTCCATCATATTATTTTTTATCTTCATTATTAATTAGATAATGATATAATCTAAAAAATGCCAACTTGATACTATTAGCTGTTTTCGAGATCGATAATAAGGGGTTGGTCTCAATTTTCACCCCCTTAGACGGGAGCTCTACCACATATTATTTTTGTATCTTGATTATCAATTAGATAGTAATATGATCTGAAAATGTCAACTTGATACTATGCGCAGTTTTCGAGGGTAACAGGTTGGTCTCAATTTTCACCCCCTTAGACGTCCGCTCCATCACATACGAGGTTTCCTATTTATATTTCCGGCCTAATAATGAAAAAACAAATATTTATGATCGAAATTTGTTTTATTCTTTTTAAAACACTCTCCACGAAAATCAATACACTTCTGCACGCGTTGGGATCAATTTTCGAAGCACTTTTTCCATTCCAATTGAGGTAACTCTAAAACATACGTTTTGAATGCATCAACCGCTTCTTCGGGTGTCGTAAACCTTTGACCACGTAATTCGATGTTTTGGCGTGTCGAAAATTCCTTTGTTTGAGCCGATGTGTGAGAACTCGAATTGTCATGACTGTTTCCGAATTTCTCCGAAGACTTCTGACAAACAAATGGTCGTGTATCATTCAGAAATGACCGTCCTACGTTGCTCCAACGCCACTGTCGCAACGTGACCGGTAATACCGAAGAAACAGGCAACCATTTGCTTCGTTGTGCTTCTTCCGCCAACAACTTGTGTTGGATTTTTCTTATTTTGGAAGACTCATACAGTCTAGATGTTATACACAGCGTTTGATGCACCTTGATCGTATTTTTCAACATTTTTTGCACGAATCAACACGAGTCTTCTTTTCAGCGTTTGTGAGATTATGCGGGATCCAACGCGAACAGATTTTTTACGATCAAATGATCATGCAATATCTTATTCGGACCAGTTTTTTACAGTGCTGTAGGATAGTGCTTCATCGCCGTATAAAGATTTAAGTTCATCGATACACTCTTGTCTCGATAATCTGCGTCGAAGGTTGTGAACAATAATTGCACGAAAATGTTCACGAGTTAATTCCATTTTTTGCCCGAGATGAATTTTTTAAGTTCTACTGTAAACAACACAAATCGCGCACAAATGACAAAAATGTTCAGAAGAAGGTTATGATCAACCGTGTTGTTTCCAATAGAAACGTTAGATGACTCCTGGCAACACTTACTGTTGCCAAGGCCAGAAATATAAATAGCAACCCTCGTATTATTTTTGTATCTTGATTGTTAATTAGATATAGTAATATAATGTGAAAATGTCAACTTGATACTATGCGCGGTTTTCGAGATTGGGTATTAAGGGTTGATCTCAATTTTCATCCCCTTAGACGGCAGCTCCATCTCATATTTTTGTATCTTCATTAATTATATAGTAATATAATCTGCAAATATCAACTTGATACTACGCGGAGTTTTTTCGAAATCGAGGTTAAAAGGTTGATCTCAATACGGCATTTCCATCACATATTATTTTTTATCATCATTATTAATTAGATAGTAATATAATTTCAAAATATCAACGTGGTACTATTCGTGGTTTTCGAGATCGAGGATAAGCGGTTGGTCTCAATATTCACCCCCTTAGTCGTCAGCTCCACCACGTATTATTTTGTTATCTTAATTATTAATTAGATATTCATATAATCTGAAAAGGTCAACTTGATACTATGCGCGGTTTTCGAGATCGGGATAAGGGGTTGGTCTCGATTTTCACCCCCTTAGACGTCGTTTTCATCACATATTACGTTATATCTTCATTATCAGTTACATAGTAATATAATCTAAAAAGATATCAACTTGATGCTATGCGCGGTTTTCGTGAACGAGGATAAGGGGTTGGTCTCAATTTTCACCGCCTTAAACGGCATTTCTATCACATATTTTTTATCTTCATTATTAATTAAATAGTAATATAATCTAAAAAGATGTCAACTTGATGCCGTGCGCGGTTTTCGAAATCGAGGATATGGGGTTGGTCTCAAGTTTCACCTCCTTAGAAGTCAGCTCCATCACACATTTTTTTATCTTAAAAATTAATTAGATAGTAATATAATCTGAAAATGTTTCTTACCCTCTAAACAATCTTGAAAAGTAATTGTTTTAATGTTGTTATCGTTTTAATGGCGCGAGGGTACCTAAAAAACTGATAAGCGACGCTTATAAAAAATTTTAATCTCATATATTGTATTGGAAAAGTGGTTGGCAATACTGCTTCTTTAGTAGTTGGTTAAAAAAGCTGCTTGAGAGTTAGTTCTGTTATTAAGGGAAAAAAATGGAACTAAATATAACTTCTTACGTCTGTAATGATTCACTTCTTTGGGAACATTGACTAAATAGGTAGTAAAAAAAGAAGACAACGCTCAAGGTAGACAGGGAGGTAGTTTTGTTTACTTTACAAAAAAAAAATACAAAATTGCCCTTACTCAGGTTCTTGCTCTTCATCACTTGCAGAATAATCATGAAATTCGGGCTCAGCTTCATATTATTTGGAATCTGATTCCTTGATTTCTTCTTGGTCTGTGTTCAAGTCAGTGTTTTCCCTCGCTGGTTACTTTCCCTTTTGTGTTTGCTTGGATTGTTTTTTTTTTTTTGGATTAATATGCTTAGGTGTTCGTGTTCCTTCTCTATTCAGCAACTTCCAGTTATAGGAAAGGTAGGTTAGTTTTGCAGCTCTCTCTGATGTGAGTCTCTTCCTTTTTTAGTATGGATTCGTCCAAAAGTGCTGACGAAACGCTCTGTAGCAGCAGATGTAACTGGTATGTCCAGAATTTTTATGGTAACTTTTGTCAGTTCACAAGTTCCTCTTAAACCTTGCACCACATAGAGGATTTACACGATAATTTTTATCTTTCTTCCCTCACAATTGTCTGAACCACATTCCTTGTTTGTCCGTGTAATCAGCCAAGTTCTCTCTGTGTTCTTTGCTGTATCAACAAAGCTTATTACATCAATCATCTCGATGGGGTTCAGAACCTTGTACTGCTGGATCGAGAAGATTAGTTGCAAGGTGGATAGAAGACACCGAATTTCTTCCTATCTTGAAATCTAGTTAAGATTGACTTGTCTTCTCCAAATTTGAGTAGAGAGGACGGTAGTTTCTCAGTAAGAGCTTCTTTCAACTTATTGTGAACTTGAGACTCATTTGATTCTAAAGCTGTAATCAAATGTACGATTGAGTTCATGAACTCAATAATTTTCTTAAATCTCACCCAGAAAACCTCATCATCCAGAATTCTCTTTCAGGCTTCAAGTATGACCGCGCCTTTTCGTTTACAACTAAGGTTTGCAAGGCTGCTTTGTTTGACTGCAAACTTTCAAGACAAGAAAGATGGCTCCCCCATCTTGTCTTTCACCTGATATTTCATCAAACACTATTTGTAAATGTGTTTTACTGTTTTGACAACCTTTACTTCAATTGTCATGAAAGTTTTGATTGTTTGACAGCATAAAATATCTGAGCACAACAAGTTTAATAGGTGAGCTAGGCACCCAAGAGGAATAGTGCGAGGGAACTTATCCTTTGCCAGATCAATACAGCTTTCATGTTTACAGCATTTTCATCTATAACCACCAGAAACTTTTCTGGTTCATACCTCTCCAAAACATTTGTGATAAGCTGAGCAAGGTACTCGCCCTTGTGACTGTTGCTTTTAGCCATTACAAACTCAACAAAAAGTGGTTCAGGCTTTGAAACTATGAAGTTAATAATCGATTCATTTTAGAGATTGCTCCAACCATCACTGTAGACGAAGATGTCTTGTCTCATTTAGCTGCTTATTTATGTTACCTGTCATATGTGTGTACTGCACATCTTGAAGGTAACGGGAATAAAGGTCTTATTCCTTTGAAAAAATCTAACCAAAGTGGATGTTACACCATGGTCGAGGCTTTGGCGAGTGTTTGATTCAGCATGCTATTATACTAAATGGGCGTGCCAAACTAGAGCTTTTACTCAATTTAAACAATAATTGTCGTAAAGTGCAATATTGTTTGGACATAACGATCTGAAAGCAAAAACGGGAAAAAATACAAAAATGATCGCACGTTATATTTCTCGTTTTTTTTTTTAGTATTTACAGTGTTTTCCGCAGAAAAAATGTTGGCACTCCCTAAAGTATTTAGAAGGTAATGAAAGAAGAAAACTTTAAAAAAGCTGCTCTGTTAAACTGCAGATCGTACCGTCAAACTGGGCTACTTTAGACAAACTTTTAAAAATCGCTTAAATAATACGTAAATGTTATAAAATATTTTTTTTTGGCTATGTGTGTGTGTGTGTGTGTGTGTGTGTGTGTGTGTGTGTGTGT
Organism: Vesta saturnalis; assembly: GCA_036346205.1. Taxonomy (NCBI): domain Eukaryota; kingdom Metazoa; phylum Arthropoda; class Insecta; order Coleoptera; family Lampyridae; genus Vesta; species Vesta saturnalis. The sequence goes on along the minus strand of JARFJB010000480.1, from coordinate 2,149,680 downwards.
GTGTGTGTGCGTGTGCGCGTGTGCGCGTGTGTGCGTGTGTGTGTGTGTGTGTCTATATATATATATATATATATATATATATATATATATATATATATATATATATAGGTTGTACACAAACTCTTTTCACACAAGAAAATTTCAGATTCTAGAGCTGATTTTATTTCGATTTAACGTAAATTACCTTAATACAAAAATACTTCCTAAAGGAGCTGGAGCTCTTGGAAGATGGCGCCCTAACATCAGTTTAATTCAAATATCTTCAAAATGGTTTCGCTTTTAAATGTTAGCGTTCTGTACATTTATTTGGTGGAGTATGACCAATCGTATGGCGTGAATATGATTTTTTAGTTGTACTCATAAGTTTTTGTTTTTCAAAATTTCGCAATTTTTTCATAAAATTTAAAAAATTTCGATTTGTTCATAAAAGAATGATACTCTTGTCTGAAGTCGCTACGACGCACCGTTTTTGAAATAAATAGATTTGGACTTTTCATGTGTTAATCATGTTTTTATAAAATTAACTTTCGAATTCATTTACAATTATGAGTCGTAGCGACTTCAGACAAGAGTATCATTCTTTTATGAAAAAATCGGAATTTTTTTAAATTTTATAATAAAATTGTGAAATTTTGAAAAACAAAAAACTTATGAATAACCATGTCCAATGCCCCGCCCAAACGAGCCGCGTATGAGTACAACTAAAAATTCATATTCACGCCATACGAATGGTCATATTCCACTAAATAAATGTACAGAACGCTATCATTTAAAGCGAAACCATTTTGAAGATATTTGAATTAAACCGATGTTAGGTCGCCGTCAAGGATGTTGCATATCGCCAACTCTTTTTAAAATATATGTAGCACCTACACTTAAAAACTGGAAAAGGAAGGTTTGCGGTATGGGGATTGAACTTAATGACAGATGCATGTACACCCTTCAGTTCGCCGACGATCAGGTGGTTATAGCTAATGTTAAAAACGATATGCAGTATATGATGCGAAGATTAATGGAAGAGTACACACTTTGGGGCCTATCAGTTAATATAGACAAAACACAATACCTTTGCATGGGAAATGAATCTAATGCACTCGACCTTGAGAATGGACAAGGAATCACTAGCTGTCAGAGTTACATATATCTAGGTGTAACATTTGATGAATCTGGTACTGATACGAGAGAAATAGAGAAACGAATAGTACAAGCAAAGAAAATTATTGGATGCCTCAACAGTATATTACCCAGCAAAGAAATAACAAAAAACAGAAAGCACATCTATGAAGTTATGGTGAAGAATACTCTCTTGCATGGAGCCGAAACTTGGAGAATTACAGAAAAACATAAAACAAAAGTAGAAGCAGTAGAAATGGATGCGACCAGAAGATCTTTATACATTTCAAAACGCGACCACGTTAGAAATGAAATAATTAAACAGCGGATGGGAATTGAAGGAAGTATTGTGAGAGACATAGAAAAGAAACTGACATGGTACGGTCACGTTCAACGTATGTCTGACGCAAGGCTGCCCAAACAAGTTTTAGAATGGCATCCAAAAGAACGCAGAAAAAGAGGAAGACCAAGGTTAGACTGGCAAAAAGCTATAGAAAAATCTATGAGTCAGAGAAACTTAACAACAGAAGATACAGAGAACCGAAGAGGCTGGAAATTGGGCGTCGGACGTCGTAAGACGTTCTAAACCAGCTTACATATATATATATATATATATATATATATATATATATATATATATATATATATATATATATATATATATAGGTCGCCATCTTCCAAGAGCTCCAGCTCTCTTAGGAAGTATTTTTGTATTAAGGTAATTTCCGTTAAATCGACATAAAATCAGCTCTATAATCTGCAATTTTCTTTTGTGAAAAGAGTGTGGACACCCTGTATATATATATATATATATATATATATATATATATATATATATAACTAAATGTCATGTCTGGATTGTCTAGGTCAGGAAGAAAATCGATACTGCTTGCGTTTTAACAGTATTATATCTGAACACTAATAAAATTTTAAACGTATTTTACTAATATATCCATCCTAACTTATTTATTTAACAGGAGTTCTAATTATCTCAGTTATTTGTCAAGCAACATAGATGGAGATTTGGGCGTTTGCATTAGCAATCATTCTGTATCCAACAAAATATTTTCAGTGATGCAGTGTTGCCGCTTCTACTAAAAATTAAAAGCAACTTTGATCATTCAAACGGAACACCGTGTATATTATTCAATTTTTTAATGCCCGGAATATATCTAAATACATGTTATGTATGAAGTCCTGCACCTATCTTCAACCATGTACGAAATAATTGACAGACCATTTCGACACTTTGACAGACTGTAAAATCTAAACCTTAAGAGATCAAGAAAAACGGTTTGCACATTCTCATCTTAGTTTTTCATAAGCTATCAATTGACACGTACAAAAACACCTAATCTTCTAACTAGCAATTTATTGAAAAATTATTTAAAAAAATGAAATAGGTGATATTCACCTTTGTTACATTAGAAATGAAAACCGTGGAAACGCATCATACTTGACAGACGTAAAAGTAAAATTAGACATTGTCAATGGCTAATTTAAATGATCTCTTAAGGTTTAGATTTTACAGCCAAAGTGTCGAAATGGTCTGTCAATTATTTCGCAAGTGGTGGATGATAGGTATAGGACTGCATACATAAGATGTATTTAGATTTATTCCGAACATTAAAAAATTGAATAATATACATAGCGTTCCGTTTGAATTATCAAAGTTGCTTCTAATTGTTAGTAGAAGCGGCAACACTGCATCACTGAAAATATTTTTGTTGGATAGAGCATGATTGCTAATGTAAACTCCTCAATTTTTATCTGTCACTTTACAAATAATTGAGCGTTTTCAAACTTTTGGTACACCTTGTTTATGTATATATATATATATATATATATATATATATATATATATATATATATATATATATATATGTATGTATTATATATATTATATATATATATATATATATATATATATATATATATATATATATATTTTCACTTTACATGAAGACACCTAGGTAAATTGTTTTTTAATAATGCAATTAGTATAAAACTTTACCAATGATAGAGGCCATTATGATGTGTTTCAAGTAAAGTGATAGTAGCGATGACGATAGAGCAAAAAAGTATTTAGAAAAGTTGCTGCATATCACTAAAATACTCCAAATACGAAGTTTCGCTGAAAAATTTTTATTTTTAAATTTTCTACATTTTTGTGTGAAAAAAATTCTTATCTCAAATATCAAGTGTTCCATGTACAATCAAAACAATTAAAAATACATTAAACGTTAAATTATAATTTTGTAACACTTATTAAATAGGAGATTTTTCAACTAAGTCGCCCTGAATCAGAATACATTTTTCTCCCGTCTTCTGTTACTCAGTACAACGCGTTTGTAACATTTCCGGAGAAATTTCGGGCAGGCTTGTCGGATGCTCTCTGTTTCGAGGTCTGATTGCATATACAATATTTTTAATAGTTCCCCAAAGAAAAAAGTCCAGTGGTGTAATATCGGGCGATCTCAGTAGCCATTCGATTAAAGGACTATTGCGACCTATCCATCTTAAAGGAAACTTCTCGTCCCACCATGCTCGTACTGTTTTTGCGTTATGAACTGCGACTCCATCAAGCTGTAAATACAGTTCTCGCCTTACAATAAGTGGCAAAGCATAAATGGAATCCATTAATTCGTTATTAAAAAAATTTAAAAACCTTGGGGTGTTTAACGTTTCGAAAAAGAAAAATGGGAGAATGATTCTTATATTTAAAATTCCACACCACACATTATGCGTGAATATTGTCTTTTACCATTAATTACAACATTTAGGTTCTCTGCTGCCCAGTATCTGCAGTTCAGTAAACATAATTTTTTTCAAAAACTCTCAGTTGTTTAAAAAAATTAGCTTGACACCATAGGCAATACTCCATTCTTCTATTCAAATCTCCTTCTGCTAGATGAGGTTTTTAATTTATGTCGACGAAGACATCTCCAAATTTTAGTATAAAAGATATTTAAATTTCTACTCATATCTCGTAAACTTGTGCGATGATTATTAGAATACCATATGCTGCTTATATTACTGCATCTTCAGGGTGCCTTCGATTATTTTTAGCGAAACTTCGTATTTTGAGTATTTTAGTGATTAGCAGCAACTTTTTTAAATACTTTTTTGCTCCATCGTGATCGCTACTATGACTTTACTTGAAACACTGGTTTTTATTTTAATCATAGTTTACCGGATTTAGGTTCCAAAAAAGATCCATTCATACAAAAATATTAATCATAATGGCCTCTATCACTGGTAAAAGTTTTATACTAATTGCGTTATTAATAAACAATTTATTTAGGTGTCTTCGTGTAATATATATATACACACACACACACACAGTAGAACTCGGTTATGGCGTCGTTGTCGGGACTAGCGATTTTTTGTCGTTATAACAGAGTGACGTTATTCGCGATGTAAGTGAATTTTGGGTAAAATGTATAAATTCAAAACAATTCACGCATAAACAATGCTATACGGCTACAAATTACGAATTTTATGACCAATGTTACATATATGAATTAGCACACACCATAGATACAATGTATACATACATTTTAAAAAGTTTATTTTTGGAAATAGTCTGTAATTTTTGTTTGTAAACATTTTTCGCGCCACATACACCTTGCAATTTCTGATTCTAACAAATAAAACTTTTCCATTAGCTGTCCTGAGGTTTCACGATGTCTAAAAAACGAATTTATGACACTCACTGCATTTAACACTTGGTGATTTGTCGGTGCTACAGTTTCTGAATCAGAAGATTCATCTTCCTCTTCTCCATTTTCATTTTGTAGGTCTTTCTCCTCATTTTGAACTTGCTTTACAATGCCAGCATCAGAATAAACATCAGAGGTAATCAAATCCTGATCAATCATTGAAAATTCCTCTACTTCTCCCGTATTCGTCTGATCTTCTACAACCTCAGAATTGGTCAACCTTATTTGGAGTTCTGATAATGGTATGTCAAATTCATCATCTTCTTGTTCACTGATATTGTTTGTTGACAACTTTGAATGCCGGAAACAATTCGCGATTGTTGCTGTAGTAACATTGTTCCAAGCCTTTTCCAAAAATTCTAAAGCGTCCAAGATCGAAATTTTTGTGTTTTCTTGGCGATCCATTCCTAAAATAATTTTTTTTAAAAGAAACTCGATAATTGCATTTCAAGCTTCGTATTATCCCTTGATCCATTGGTTGCAAAACACTTGTGCAATTTGGAGGAAGGAAAACCAACTTTATTTTTTTTAAATTGTGTACTACTGGATGCGCGGGACAGTTATCAACAACTAACAAAATTTTTCTGTTTTCCTATCAGTTCTCTGTCCCATTTTCTTAACTCTGTTTCGAAAATTGCTGATGTAATCCATGATTTTTTATTGACCTGATAGTTAACTGGAATCTTTTAATATTTTTCAAACATCTTGGGTTTTTTGATTTACCAATAACGAGAAGCTTTCTTTTTTCTGTGCCTGTCATATTTGCGCACACCAAAGCAGTTAATCGTTCTTTGGCCAGTTTTCCTCCTACGCATTTTTCATTTTTAAATTTTAAAGTTTTATCTGGTAGAAGCTTGTAAAAGATTCCGGTTTCGTCACCATTAAAAATGTCTTCATCATCGTAACCCTCTCGTAACTTTGGCCATATGTTCAGTAATCACTTTTCTGTATCTTGAACGTTAACACTTTTTACTTCTCCGCAAATTTTTCCGAGGTTTATGCCGTGACGAATCTTAAAACGATCTAGCCACCCACTTGAACATTTGAACTCGTGATTTCCTAGTAGACGTCCAAATTCTTCCGCCTTTTCCATTAGTAGCGGCCCGTTTATAGGTAAATTCGCAGCTCTACACTGAATAAACCACTTACTTAACGCACTGTCTACGTCCGTGTTTTCACACAATCTAATTTTCTTTGCATGGCCCCTTCCGTCATCAAACGACTTTAAAATTTTTTCTTTGTTTTTTATGATCGTACACACCGTCGAATTAACCAATCCAAATTCCCGACACACGTCTGCTTTTTTTCTACCACTGTCTACGGCTTTAATAATCGCCACTTTATCGTCTAACGTAAGCACTTTTCTTTTGCCACCCGACATTGTTTTTATTAAATTTAGTTTCAAGTTTCACACAAATGAGCTAATCTTTTAGAAGCACGTTGAATAAACTGAACGTAAACCGCCAAAACATAAAATGAACTACCACTGTAAATTGCAAAAAAAATTCCATAAAGGTTTTTTAAAGAGGGGTTTATAAGTTCTAAGAATTTTGTATTGAGTAACGCACTTAAGTTAAAATGCATTAAGACTTTAAAATGCCATTAGTAAACGCTTAAAGAGTGAAAGCAGCGGTTTACACATTCTAAGAATTATGGTTAAAAATTCTCACACCTTTATCTAAAATGACGCATCAGCGGATTATACATTCTAAGAATTATTTATGGTTAAAAGTTCCCAAACCTTTATCTAAAGTGACGCTAAAGCCGAGTGTAATGCGAATATTTTATCGTTATATGAAATGTTGTTTACGTTGTAAACTATAGTAAATTCTAGGGACCACGACTATTATGACGTTATACCCAAGTTGGTGGGTAACGATACTAGACAATATTCTGAAAGACAACCGGCCAACAGATAATTCATTTCTACAGACTGTATTATTCTACAGGGCATTGAAATGAGTACAATTTCAACACAAAACAATCCATACCTTTCCAAATACCCTGTACAATGTATTCAAGCCCGACATTAAAAAAATCGAAAAAATGTGGGCTTTCTGAATTTGAAATAATATACAGGGGTTCCCATTTAATAAAACATAAGTTAGATTCATATCTGAAATTTGGAACATCCTGTATAGTTCAAAATAATTTTAAATAATACACTGTTACTTCCTCTATCCTTTTTATTTGAAAACTTTTTTGATATCTATGAAACCAAAGGAGTTACCGAACTTTGCATCTTGGTTGGTACACCCTGTGTATATTTGAATTTTTATATTAATCTAAATAAAATCTAGGAAGATTTTCGACAGTTTACTTTTATCACTTTTTTAGTATTGCTAGTTAGTGACAAATCCGAATCAGGTCAGATCTCGTAGCTACGTTCTAAATCTTATCTGTAGTTGTTCCGATAAATCCCAAAACCACCGATTGCTTTTACAATATAAAACGCCAAAATATGGGCTTAAAAGTAATTACAAGAGACAAGTGTGTAAAGATTGTCAGAATTTTGTTTAATCTTTCACAGATGTGTATTCGTGTGTTATATAATTTCTAAATAATAATTTTTATTTTGTTACAAGAAAATATGTCCTTTATTTCTTATTTAAATTTTGTATACACTTTCATAATTTTTATTATGAACATTATCAACCCTATCGGTGCATAACATTTTTATAAGGCTTTAGTGTATGTTAAACACTAATGCTGTGGGCAAGTGTATATTCTGTCATATCGCTTAACAATATTACGAACTAAGATAGCTGGCGTTTTTAGTTATACCAAGGATAAGAGAGAGGCGGTCTTAAAATTAACCGTAATTAGGTACTCGACCTTGACCTGGGGTGTCAGAAGGCAATCTTGATAATTAATACCTGGCCATGGCCTACGTGTGCAAAAGCGATCTAGTCTACTTGTTTTACATAGTTCAATAACTAGTATATATTAATTTTCGATCAGGTTGGAATTTCAATACAAATATTTATCTTTTTTTTCTAGGTTGGTGCCTCATTCCATTTATCCACAGTTATGGTATACATGGTAGATCTTAAAAAAGTACAACCTTTTGGTGGTGTTTTGGATGAATGTCCGAGTCCATTCACACATAATCAAAGTATCCGTAAAAGTTTTTCTAAAGCAGAGAGGCCTATAATGAGAACGAAAGCAATTCTTGATGTAAAACGATCGAAGAGAGCACGTCTGGCACCGACCCCGAAGAAGAATCTTCAGCAGATATTACAAACTTAAAAGATTACAATGACATTTTTAAAGCTAGGCAAGCATGTAAGTTGTCGAAAATTCTAAATATGTGTGTATTAATTATTTGTTTGTAGTAGATAGAACTCCACCTCCACTAGAAGAATTAGAATCATTAGAAGAACCAGTATTAGAAAGCTTGGGTAATAATTGTTTAATAATAATTGTATTGATGGTAGTAATAATTTAGTACTACTATCAAAGGAAAAAGTTTAGTCGCCTAACTTTAAACGTTTATATTTTGAAAATTATTAAGTCGATTTTAATCAAACTTGCATCATGTTCGATACTTATTTCTGTGTATGTGAACGTATTATGATATTTTTTGTTACATTTAGCTAAGTACTAGAGCGAAGTAATTCGAGAAAACACCATTTTTCACAACACTTCTTCCAAAACCAATATTTATGAATTAATAATTAAAACAATAATAATTAATGGATTGCCTTCATTTTTAGGTATATGCCAAAGTATACCTTTGCTTAACGGTTGATGCTGATTTAATCAGTATCTATTATTTAAATACCCCGATTGTTAACTCCATTATTCTAAGCGTTATACGCAAGGTATAAAATTAAATATTTCGTTGAACAAGGATAACTGCATGCAGAGGTAACAGAGGAAGAGAATTCAACGCGCGACCTTGTGTCGCCTTTACTGAGAATGTTTAATGTGGTGGTACGTACTTGTGGAAAATCTGGACACTCGTCTGTCAATCTTTGTCGGCTATGGTTGGAAACCTTTTTTCCATATAAAAATTTAATATTTATCTTCGCGTGCTAGCCCACGTTTGTGTTATAGTAGTCTCTAAGAGACTGGTTACTCGTATTGAACTGTCTCCTTTTGTTTTTTTTTTGTTAGTATGCTCATGCTTATAATTAGTTTCATTCTTGTTTTAGCTTATCTAGATGTTGTGCGTAGACTGGTCAGGAGTCCTCCTCTTCAGCCCTGGTCATTATTTTCCTGTTGGTGGTGCGTTGTTTTGTGCAATTGTATAGTTTACAATCATGAGATGTGGTTATTTTTGGTATTAAAAAAAAAAGAAAAAAAAGATTTAGATTTGATTATATGTGCTAATTGGTTTAAGTGCGCGTGTTGTTTAGTTGGGCGTAGCGTGCTGTGTGTGGTTAATCCGATTCATTTGCCGGTATCATGCTAGGTCGTCATCGAATAGATGGGGGAATGCGGAGGGCATATGGAGTGTTATCTAGGGATTCTTCTATCTCCTCGGTGAGGTCGACAAGGAGTTGTGTTAGGATCGCGGGGGGTTGTTTGAATTTTAATTGTTTTTTTTTTTGGGAATTGAGGAAATCGGTAGTTGTAGGGAGTGGTAAGGATATCTCTGGTTGGGATTGTGTCGCCGAAAATTCTTTTCTGTGCGAAGTTTCTTTGTAATGTCTGTATTCTGTGCGTGATGGGTGGTATGTTTGCGTGTTGTATCGTAAGGGCGTTAGGGCACCTCCAAGGTAACCTGTGTGTACGTCTGCGTTCACAGGAAGCGATAGATGAGAGGTGATTAGGGTTTATGTTTGTGTATATGGGTGCTAGGATATCCATAACAGGGCGCATGTATGTTTTGTAGGTGTGTTGTAGTGTTTTGTGGTGGCAACCTCTGAATCTACCCTGGAGGGCGCCCAGTAGGTTTGCTCGGTTTCTTATCCTGTTTAGTGTTCTTTGTACATCGGGGAGCCAATTGAGGGTTCTGGTAAAGAGGATTCCTAAGTAGGTGACTTGTTGTTGGAGTGAGGGTGAGGAAAACATTGCTGTTCGGTGTAGTTTTGGATGTCGGAAGAGGATTGTTTGGGTTTTGGTGGGATTTACGGAGACTCCACCGGTTCGCCCAGTTGGAGAAGTTCTGGAGGGTTTTGCATATGAGACGGGTGGCCGTTCCGCTGTTCCAATTAACCGCCCAAAAGGCGATGTTATCCGCAAACTTCGCAACGACTACTCCGGGTTGTGCAACTTCGGGATTGTCGTATGCGAAGATAGTGTCATGGATCGGGGCTAAGGCAGAACTTTGCGGTACGCCTGCTGTAGGTTGAAATGGATCGGTGGTGTTTCCTACTTTGACTCGAACTGACCGATTAGTCAGGTACAAAAGGAGGAGTTTGGAGAAGGGGTCGGGTATGTTGAGGTTGCGGATCTTATGTAGGAGACTGGCCTGCCAGACCCTGTCAAATGCTTGCTTAATATCCAAAAACACAGCCAGGTTGCATTGTTTGTGATTGAATGCATTGGTGGTTTCCGTAAGCAGCATCAACAAGGGATCATGACACGTTCGGTTGGGACGGAAACCGAATTGGCTGTGTTGAATTCGAGGTGCCCCTGAGTCGCCTGGCTAGAATCTGCTCGAAGCATTTTCTGAGGCAACTCAGGAGGGAGATGGTTTTGTAGGAGGAAGGTGTGGTTAGGTCGGAGTGGGGTTTGGGTATCATGACGATGGAGGCCGATTTCCAGTCCGTGGGGAAGTGTGATAAGAGTTAAGCATTTCTTGTAAATGTCGGAGGATTTTACGGTTTAGGCCGTCATGACCTGGAGCTGAATTGTTTCCTTTTTTAAAGTAAGCGTTGACCTGGGTGGGAGAGATGGATGCACAGAAGGGATTCTCGTTAACGAGCTGGATTTAGGGAAGGTTAAGGGTACGGAATTCCTCAAGGCGACTCTTAATGAGTGCCTTGAACTGGTTGTCGAATTGGGTATCTTCTGGGGATCGGGAAATGGATTGGAGGTGGAGACCAAAGAAGTCGGCCTTTCCTTGGTCGGAAGAGATTAGGTTGCGTGGGTCGGTTAGGTGGGATTTAGAGTTTACTTTCCTTCTGGTTAGTATATTGAACTGTTGCCAGAAGAGTTTCCCGGTTCTATAGTCTAGCTGGTAGGTGGCTTTGGTCCAGGAGTCTTCGGCGGGTTTGTTTGCTTCTCGCCTGATTAAGGCGTTAAGGCGATTGTATTCGATTTTGAGAGCCGGGTGCCTGGATCGCAGGAATTGACGATAAATTCGTCTTTTCTCTTTGATCCAGTTCACGATGTGCCGTGCGAGCGGTTTGCGCGAAATGTCTACGCTCAGAGGAACTGAGATATCGACCGCTTCTGGAATTACGGAAGTTAGGTCTCTAATGGATCTCTCGAGATCTTGGGCTGTTAAAAGATTGGGCGTTGAAAGGTTGTGGGAGATGTGTTCGGAGAACACATTCCAATCTGCTTTCGAAAATCTTTAATGATTATATTGAGGAGGTGCTGGAGGAGCTGGACAAACTGAAGTTTTGACCAGTAGTGGTAATTGGTCTGAAGTGATCGTGGTACTCACGACCGAAATAGGGTGCTATTGCTTCTGACACAATGATATGAGGCACCTAGATGCTCGAAATATGTAGTCTGTGTGTTAGTGACTCGAAAAAACGGCAACTGTAACAAAGCTGGTGATGGCCTGATTCCGTTACTATTACTTCTGGACTCACCGAATTGGGTGTGGCGGGCATTGAAATCACCTAGGATGATTGCATTAGGGAGGCTGGAGGCGTAAATTAAAAGGTCATCGGATAGGATGTTGTGGCCTGGCGGGTTGTAATATGAAATGAAGACGATCGGGGTGGGAAAGTGCACCGTCACAGCAACGCATTCGAGATGCTGTAGGTGTGCAGGAAGTTGAAATTGAATGGATGGGAAGCAATTTTTAATTACTAGCGCGGTTCCGTGATGGCTGTTGATGTGTGATATGTGTTAAAGCTAAATGTGCATCTATTTGTGAGTTTCGTTTCCGTGATGGAAAGAATGTGTATGTTGTGTTCGTGTAAGAGGTTTTTAAGTAGGGAGCGTTTCCGACGAACGGCTCTGGAATTAACGGTACCGGCTCGAATGTACGTTTTGAAGGAATTTAAGGGTTGGGTAGTCAGATTACGGAGACCACCGTCCGCGTGCCGGACATGCAGGCGCCGGTACTCCGTTGGAAGTAGGATCGGCATGGCAAATCTAGGACACGAATGACCCTATTTCGCCGGTCGGGAAACATGCTTAGAAGGGTGTGGGTGAGGACATGTAGGAAGTGTTTAATGGAGAGGGGCTCTGTGTCGGGACTGGGTTTAAGGTCTGCGGTGTCTTCCGATTCGGACACTTCGGAAGACAGAATGGGGTCAAGGATAGCCATCTTCGCCGAGGAACTGGGAGGTTCCCGTCGCTTCCGGCACTTAGAGGAGTAGGATGGGTGTGCATCTCCGCAATTGTTATACTTTGGGTTAACGCAAGATTTGCAGGAAGTGGATCTGTGACTTTCGCCACAGTTGGGGCAACGGATGTAGCGGATAAGATGCTACTCAGCAGTATGCCCGACCTGCGTGCAGGTAGAGCAATACTATTGGAGATGTTATGGGATAAGGGAGGGTTCGCAACATTAGTATCGCCCGAACATGACGGCACGGCGTGCGAGGAGGAAGTTAAGGGTGGTTTTGGACGGGGTGATGACGCGGACTACGGATGTGGAAATGTTCGTGACCTTAAGAGGTGATACGAACGACTTTGCGCACATGTGGAAGATCGATCGCACTCCGAATCTCTTCGGCTAGGATGTCCTTATCTACGTGACGAATCACGCAGGAAAAGGAGGGAGGTCTAGGATTGGAGTTGGAGGAGCGCGGACCGGATAGTTGGGATAGGGTAACGGTAGTATCACCGAAGTGGTGCCGCAGCCTAAGCTGTGTACCATCCGGCAAGGGAGAGGAGGTCTCTAGGGGCCAGGTATGGTTACGGTTGAATGTCAAATTCAAGCAGGGAAGGTTAAGGGATTTTAAAGAATTGTACAGGGTTTCTGGGTGATGATGATTTTAGGGATATTGCGGATGCAATATCTCGAGTATTGGGAGCGTGTAGGATTAGGATTAGAGGCAGCGGGTTTGGGAATCACGGCCGGTATAGGTGTAGGTAGCAGGGCGGGTTGTGTGTATGTGTGGAAGATCGATCGCACTCCGAATCTCTTCGGCTAAGATGTCCTTATCTACGTGACGAATCACGCAGGAAAAGGAGGGAGGTCTAGGATTGGAGTTGGAGGAGCGCGGACCGGATAGTTGGGATAGGGTAACGGTAGTGTCACCGAAGTGGTGCCGCAGCCTAAGCTGTGTACCATCCGGCAAGGGAGAGGAGGTGTCTAGGAGACAGGTATGGTTATGGTTGAATGTCAAATTCAACCAGGGAAGGTTAAGGGATTTTAAAGTATTGGGAGCGTGTAGGATTAGGATTAGGGGCAGCGGGTTTGGGAATCACGGCAGGGCGGGTTGTTTGTATGTGATGGTTTAGTGGGTTTGTGTGTAGAAGTGTGTGGATGAGGCGTTTGAATGGAAACTTGCGCGTGTTCTTGAGGATAGGGTGGCGAGGTGAGGGTGTGTGTGTGTTGTGTGTGTATGTGAACGGACGGCGTCGGGGGTTGAGCATACAACCGTGAGTGTTGCACTGTGGCGACCGTGCTTAACCATCACGACTGTTAGTAAAAAAATAGGGGAAATAAAATAAGAAAAAATTGTTTTTAACGGAAGGCTGGGTATCCACCGAGGTGCAGCCTCACGTCCCGAGGAAAAAAGGCTTTTAAACCAGAGAACCTGTAGAAAGAGAGGAAAACAAACGTTAAAATAAAACAAATTAAAATTATTAAAAATCCTTTATTAACTCTTACTGCTGTCCGACGTCGATCCTAGTAGTGTTGCCGTAGTCCTGGATTCTACTTTATACTTCTGTTCTTCGCGTTAATCCTGCTGTATTTCCTGCGGCTCTTGCTTGCTACTAGGTTGTGGCTCTCCTTCTGATGACCGCTTCTTCGTATTATCTGTATGGCAAGCAGTGACAGATCTAACTCCGAAGCGGCAATCACGATAATCGGACCGTTGAACGCGAAAACGCTATGTTATTCTTTTGGATTGCTTTATAGTGTGCAATAAAAATCGCAAGAGCTCTTAAGCATGGTAGGGACCTACGTTCGACGGAAGTACAAACTTCCCTGCTCCTTTTGGTTGAGGTTCCGTGTTATATAGTGTTCCGAGTCGCTAGTTACGTGCTTGATTGCATGGTTTTGGTCCCTTTGTTGCACTTTCACTTTCTCTACTTTCTTTTTTGTTGTTTTCTTTCGTTGCACTTTCACTTTCTCCACCTTCGCTTTCGTGTTTGAATGTGTTGGTTTTATGTATTTATCCATTAGAATTGGTTTCCATGTTGTCGGTAACCTTGGATCTAATGTAATGGATAAACACATAAAAACAACACATTCAAACACGACGACAAACGAAAGCGAAGGTTTAAAGTCGAGAGTGTTGAAAAATGATACGATTTATAGTACCTTTTTATACATAAAACAGTTTTAAAACTACGCCAATTAAAACACTTAGAGTTTGCATATTTTAACAACAATATGTCAATTGTTAAATAGCAAACATTTTAGGCAAATGGGCCCCACCAATATTGTAAAATAAGCCTTCAAAGTGAAGTGACTCAACTTTAATTTTGATAGTACATGATTGCAATTTTTTTTTTAGATCCAACGGAGCCACAAATCTTAGGCGAGACTCCGATGGAAAGCTTAGAGGCACTATCACTTGACAATACTATTAATTACCATCACAATTCTTCACCACCATTATTTAATTCAACTCCATACTCTCGATCAAAATCGAATTTAGACCAAGTATATATTAGTTCTCTTTCAAATCAAGATCACGAAAATCTCTTACCAAAAATAAACAATGTGAAACAGCCATATCAAAAATTTAATTTACAAAGACAAAGTAGTTGTAAGGATGTTCCTGAAAAATTACCTAAAAATAATGTAAAACATAGTGTATCAGAAACGACACTAAATAAAAATTCAATTTTAACTTCACGAAATACCTCACGTAAAAATTCATTTTCGAAGCCTTCACGTAATTCTAGTGTACCGAATGTATCACGAATACCTACAACAGCTAAACAATTAGAAAAACCAATAAATATAAAGTCACATCCTGTAGATATTTATGTTAGTAATAATGAGAGTACAAAAGTTTCACCGGAAGGATCGCTTTCGGATGAGTATATACCAGCTGCTATTGATAAACCAGTTGGTTTAGATATGGACGATTTTTTACCTGTACGTTGTTATTTAATAGCTTTAAATGTTTAGTACACATTCTTTTTTTAGAAAAATCATCAGCCTTGTGGGTTTGATAAGCAACTTCCCGATATGTCGGAAGCTGAAGTTTTAGGGGTTGTAATGAGAGGACACGAACCTATGATGGCTGTTTTGGTTGCTAGACAACGAAATTTAAAAATAATTCTTGCACAGTATAAGACAAAGGATATTAAATCTGCCATTGAAACTGCCATCTCCTTAAATGATCTTTCAATTATTGTTGACGTTTTAGGTGTTTTTAATAATAAGTAGTAAGTGCTTGTATATATATTTGTATTCACTTATAAAATTTTCTTTTTAGTTCTTTATGGAATTTGGATTTATGTGTTCTACTGCTACCAAAAATTCAAGAGTTGATGCAAAGCAAATTTGAAATGTAAGTTGAAACGTTTAAGACAGTGGCGGTTTGTTATTGCTTAATTATTCACAAGTATTTATTTGACAAAAATTTATATCTACGTAATCAGATAATTCTAATATAGTGAGAATAATGAAAAGGTGCGTGCACATAATTAATGATGTTTTGTAACTAGGTGAATGTACCAACTGCTTAAAATCTTTTTTTTTTGTTGGTTAAATTCATAGTAATCATGTTAATTTAAGAAAAAATGTAATAAAATTTCTAATAAAGTTAAATTTTTGATTTTAATTATTTATCACATTCTATTTTGAATGAAAACAACAAAAAATTTGAGACTTGGGGCTTTTTTTTTTAAGTTTGTCCAATCTCTTATTAGTACAATGCATTGTATTGCACTTGATCGAATTAATTGTTTGTTTAAATTTTTAATTCTCGTTTAATTTATTGTTTGTGTTTATAAAAAAACTGTTCTTTTAAGAACAAGCGTGTGTATCATTTCGTGATTATACCTAGAGATATCAATTTGTTAGTGCAATCGTTCGATTCACCTAACCTAACAATGGCGCGTTAAAAGAAACTACATATTATACATTATGTCACTACATATTACAATATTATGTCATGGAAAAGTTATGACGTGCACGCATCTTCTCATTATTCTCACTTTATTTGAAGAATATGAATCTAATTTTAAGCTTAACATATAAATGCGCATAATTTACAATAATCAGATCATAATAAGGAAAAAGTAAGTAATATGCATAACTCGAAGCCTCTTATTTGTGATTTTTGTACATTACATGATTATTTAGTTAAACAATAAAACCAGTCTCATGTCTAAAAAGATTCACACCAATATTTCATATCATAATATAGTATTGATACAATGTACGTCATTGTTGGTTTACCCTTTAGTTTTTTTTTGTGTGAGTTTTACACAATCTTAATCTACAATATATTGACATGGGCCACCATTGGTTTAAGCTCTTCTGAATATAGGGGAATGTGTTATACCTTGGGACATTTTTTGTATTAAAGCCTGTAACTTGTGTATTTTTTTAATTCAATTATCTGGGATTCAACAATTTAAATAGTTGATATATCGATTATATAAAAAGTTTAAACAAAAATGGTGCTCATCAAAAAAGTTCAACTTATTTAACATCATGTAAAATGGACCAAGCTACAGATTGGTCTGGTACTTTGGACCTAATGTAACTACACATTGGACTAATAAAAAATAAGAACTAAAAAATGTAAATAACGTAACTTAAAAATATTCAGAAACAATAAATATGTGTAAAGATCTGCTGTATGTAATAGTGACCAAAATTAATGCCAAAGCGTAACATTGTAGTATTTCGAGCTGATCCACCTACATTATTTGGCAGAGGTAATTTGGTAATTACAACCTCTGTAAGAAAACTGAAGGTTGGTAGCATTATTTAAAAACTAGTCAGTGTCTAAATTGACGTGAACACTTAAGTTTATTTTGATCATTGTCTAAACACACAATTTTGGCAACGTAGATGCTTTTTTTTCTGGAACTTTCACTAACATAAATCATAAATTCTTATATCAGTGTCATCAAACTTTTGCTCCAAACTTATCTCTTGCCTTTCAATCTCCTCCTTCCATGTTCCATCCTCACCACTTCCTCCACTACTAATCAACATATTCTCACTTTCTGATTACAAATCTCGATGAAACCTTCCTGATCTTGTGGGAAAAATATAACACTTTTTGCTGGAAATTTGTGCACCGAATTCTCGAACACTTGTCGTTCTGTGCTTTTAATAGCATTTAGTTTCACTTTTGTTTTTTTTAATGCTGTAATTTCCATTTCTTCTGGTGTCTGTTAAAATACGGGATTTGTCCCTTGGTCTTCCTCTGCTAACCTTTATACAGGACGGAGGTTTGGGGTATGGTCGTAACACCTCAGGGGTGATGGGCATGCATGAGGTATTCAAATCACTTCATTTTTTAGCCTGGGTAAGATTATTTGAGGAACAGTGTTTGCGTTACTTTTTGTATACATATATTCGTATGTAAAACAGGTACAAAAGTAAACAACAGAAATAATGCAATAATAAAAATAATAAAAAATATTTCCAGAAGCTTTGATCACAAAAGGGTCGCGTCTGAAGTCGTCTAGCACTTTAGAGCACTGTACAATTTCGTTCCACGATGTAGGGAAAAAATTTTATCACAGTGCCATAATATTAAAGATCTTTAATTCTTAAAATCCAATCATCAGCTTCTGTAGTTAAATTATGTAACTCTGTATATCCAAACTCAAGTCTAGTTAAGGCTCTACTGACCCTTAAATGAAGTAAATGCCAAATATGTTATCCGTTTTAACGTATTTTTAGTGTTAGTAAGGTATATGAAGGAGGGCCTGATGGGTAGTTTTACTAACTATTTCATGCTCTAGCCCGCTATCAAAACTTTTTTTGTTTTAATTAACTACAGCATCTTTTATCAACCAAAGTTTGTGTAGCTTTAAAACAGTCTACTTTCGACATTTTTTGATTAAAACGAATGAATTTTTTTACAAATGACTCTTCACAGTATTAGCTATCCCGCTATAGAGCTGATAAATTTCCATTGTTTTATAATATAAAGTAAAAAAGCGTAAAGTGTTATTTAACTTTATAAAAAAAACTAGTAAATTTTTGTTTCTATAGGCAACCCATATTGCACCGTCTTTAAGCGCAACAGAAATCTTATAATCCTTTAATCGTCTTATTGTTGTTGTATTTACGATATTGAACAGGTGTTTATGCTTTATGGACATTGTTCCCCAAATTATCTGTATACCTGTATAGATACTTTTGTATTTTATTTGATACACAATGTGCTAAGTATGATTGCAAAAAATAAAAAACTCTTGAAAGTTAGCATGAGTGGGATTTTATGATTAAATATTTGTTCTGCAAAAGGTACATCTATAATAACATCAAACAATTTATTTACAAATTTTTTACAAGTATATCACGAATTGCCATATTTCTGGACTGACGCGAATCAACAATTTCAGGTAGCAAAGCATATATATAAAACCGTATTAATTTTTCTAGCACATTTATGCACCAAAGATTATCATCATAAGGAATTTTTTCTATATGTACATCTTTGTTAGTATATATAACAAAGTAGCAGTATTTTTTACAAGCTACATGCATTTGTCCTTGCACTTGGTACATATAGTTGTGTTGTTTTTTTAATTTAATTTCTATTCCGTTTTTAGTTTTTACCTTCTCACAATAACGAATAATGTTTTTATCTATAGCTTCTATTACAGAGTAGTTTTTGGCCGAAAACGGACACTTGATTTCTAAAACAGTATCATCTCCCACAAGTCCATCCGGGGATGCACCTAGGAAGGATATTGAATGTCTATAATAAGTCCCGAGTCTCGAACTTGTAATCCGCTTTTACGAATAAATGCTTTCCTCGCTTCCGGTTCATTTAAAATCCCGTATTTTAGAGCTTTTGCATTTATTGCATTTTTATAAAGCAATGTTTTGACCACATTCTTCGTGTTTGTATTTTCTCGCATTTTACAAATAGCACCAAAGTTACTAGCTGTAATCATATTTGACTGTTGTTCTTGCCAAGCTGGATTCGCAATTTGTCCCAAAGTATTTTCAAAAATCTCCTTTCGATTGACTTTAGCAAGTTCCATTAGGAATTTATTTTTAGCCAAGCTTAATTCGTATTCATTCTTATCATTTACCACATCTAACACATTACCATAATCTTCATCTTCAGTGTACACCTTTTTACTCCTTTTTGAAATTGTATGAATTTTCTTTCTGACTTTTTCGGCATACTCTTTTGTGTATTTCCCTATTGTACCTTCAGGAAATCTTTCTTGAACTATGTCCATGAAAGAGCCTCGATTGTTAAAGCTAATAGCAGCAGCTTTACATCGTGATTCATAGGAACCGCGCCTGCAGAAAATCACTCTTTTTCCCCTAACTAATTTGTTTACAAGTGAATTATAGTTTTCAACTGCATTATTGTCAGTATCAAACAAAAGACTTGAAGAGTTATTCGCAACCCTCATCAAGGCATTTTGGAATTCCTCAAAAATTGTAGATGTTGTAAATCGTACATAAAGGTTACATTCGCCTGGTGTTGGTCCTTTGCAAAAGTAATTGTGTACATCATTTTCACAATTTTCATGATTGCCAAATATATGCTTAGGCCCGTCTTAAATTTTCTATCTTGTTTACCAGTGGAACGTTTTCATTTTTCCTATATTTAACAGCACTAACGACTGCTGTTCTAAAACGGAGTATATTGGACGTGATGAATGTCTTGATATTTATATCCACCTTTGGCCGTCTTGTCAAGTCCTTTAGTTTTTGGCAATAGTTGCGTAACAAATGGTTTCTACATTCAATTTTTTGTATATGATAGTTTGGACCATATGGTTTATTGTCCTTTAATTTCTTGTTAACGCTACTGTCACCATCTCCTATGAAATACTTATACCGCAAGTTGTGCATTTCAATAGAAGACCTAAAGCCGTCTAAAATTATATTTGCTTCCATTGATGTGGATGTGCCAGCCCAATTTTTGTAGCATTTATGTGTAGGCACAGTATTACCATTTTTATATTTTTTACAGATCGTGCAATATTTATTTTTGACACCTACATAAATCACTTCTTTTGTTTTGGCTCCAATTATGGTAGCAACTCCAGAGAGGGCATTATAATTTGTTTTGTAAGACCTTTTAGACCATGCACCGTCAACTATTACACTTAAAAATGGTATGCCATCAGCATCTATATCACCGGCTTGCGTTGCCAATCCATATTCTTCAGCTCCCGCTAACATTTCATTGACTGTAGCTTCTTCGATAGCGTTTTGAACTTCATTTTGATATTTTATATACGATTTTGAAGACATTCCAGGAATATTGATTGACGAACACAGTTCATTTAATTGCGTATGTCCAATTCCAATGAACATCGCCCCGCATACCGCCGCCTTATTTACATTTATACAGTCTAAGCCTTCTGTTGAAACTACGTCTTTTTTGCCACAAACATCACATTTGAATATCAAAACACTTTTGAAACCAAATCTAGTTTCAGATATGAGAGTCATATTGAAAAAACTGCATCCAAATCCATCATGTTGTAGGGATTTTAAAGCATTTATAAACGGGATAAGGTCTACAATACGACGCCCACTGGGTATATCACGTTCAGGACTGTGTTTTGCTTCTTGTTCGATGTTCAGGTCTGGTAATGGTTCAGAAATTGTCTCCACGTCTGAGTATTCGTCATCCAGAGTTTTATTATTGCATAGCAAATTTTGTTTTGTACTGAAAATAAAATAAAATAAACTGTCGGTTCATAATTTTAATTACAATTTGTGATTTAGTGTTACACGTGATTTTCTTGGAATATTTAAACTATGATTTATTATTTGTTGTACGTTGTACCTATTCATTAAATTTTTTCCATATAATTATTTAGGGTTGGTTGGGGAAATGTGAACAAGGGTAATTGGAAACGAGGTACATATATTTGCTGAATACTAAATTTAACGTCAATAGATGGCAGCATTCTGCAGTTTATAGTTAATTTGGTCTAATATAACTTAACTAACAAGTAGTCATTTTCTGTTAAGAGTCTCGGGAGGATCAGGACGAGCGTCCACTACTGTAAAGAGATTTTTATACCTCATATCAAATCATTACGAGACAGACAAAACTTACCTGATCAGAAGGCAGTTTTCATTTTTGATGGCCACAGTAGCCATGTAAGTATTAGATTAGAATAATCGAGGAGACAGTAAAAACTAATGTACAACTTCAGTGGCTTCCAAGTCATTTGACAGATTGATTACAATCACCGGACAAGTGCGTTTTTGGTCCAGTTAAAATAAAATGGGACAAGAAGTTGGTGGGATATGGAAGAAGTCAAATGGGCAAAGGTGTTGGAAGTTTACCCAAAGAAAAATTCAGCGAACTACTAGGAGAAGTAATTCAGCAAGCTGTACTGCCACAAAATGTGATAAATGGATTCAAGACCACTGCTATTTTTCCTGTGCGTCCAAATTCTCAGAGGAACTATTTGACCCTTGTGATCTCCTAACGTATAAGGCTAGTATAATACCGGAAACGCCTAAAAATCCTGCTCCCTTAGAGATGCCAATGCGGCCCTCGACGTCGACTTATATAGTCGCAGTATCACCTCAGAAATTTTTGCGGCCAGCACCCAAGTTCAAAGAACTTGAGCATGTAACGATTGATTTGTCGCGTCGAATTAACAAACATTCTCCTGAGAAAACTGGTCAGTCAGCAAGAAGTATCGTTGAAATTTTTCCAGCGTAATGCAAAAAGACACTGCTGAGAGGAATCCAAAACAAAGTACCGAGAAAAAGACGCTAGTTCCACGACTGAAACAGTTGACATGTGGTGTAGTGCTGACGGCTCCAGAAGTACTGAACCGATTACGAGAAGCACACAAGAGCAAAAACAAAATAAGAAACAACTAAATAAACGTGAAAAAACCTGTGAAAAGCTTAATACCAACATTAAAAAAGAAAAACAGAATAGAAGAAAACCTAGTAGAAGATTTTTCAGATGACGGCAATGAAGAAGATCTGAGATATAGAAGAAAACCTAGTATAAGATTTTTCAGATGACGGCAATGAAGAAGATCTGAGACAAGATATAGGAATAGAAAATATGGAAGAAATAATTAATTTTATTAAATACATAAATAAAAAGTTCAGCTCGAGTAAGATTTGAACCTACGACTTCCACCTTGCTAGAGTGGCGCTCTAACCAACTGAGCTATCGAGATACAAGCCCCAATCGATGTAAATGTTGTCTTTATGTATTAATAATTTTTAATTACATCTTTACTTTTGAACTTATGCGTTCATTACAAAAAACTTATAATAACGGAAGAAATAAGTTATGAGAATCCACAACCTGAGCCTTTATTACCTGGCGCATATGTATTGGTTGATTTTATAGAAGGCAAAAAAACACAACGCATTATACAAACGTTTGTGTAATCACATCAGTCCCCTGCTTGTTTACAATTACCCGTAAGTCAAAGTGGTAAATGTGAACATGAGGGGTTAATGTAAACATTGAGTACCAAATTTATTTATCAAAAAAAATGCATATCCATCTGAAAGAAAAACTTCTCAGTATTATACGCTTCTTATTATATATTTTTAATATTATATTTTCGTACTTCTATAAATGTGTAGATTTGAAACTACAAAAACGTTTACAATTTCCCTACTAACCCTATTTCTTATTTTGAATTTACATTGTTTTATTTTTCATTTTTAGTTCACTTATAGCTTGCCTTTTTTTATTACCTATAATAATATTCAGTATTCTAATGTTTCATTTATTGTAGAATAAATTTAGGGCAATCGTGTATCTATTTATATAAGATACTTATTTATGAATTGGTGTACATCTGTATAAGTTTATGATCTTACCATTTTTGCTGCTTCTAATTAACTTTAACAATTTTTTCTGGATTTTCCGAGCTGAACACGATAAACTTTTTTGAATGAACTCCCATATCTTTTAAAATGGAACGTATACACTTTATGGAAGTGAATAAAAAATATATATGTGTATTTACCTATTTACACTAATCACATTCGAAGTAAATACTTGTTCTGCTCGTTTGAAAGTAAGAAGGAAAATATTTTGTCGAATTTATCTATCTTTAACAAAACAACTATTTAACAATAGTAAATCCTTTTGGCGGGTAATACCCTCAAAACCCCTGATGTGACTACCTGTTTTAAAGTAATATAACCAACTAATGAATATTTCAAGATATGCAACTGATTATACACAGAACTAGAATTTTATTTAGGTAAAGTAAAGCCTTAAGAGGCATTCCTCAACATTATGTTTAATTGATTCAGTCTCAGCTCCGCATTCACAAACTGGACTATCAAGCACATTCTAATGAAATAACATATTGTTGCACTTCTCATGGCCTGTTCTGAGCCGATTTAACTTACACCAGATTTTTCTAGTATGCGTAAAGTCAGGTACTTAATTAATGGATCATCTATTAGTTGCTTATTCAATACATCACAATCTGACCATTTTATTTTCCAAAGATCTTTAATTATACAGGTTTGATTTAGATAATCTTCTGCCCAAGTTGGCCTATGTGGTTTTAATCTATGTGGTGGTAAATTTTGAAAATCTGTGTAATTAAGTACATATTTGGCATATGTTCGTGTTTATCCGAGGAAGAGAGCTAGCTTTCTTCTTAACTCATGTGGGTATATATTAGCTAAGATGTGTAGCCATGGAAGGTGAGTAGATTTTATAGTGCCTGTTATTATCTTAAGTGTACAATTTAACTGAGTATCTACTTTGCCAGCACTATTCAGCCAAACTGCAGAACAATACTCTGCAGTAGAATATACCAGTCTAAGTGCACAAGCTCTCCAGTTGGAACCGGTTAGTTTCAATAAGATATTGTTCGTTGTCTTAATCTTCATATGCAATTTTTCAGTATGTTGTTTGAAAGTTAACGACGTATCCAAAGTAGCGTTACCAAACTGTGCCACATTCGAAGTACTATGAGTTAGAAGTTCCGAAGAAGTACCACGAACCTCAAGGTTGGGCTGATTTGTCTTTTTCAAATATGTTTTTATTTATCGGACATATTGGTTGTCTTGAGTGTATCAGCATCCATTCATTGCACTGTGTTGTAATATGTTTTCATTGCACCGAAAACAGTTCGAACCAATGGTTGCATTGTATGACTAGTGTGTAGTTGAAACGTTACAAGAATTATTCCATCATTTTTTTAAAATTCAATGTTGCCGTAGCTGTCGTGATTGTCAAGACGTAAAATAACTGGATCTCAAACATAAGATGGCTTTACATGGTTTTTAAAATGTCAAAAAAAGAGATTAATTTGACCAACCTGATGAATTAGCTCTGCTAATGGTACCTAAAGGATTTCTCTTTATCATATGCGCTTTGAAATTCACCCTCGGGGAAATCATCATGGGTAAAATGTGGTTTCCAGAAGCACTTATTGCCGCAATTATAGTAACGTGTTGGCCTCGCCCTTCGCTGGTCATTTGTACTTGTTGCATTATTCCTTTTGGTCCAGCAGGAAGTGAATGATTGGGAATCCAGATTCATCACAAATTCCAAATTTTGTGTAATGGTAGTTTGTGCCGGGATAAGACTTTTTTATAATTTTCAAAAAATTATGCACCATTAGCTATATTAAAAGACGTTGATCGAACCAAACTTGTAGGTTCCGGTTTTCGAAGTGATAGGTATGGACTATAAGGTTTAAGGAAATATCTTAACCATTCTTTTCCAGCTTTTTTATGTTGCTTCTATGTTGGTGGAACTTTATTCTTATTTGCATCTGCAAATTGGTAGATAAGGCATCTAACTTCTATTTTTGTTAGACCATAACGAAGATGAGCTGCTGTAATCAAATAATCCTTCAGACTATTTTCTTCTTCATTCGAGAAATAACATACTGTTATTTTATTGGTACTGAAATTCTGTAGCGCCTTCCATTTTTCTGTTTGCTCAGATGTCTAATCAGTGCTTTAGAGACATTATATGTAGAAGCTTCGTGACTAAAGAGTTCATTATTTATAGGTTTATTAGCGACACGTATAAATAAGTTTTAAAAAACAAAGAAAAAAATATATGAACGCAAATAAAGTAGGCCTTGGACCAGTCCGTGGTACAGGACATATACAGGTATGGAAAATATTATCGCGGGTCTGACTTATAATAAGTAAAACAAAGACAGTACAATCAGTTTACATGCTAAGTGAGATAGAATACACAACAAACTAAAAGCCCCGATGCCATATATGTGTCAACGAGAATTAAAAATCAGTGTTTTGCAAGTCCAACACACTACTCATGTATTCCACTGAAGAAAAAATTCAGATTATTAAGTGGTATTATGCAGGAAGCACTGCACAAGAAATAATTCGTAGGTTTGCTTTTTCCTTTCAAAACAGGCCAATTCCATAAGAAAGTACGATTATGCGTACTGTTTGTAAATTTGAAAGATGTGGATGTTTAAATAATTGTAGAAAATGCAGTAGCATTGATGATAATGATGTTGAGCATCCTGGTTGTAACTTAAAACGATGAGCACGAACTCCAAGAAATTGCAGTGTGTGGTTTAGCAGAAACTAATTTCCCGTGCAATAGTACAAAAATTGTTGAAGAAATGAATATTGAACCAAGAACAGTTCGCAATATCTTGAAAAGGAATAAATACCGTTGCTATAAGTTGCAAACTACACAAGAAATTTCTCCAGAAGATCATCAAAAGCATATGGAATTTTGTGAAGATATGATGAATTGGGCTAATGAAAAGATTTATTGAAAATATTTTGTTTACCGACGAGTGGTCTTTTAACTTACATGGCTATCACAATCCGTCTGTCGCTGTTGGTTACTCTCGGGAAAACAAACACTTTAGTATTCCTTACCGGACACAATACCCCCAAAAAGTTAATGTCTGGGCAGGAATTTTAGGCAATTCCATAATTTGTCCATTTTTTATCAATGGAAACTTGAATGTGGACAAACATTTAGGACTTTTGAGAAACCAGATAGTTCCAGCTTTTCAATGCCTCAATATTAATTTTGATGATATTTGGTATCAAGATGACTGTCCTGCTCATACTGCAATAAGAGTTCAGCAGTTTTTGGAAACTACGTTCCCTAACCGTATTATTAATGGAAAAGGTACTAATAAATATCCTCCTCGCTCACCTGATATCGCGCTGAACAACTTTTTTGTTTGCGGATATGTATCCCAGCAAATTTATGGGCACAGGCATGAACGTGCTAACAATTTGGACAAACTTTGTGCCTAAATTACAGACTCTTTAAACAGCATCACCCAAGAAATGTTTGAAAACACCGAACTGAATTTTATCACAGATTGGGTTGCTGCCTTGTGCAAGGTGGAGGTCTTTCAGAAAATCTTATAAAGTAGAGTTTTGAAAAAAGTGTAATCTATTCATTTTTAAAAATAGTTAGTTTTTCAATAAGAATTATAATGCTAAAGCTAAACCTTAAACTTAAGTTATACTATCAATGTAAATGTTATGTTCTTGTTTGTAGCTCTCGTAAGTTTCTTCTTAGTTTTTCTTATGAGGAGTAATCGAACCATGTCATAAATTTGCAATTATAATAAACTTCGATGTTTGAGTATTATGATTTAAGTGTATAGTATTTACTTAATAGTTTCAAAGAACATGCGACTTTTCAACATCACCTTAATTGCTTTGGTTTCGTTAGAAATGTTGAAGATAGATTGAAGGAGACTTAAGTAGTTCATATTAACGCATTAACGCGGGCGTACCACAGGGATCCGTTATAGCGCCTACACTTTTTCTACTGTACATAAACGACCTTATTTCTTCAACATCTAGCCCCATCCATTGCTTTGCTGACGATAGCACTCTTCACTGTAGTTCATCTCAGTCTACTCATAGTGATAATCCACCTTCTATGTCAAATCAAGAAATTTAAGCTGAAATGGCAAATTCAATCAACAAAGACATTCAACGTATTCTCGAATGGGGAAGCAATAATCTAGTTAAATTTAATGCTAACAAAACTCAGTGTTGCCTTATGTCCGCCAAAAAAGATCGATCATTTCCTGTTGTAAGTATGAATGGCTCAGTTGTTAAGTTTTCAGACTCTATTACTCTGTTGGGTATGACTGTATCTTCAAATCTCTCATGGGTTGACCATCTTCTGTCAGCTACCAAAACAGCTGCTCGTAAAATAGGCTTTTTGTACAGATCTAAGCAGTACACTCGGTTCGCTCATTCACATCATCAGTATGCAGTACAATTCTCCACTTGTCGTACCAAACGGGCGCAATCCACATTTTTCTACACGGCTTCTAAACTCTGGAATGATCTCCCTAGTTCCTACTTTCCTCTCACTTATGATATGAGAAAATTTAAGGTAGCTGTTCATAGGCATCTATTGGCAATTCATTATCCCTCTATCCGTCCTCCTAAGTGTTCCTGAGTGCTTTAGCACGATAGGCCTTATTTAGCCTGTTCAGGTCCACAATCATAAAAAAAAAAAGAAACAAAAAAATATTTTGTGCCTACTTGCAAATATGTACAAGTAGCAACATCGGTAAAGTTATGTCCCTCTCACACTCATATAATGCCTATTGGGTTTTTTTAGCTGCTACAATTGTTAAAAAAACTCTCAAACTATATTAGTCAACTTGGCAAAATAAAAGCAACACAATTCTTACCTGTAAAAAGGATGACTTTGGACTTATCATGACCAAAATATTTACATTTGCAAACTCAAAACAAAAACAGCGTTACTATTTGCATGAAACTTGAATATTAACTTTGAAGAATTTGCTGTATGGACCTGCCTGTAAATATCTTAAGTGAGTGAATAATACCAAATGGGCTGAGGTACAACACTCTCTTCTATAAATTTTTAAACTTCTTGCTGTTTTTGTGTCTGTATAAATCATATTATGCACTTTATATACATTTTGATTATTTCAAGTATAACCAAATGATTGTTGCGAATATCCATTTTATTTATTTTAAACTGGAAGGTTTTGGCATTTCTGTATAATGTAAGCATCTATAATGTGAACTGCTTTATGTTTGAGATTGTTAGTATTGACAGTAATTTTTTATTGGTTATGTGTTAAATTATCGTTATCAGCTTGAAGATTTTTCACATTTGAAGTTGTTCAGGTTTTACGAGACACATAATATGAGTGGTAAATGTTGTATTATTTCGTTTTTTTATTAACTTTATATAAGTATGTACCCTTGCATGTGAATTACAACCTTGCATGTAGGCAACCATACATACACGTGTGTATCAACATTCCCATTTCAATACAAAATAAAGTACTGGTTATTACTACTATAAAAATAGATCGAGCATTCTCATACCCACGCACACTGGAAGGAGGGTCCAACATAAGAAAAGAATGGGTGAATCGGGTGGCAACTAAGAATGCAAAGAGCTGTTTCTCGGAAACTATTTGTCATAGAGAGTTGCGGTAAAAAACTTTATTACTAAAGTGGCCAAAAAAAGACCGTGGAAAATATTTTCAAAATTGCAATATGACCGCCAGGGGGCGTAACCGCTATCCTAAACTTTTAAAGTGATTTTTTACTGAAATTCACCTAGTAAATGTAGCAAAAATTTATATGCTTTTTAAAGCTCAGCTTTATTTACGTAATTTTTTTTGCTTGACGTATCTATTAAAATAAAGTGATGGGGGGGATTCAGTGATTTTTTAAATAAACAGTTGTAACTCCTAAACGACTGAACTGATTTTAATAAACTTAGTCTCGTTGGAAAGAGCATTTATTGCTCCATCAAAACATCTTACCTGTAATATGTCTAATTTTTAGTGATGCCGCTAGAGCGCGTTTTTTGATATAATATCAGAAAATTTCAAAATTCTCTAAAAAATTAAATGCAACAATATGACTTTTTGCATAAAAATGAGATGAAATCATCCCTAAATAGGTTAATGAAAACCGCATCTCGATATCTTATTTATTCCCTAAAATATCGAAGAAATAAAATTTAGTTATTATAAAATTTGAAAAAGTCAATATTACACCGGTATTTATTCTGATTTATTTGTCTTTTTTCAAGAATCAGAGAAAAATTTCATCATTTTATAATTTTTAAATAATAAAGTTTTCATAATTTCATAAATTAAAAAAAACATATATGGGCATAATAATCAATGCATAGAATATGCAAGTGCAGAATAGGCAGAATATTAGAGTAGGACATTGCGAAAAAACAAATACCTAAAATCAACTTGTGAACAGATATTAAAATTTGACAGACAGTGTAATTTATGTTTGTTGCACAAGTAAGTCCTTAAAACTACCTATAATGTTTTTTTACAAATGATGAAGCTGTTAATATGATTGCGGTATTTTTGGAATGTCTTCAAACTGCGACATTGGCTAAAAGAGTATACTCAGCTCGATATCCAGATCGGCGTCTACGCGATGCGAGAATTTTTCCGCGTTTAGTGCTAATTTTGCGTAATACTGGAAGCTTTCGACCAAAGTTGCGAAGAGACTCAGCTAGAAGAATGGAAGACAACATTGTTAATGTCTTAGCATATGTGTCATTGAATCCTATGTTAGTATGAGAGCAATGTCTTTTGCGTTGGATACATCACGAACTTCTATTCAAAACATTTTAAAGGATCATAGGTAAATTCTTATGTCACTGAAAATACTACTTTATATGTTTCACAATGTGTTTGTAATTTCAAATTTATAGAATGCACCCCTATCATATGGTTTTACATCAAGCCTTACATGACGAAGACTTTGATCGATAGATAGATTCTTGTCATTGGATGTTGGGCATGATCAGGGAAAATAGAGGATTCTTATCCGAAATTCTTTGGACGGATGAGGCCGCTTTTAAAAGCGATGGAAACGTTAATTTGCATAATATTCATTATTGGTTTGACACCAATCCTCACTGGTTGTGCAAGGTTCAACATCAAGGTCATTGGAGTGTCAATGTGCGGTGTGGCATCGTAGACGGAACTATTATAGGTCCCTATTTCTTTGATTAACCACTAAATGGTGCTGTGTTTCTTGATTTTCTGGTAAACCAATTGCCTATTTCATTAGAAGACGTGCCCTTGCAATTACGGCAAAATATGTTTTTACAACTAGATGGTTGCCCAGCACATTTTTCAATAAATGTGCAAGAACACTTAAATTTAATATATCACCAGAGGTGGATTGGACAAGGAAATCTGGATATCGAGCTGAGTATACTCTCTTAGCCAATGCCGCATTTTGAAGACATTCAAAATATACCGCAATCATATTAACAGCTTCATCATTTGTTAAAAACATTATAGGTTGTTTTAAGGACTTACTTGTGCAACAAACATAAATTACACTGTCTGTCAAATTTTAATATTTATTTACAAGTTGATTTTAGGTATTTGTTTTTTCTCAATTGACTACTCCTAATATTCTGCCTATTCTGCACTTGCATATTCTATGCATTGATTATTATGCTCTTACATGTTTTTTTTTTTAATTCTTAAAATTATGAAAACTTTTATTATTTAAAAATTATACAATGTTGAAATTTTTCATTGAATCTTGAAAAAGACAAATAAATAAGAATAAATACCGCTGTAATATCGACTTTTTCAAATTTTATAATAACTAAATTTTCTTTCTTCAATGTTTTAGGATATGAAGAAGATATCGAGATGTGGTTTTCACTAACCTATTTAGGGATGATTTCATCTCATTTTTATGAAAAAAAAGTCATATTGTTGCAGTTAATTTTTTAGAGAATTATAGGTAAGATGGATTTGATGGAGCAATAAATGCTCTTTCCAATGAGATTTAAGTTTATTAAAGTCAATTCAGTTATTTAGGAGTTACAACTGTTTATTTAAAAAATCACTAAATAACCCCCCACTAACTATCTTAGGTTAATGTTTTTCAACTACTTTATTGAATTTATTTCTAGGCGTTTATAGATTTAAATTTTATTAAAGTCTCATGACTTAAGGAAAATTTGTTTCTCTCTTTTTTTTTCTCCTCTTTATGTATTTCAACACATAACTAGGTTTTTGGATAACTGTAAGTTGTTTTAAATTGATTTTCATATATGGTGTTAAATTGTAATATTAGTTTAAGGTCTGAAGATTACACTGTGTGTTGAAACTAGTCACCCTTTTGTTATGTTTCATTAAGTATTTCAATATATACATTGTGGGGAAGGTTTAGTGTTTTTAAGTATACCTTTATATTAAACTCATTTTGAGTTAATTATGGAGTATAACGTCACCCCCACTACTTTATTTGAATAGATACGTCAAACAAAAAAAAAACAAAAATTACTTGAATAAAGCTGAGCTTTAAAAAGCATATAATTTTTTGGTACATATACTAGGTGGATTTCAGTAAAAAATCACTTTAAGAGTTTGCAAGTTTGAAAATATTTTCCACAGTCAATTTTTGGCCACTTTAGGAATACAACTTTTTACCGCAACTCTCTACGACGAATAGTTTCTGAGAAACAGCACTTTGTATTCTTATGTGGCCACCCGGTTCACCTATTCTTTTCTTATGTTGGACCCTCCTTCCAGTGTGCGTGGATATGAGAATGCTCGATCTATTTTTATAGAAGTAATAACCAGTACTTCATTTTGTATTGAAATGGGAACGTTGGTACACAGATGTATGTATGGTTGCCTACATGCAAGGTTGTAATTCATATACAAGGGTACCTACTTTTATATAAAGTTATCTCAAACATAAAGCAACAACCATTTGGTTATACTTGAAATAATCAAAATGTATATAAAGTGCATAATATGATTTATACAGATACAAAAAGAGCAAGAAGTTTAAAAATTGATAGAAGAGAGTGTTGTACCTCAGCCCATTTGCATTCTTATCTGGCCACCCGGTACATTATGGCAGATGTTAGTAAAGAACAAAATCAAGCTTGTAGAAAAAGGCGCGTTATTCCCTATACGTTTAAGTGGGATTACATCCAATAATCCAATTTATTAACAATATTTTATTTAAAAAAATAATAAAATGGTTGACAAAAAACATAACCATTGTATGCATCTTAAATATAACAACTATTTTAAATATGAAATAGTTATTATTGTAAATTTCTGGATGGTCTAAAATTTCAGCAAAAGCATTTAAGTGTTTGTTATATTTGTACAATCTTAATTATAATAGTCACAAACATTAAGTAGGCATTTATTAACATTAATTCTAAGAATTATTAATTGTCATGTTTATGGTGAACTGCTTAATTGTTTTCCAAAACCGTGGGAAAGTATTCAATGTAATATCAACACAATAAAAATCGCCTTGTGGCAAAAATTAATTTTTTCGTTTTGAAATTCACGTTTTCAAGTTTTTATAGTATATTCTATACTTATTATTGACCATTGAACCTAATCGATTTTGAATATTTATGGTAGATTGGTGGTTTTACGTCAGCAAGAGATTTGTTTTGTGATGGATTCTAATGGTAAAATCCATATTTAGAATTAAATAAATTAATTGAATAAGATGATTATTTAAGGTATCCTGGTCAAAAATATGATGTTTTAAGACTCAATTTTCCAAAATTAGTAACAATAGGATTATCAATACTTCTGAATACTCTGCAGCTTTCCATATAATTATTACATCCTTACACGGTTTATTTGTTTCGATTCAGTAAATCTCAGGATGTTTAATTGGTATTATCAAATAAAGCAATGTTTTTTCTAACACTTAACTAAAAAAGTTTATCAAAATAGATTATGTAAATTACACAAAACCGGCTTTAAAAATACGCAATTCTCCGTAAGCGTGCACGCCAAGAGTTATATTCTGCCACAAGTCCCGCTTATCTTTGTCCATACCGCATGGTTATGTTGAATTCATATGGCTCTCTCGAAACACAATCCAGTTAGTTATGAGATCATTGGTTATAACAAAACACCAAAATGAAAGGATATAAAATTCGTAATCAAATATGCCATCAAATACAGGGCGTATTTTTATTTACGACCGTTACAAAAAAATGTTTCAAAAAATGAATAAAATTTACTTATGTATAAATATGTTTTTATCTTGTTTATCCATATTTTGATGATAAAATTGAAATTCATTCTTACAAAGGGCATTCAAATGTAATTTACATATTTATACTAAATTATCTAATTTACGTGAATAAAAATAAATTAATAGCCAATTAACAAATAATATTTAAAGTTGGATTAGGTAATTATATGTAATAATGTATAATGCATACATTTTTTCTGTAAAGAATTATAATTTTCATGATCAATTTTTGTACCCATTATCAAGTAGCTTAATTTTAAATGCACTCAAACCACTTTATAGCAAGGTGTAGTTTTGGAGTGGTGAGAAATGCACTTGTACATCTTCTTTGTTAAATCTTCATCATTTTGTCTGGTTATGTGCCGCAGCATCTAAACCTGTTTTGTTGCACAACTATTTTAATACTTTCTCTTGGAACAGTTCTGAGAGTTCTCTGTTTGTTCTTCTTCTCCATTTTCTTTAATGCCTCCAAAAATCCTTCCTAGAACCTTTTTTTCCCATATTTCTAACTTGTTCATAATTTCTTTTGTTAGCACCCACGTTTCACTCTGAATGTCACTATTGGTCTTATTACCGTTTTATACATTTTTATTTTCGATCGTCTTGATATGTTTTTGTCATTTAGAACGTTTTTTAGCGCACCAACACATCGCGATCCTGCTGTTATTCTTTTTTGTATATCGTTTGTATAAGCCCCTTCACTCGTTATTTCCGCTCCTAGATACACTACTTGGTTTGTTATATTCAAAATATATTGTTTGCTTGTGCCAACAGCCTTTACCGAGAAATTTTGTGTTTCATCCTGTTTTCTGTTCCCCAAAATCATATATTTCAATTTCTCTTTGTTTATTCTATTTTTTTAAACATAGTTTTAAGCTCTTCTTTTGTTTTGGCTAGTAATACTACATCATCGGCGTATGCCAAACTTTGTGTTGAATCCGCATGTTCTTGTCTATATTTATCTCTCCTTTCCGCAGTACATTTTCCAAAACTATGTTAAATAGGGTTGCAGATAAGGGGTCTCCTTGTTTTAGTCCTATGTTACTTTCTACACAATGCGATTCGCCTCCTTGAAATCTGATTTTGAAACTTGTATTTTGAAATGTCATTTTTACCAGTACTTCAACCCTTTGTCAAACCCTAAATTGTGCATAGCTTACAAGATTGCAGCTCGTGTAATTTTGTCATATGCTTGTTTGAAGTCCAGGAAAATTATATGTGTTGGTTTGTTTTTCTCCCACACTTTTCATGAATCTGTCTAAGAGTAAAAATATAATCAATTACCGATTTCCCTTCTCTAAATCCTGCATGGTACATCCCGATTTTTCTTTCTGCTTCTTTTTGAATTCTATTATTTATCAAAGATGCCATTATTTTATATGTAACATTTCAGAGATAGGTCTATAATTATCTGGTTGTTGCAAGTAAAGAAAATAAATGTTGCTAATCAATAATATACGAAACATTATAAGTGTTTTGTAACTGTGGTTTTATATTAGTTGAATTTATCTGCCTATTTCCACAGTTTTTGCGTTTATAGCGCAACGTTTCGGAAGTGGACTCTGCTTCCGTCATCAGGCTTCGTCCTGAGAAGGACTGTTTTCGTACTTGAGTGCGATGGTACATCATTGTATAAAACCAAACAAATATTTAATGAAATACATTTTTTTATCACATAACGTTATGCCATTTTCATTGGAATAAATGTTTTCATAAACTTAATACATTTTTGTAGTAAATGAATATCGGGGTTTTAACGCTTTGTAGTATTTATTACGTAAAACTTAAAATTATAATTAATACATTAAATGCAAGAGCAACTCAAACAGTTATCCATTCATGATTACAAGTGTTCAATGTAGACTTTTGTCACACACATCAAATCGATAACGCTTTAGTTCTTTCAAACGTTGATTAGTGTATGTGGTATAATTAATGCAAGTGCAACTCAAACTGTTTCCTAGTCAGGTCAGGTCAGCTAGTAGTGGAGGCACATACACACGAACCGTTATGAACTCCCACAGGTAGAAATCACACGGCGTCAGATCGTGTGAGCGTGGAGGCCATGCGAACAAGTTCTGTCATTGGGCCCATTGCGGCCAATCCGGCGGTTGTGTACAGTGACGTTCAACCAATCGCGTACGTCGTTGTGCCAGTGAGGCGGTGCACCGTCTGCTGCCAAATGAAGTTATTTGGTTCGTCTTCTACCAATTGGGGAAATAGCCATAGTTGTAGAGCATCAAGATAGGAAGTACCAGTTACAGTTGCTTTCCAAAGAAAAGAGGCCCGTGAACTTTCCGCCGAGATATGACACAAAAAACACTTAATTTAGGGTAGTCTCGTCACATGTCCACTGATGTGAAATGTCGATTCATCACTGAAAACAACATGATTCAGAAAATCATCTTGCTACAACATTTCATGTAAACCATGGTCTGTAGGCTTCAGAGTCTGTGATAACTGAAAACGATTGACGCCGATTTTCATACAATTGTTGGTACTGTTCGGCAGCAAGATCATTATTTTTATTATACACTGTAAAACATTCCAACATATTAAGTTTGTCGCGGTTAAGAAAGCATCTTTAATTTAATTTACGAAGTTACAAAACTGCCAAATTTCAACTGAAACAATGAGCACCAGTACTTTTGTTTTTTTTCATGGCACTCTCAATAATACGAAAATTCCTGAATAGCGTTTATTCATCAAAGTAAATATAGCAAACCTGATATCGTTATAAAGAGAAAAGTTTGTTTTTTAAAATGTCAAAGCCAACTATTACTGCTACTTATAAAAATCAATGTTTGTTCTGACTCAAGCGAGCAGGAAATTAGTATGTACAACATGTTACCCATTAAAATGTCTAAAATTCTTATTCGTGTCATTTTGTTGCATTTGTAATAATCACGATTCTACAACATTTAAACGAAAAATCACTAAACTTGTTTTTGCTCACCAAAGTTTGGAATGAAAAAAATAACTGTATTTATTACGGCAAGGGTGTAAAACTGCCAAAACCCATAATAATTAATTCATTTTTTCCATGGCAAACTGTAAAATTGTTATTTTTAAAAATAAATATATCATGTCGGATAAGTACACCTACCTTCCATTTAAAAAAACAAAAGTTGGAATAACAAGAGATAGAACAAAAGTGGCGATGCCAGTAGATAAAGCATAAAAAACACTATCATTTTTTCCTCTACAATGCAAAATTTTAGTTTTTTTGAAATATCTAGTAAGCCATGAACTTTTTCCAACAACTGAAAATGTCGTTAATTTAGGTTCATAAAACTGCAACTCTTTCCCCATTTAACCGAATCTCTATCTCTTGTAGTTTCGAGATTCCAATTAAACATGAAAAACTCACTATATGTGTTATATATATATATATATATATATTATATATATATATATATATATAATACAGTGAATTTATCTAATCAAAATTAAAGAAGTATAGAACTCATCATTATAAGCAAAAGTTCATATGTACATGGGTCCGAAATGTCTTCTCAGATACAGTGTCAAAGTTGAAAAAGAAATCGCGTTTTCTTAAATATCTTTCGACTGTTTCGAAATAATTTCATGAAATTTCGTATACGATGGTTTAAATGAAATATTCAATTTGTGGTCCATTTAGTTGTGGTCTAAGCCACAACCATTTACTTTAAATCGTTGCAATTTTTTGTGCTACACTGTATACCATTTTGGACTAGAAAAATTGATTCTTATCTTTCTGCTAAAAAGGTATATTTAGTGATGTCGCTAGTAGCAACGTTTCTGAAACACATTTAAAATTCACAATGTTTATTTATTTAAAACTTGTAAGGAGCACTAAAATATCCAATATTAAAAACAAGAAAAGAAATTAATAAAATAAACATCTTTTATACAATGTTCAAAAACTGTCCCAAAAAATGTATACGAAATTTCATTGAAATATTTTGAAACAGTCAAATATTGAAGAAATGCGTTTCTTCAATTTGAACTGTATCTAAACGAACATTTCCGACCATGTAACAAAACTTTTTCTTTTGATAGTTCTAGTCCCAATTTTATGATTAATAAGATTCACCCTGTATATATATATATATATATATATATATATATATATATATATATATATATATATATATATATATATATATATATATTACATAAATTTATAAGATATATATAATCTGAGAATATATATTAAAATTAATATACATATACATACAGATATATATATATATATATATATATATATATATAATATATATATATATATATATATATACTATAAGTTATATTATATATATAAGGGCATCTTGCTCTATACTTGATTCTGTAGGAATTAACATACATATTAAACAATTACATGTACTTAGCAACATATTAATTAAAGATACTCGGAATCTGTAGTATAAAACACAAAAAAGAGTATTATGTTAACAGATTAGTATTATGTTAACAAGTAATTATGTTTCGTTAGCTAGATATGAAAATAACTGTGATCTGGAAAGTTTAGAGAACATATATGTGGTAGTACTACACCAGGTGTTTCGCTGACAATGAAGATTAGCGGTCACACAATGCAATTCAAATTACCCATTAAATGTGGCATACCACACTGTTTTATTCATGGATCTCTGCTGTCCTTGATTTGTATTAATGATCTCCCCACATCTGTGCTGTGAAATGTACAGTTTATTTTATATGCTCATGATGTCACTCTAATTTCAAGTAATCAAATTTTTAACTGTGCTTACCTCACTCTACCAGAAAGCGTCAGTATTATCTGTAAGTGGTGTACTGCAAATACTTTAAAACTAAATTATTTTAAAACTATTATTATGCCTATGACATTAAGCAATGATGTTGTTGATACTACTAACACATTCTTAGGTGGCATTATTGATACCACCGCTATAGTGTAACTAAAAAACTGAACAAATCAATTTTTTACTTACCAGGTTGCAAATCAGTACCTCCAGTACTGGAACTCTGTATTTACCTACTATTATTGAATAACTAGTGTGTTAGTTATTCAATGCTACTACTTTATTTAAGAGATGTATAACATTTTTTCTTATATGTAACACTTGTTATTCGTTTGATGTTTTTGTTTCAATATGCAAGTATATCAAGTAGTCTATTTTTTATTAGTTATGTTTATGTCTGTTTCCTTTTTTTTTACATAGTACTGTAGCGTCCCCCAGGTACCCTGTCTTGAAACGCGTAATTTGAACTTATTTGCAGTAATGCAAACTCAAGAACAAAACAATCACTAAGTGATCTATCTTGACTTGACTGGCAATAATGTTACTATTACTCAAATTAATTGCCTGCCTTACTTTGACTTTCCTATCAATAATTAAGACATTAGAATTTTTTTACAAGTTTGATGTTTAATTACTGGCAAACCTCAAATCTGATTAAACGAAATGGCCGTCTAGTGGTAGGTACTTTGTTCTATTTAAATTAGA
This sequence comes from Vesta saturnalis, assembly GCA_036346205.1. NCBI lineage: Eukaryota > Metazoa > Arthropoda > Insecta > Coleoptera > Lampyridae > Vesta > Vesta saturnalis. The sequence continues at coordinate 2,110,933 of JARFJB010000480.1, read as the reverse complement.
TAGGCTGGATGAGTTAAGTGTTGTATCGTGAGGGGCAGGTAAAAAAAATGAAACTACTCAAATTAAAGTCAACGAGCGTTGCGCAGCGGTGGTTCAGCCCGTTAATATACTCTTGTGGGAAAGAACCACTAATAAAACCCACTTTATTCATAAATAAGTAATTGCACAAGTTCATTAATAAATCAAATTATAACATTAAGAGGAAATAAATAAAAAAATCAGTTTAGTTACACCGAAACACAATAAAAAACACATGTAGTCACACTCACAATTGGGTCATAAATAGTCAAAATAAAACACATAATATATAGTGAAGGAGGCAGTGAGAATAAGTAAAAAGGAAGTGAATGCTGTGGAAGGAGAGAAATTGCAGAATGATTTTGAGGGAAACAAAAAACTCTTCTGGAAATGGGTCAATAATACAAAACGTGGCCCAAAACAGAACGCTGCTAGAGTGATGAACATGAGCAACGATATAGTATGGGACGATTGTGAAGTGAGGAAATGCTGGAAAGAATATTTCGGAAAGTTGTACAGTAGTGAGGAAAGTAAGACTGAAGGGTTAAATAAGGATAATGTAGATGGAATGATGAATGAAACTGAGAAGGATATTGGGATAAATGAGATAGGGAAAACGGCAAGGGAGCAGGCGTAGATGAAATCACTGGTGAAATGCTAAAGTATAAGGGTGCAAAGCTTATACGAAGATTGTGTGAATTATTCAATGTATGCCTTATGAGTGGAAAAGTTCCCAGGGATTGAAAGAGCGCGATCATTGTACCACTGTATAAGGGTAAGGGGAACAAGAATGATTGTAAGAACTACAGAGGAATAAGTTGACTCAGTGTGTCCGGTAAAGTATTTGGAAGAATATTGATTGAGAGAAACGAGAAACTACACAAACTAAGATTTGGGATGTGCAAGGTGGCTTCATGCCAGAGGAGGATGTGTTGATCAGATGGTTGCTCTGCAGCAGGTGATCGAAAAGTGTTTAAAGGTAAAAAGGAAGCTGTACGGTGCGTTTGTAGATCTGGAGAAAGCATACGACAGAGTGAATAGGGAGAAGCTGTGAGAAATATTAAATTAATATGGCGTAAATAAAGGTCTAGTAAATGGAATAAGGGCAGTATACAACGCTAGTCGGGCGTATGATAGGGTGAGAGGAGGTGTGAGTGAATACTTTATTATTGAGCAAGGAGTGTGACAAGGCTGTGTGATGTCACCGTGGTTGTTCAATGTATACATGGATAAATGTGTTAGACAAGCATGTAGCAATTCAAATGGTGTAATGGTTGGAGACGTAAATGTACGACTTCTGGTATATTCAGATGACAGTCTTATTCAGTGATAGTGCGGATGAGCTACAAACCCCTCTGAGGAAGTTTGATACGGTCTGTGAGAGCATGGACCCAAAGTAAACATGAACAAGACTAAGATTGTGGTGTTCAATCGGGAAGATGGAAAGGAGAGTAGAGTATTTACTCTGCAAGATGAAATTGTGGAGCAAATGGACGAGCTGGTATATATCGGTAGAATGTTTACTGCAGATGGTACAATGGAGGGCGAGCTTGGACGAACGGTCAATGCTGGAAGGAAAGTGATTGGAAGTATGTGGACGATAATGAGAAACGAAAACATGAGCCTAGCTGCGAAACGAGCAATATATAATGGCGTGTTTCTCCCGTCAGTACTGTATGGAAGTGAGACATGGGTATGTCAAAGAAAGCACGAAAGAAAATTAAATGCCGTGGATATGTAATTCCTGAGAAGCGCATGTGGTAAAGCGAGAAGGGACAAGATAAATAACGAATGTATAATGACGGAGTGTGGCGAGGAAGACGATGATGGATAGATATAAAAGTAGTAAATTACGTTGGTTTGGTTACAAGAAGAGAATGAACAACGCAAGATTAACGAAGAAAATATGTGTGGGTAAGGTTAGAGGAAAGGCTGGGCCTGGTAGGCCGCGTAAAACTTGGCTGAATGTAGTAGAATGTGATGAAGGAAAGAAAGATAGCGAGTTTTAAAAATAAAGGGGCATGTCAGAGACAATGTATGAATCTTGCGGAAGCTAGGCAGGTATGCGAAGATAGGAAAGCATGGAGAAAGATTGTGAATGAAAAATAAATAAGAGGCAGGGATTGTTTTGCCTACCCCGCAAGGGAATGGCGTGAAGGTTAAGTTAAGTTAAGTTAATAAAAATCGTAATACCAAACATGTGGTCTTTTAAAAACCAATCATGCCGGTCTTTAAGTAAATAAGCACATAAAATAATAATGCAAATTACGGTACATATAAAATATATCAACAGTAAAATTTCACAGGTGATAATAAGGTGAAGGCAAGAACAAAAGAAAATAGACAAGGAATTTGCACGTACCCAATTGTTTAGTGACCACAGAATCACAAATCAAATTACAACAAAGCAGATACAAAGAGAAATCAGCTCGCAGGCAAATAATTCTACTTAAACAAACTGACAAAAAAACTACTTAAAGCAAAGCCTTGCAAGGGTAAGTTATAAATAGATCACTAACATCGTGACCGATATATAAGTTTGAGTGCGTTAGAAAAATATCGTGCTCCCTTCTCCGGTTACACACTCATCTATACAACAATAAAAACAATAATAAAATTCGAGGTGTTGAATGGTTAACTGATCTCGGGAGTGTGTCGCCGCTTGGTAATTGCCATGTACAATTAGTAACCAAAGCGGTATCATATACCCGTTCATCAGTCCACCTTTACCCAAATATAAATATAAACAACAACCATCAATGCTAATCCGCACAAGTACCAGAGTGAGAGGGCCCTGTACTACCTTTTTATTTTACAATATTTCAGCTTAATCAGTCCGCGTACGAATAAGATACCTTTGCAAGGCAATGTTTGATTCTTTTAATACGTAACATAGGCTGGTAAAATGATTCGCTGCGAGCTTTTAGTTATATAAAAATACATACTTACACTAGAGTAAATATTCCCTTAATTGATCACAGACACAAATCGTTAACATACGCGGTTTAACCCCGAAGGAAAAGGCAACTTAGTGTTGGCGAATTCAAAAGAAAAATGTACACGCGAGAATTATTTTAAAGACAAACTGTTTACAATGAAGGTATTTAATTAACCCAAAAATCGATCTGGCTCGATTGACACACTAACTGTAACTGCCCCCCTTCGATTTCAAAACTAACTATATCTACTCCCGAAAAACCACCCCGTTTTTCAAAAGTAATAAAAAAACAAGAAACATTAATTTCCGTTGGAACAGTTTCATATTAATTATTGTACATCATGATTTTAAAAATATGCATTCGTCCGTAGTCCCTACATTTTTCTCTAGGTTTCAAGTAACAAACAAAGATATCTTTTGATCGCGGTCTGTACCGACACAATTAGTTATTAAGCTAGTGACATTTTTTTCCATCAGGAGCGCGCATAAGAAATTCCAATGATTCGTTACGTCCCTTCAGTAAAGCATTTTTAAGCGTGCACCAACCACTCATCCCCTAACATGTGTTTACATACATATTAGTTACAAACAATCCTACGTTCCTTACATAAAAATATATAAATAAAATATTTTGAAAACATTACAAATTACGACGTATTATTAAGATATTAAAAATCCACTAATTATCTATCTAATATATTATAACGTTTATAATAATAAATTTTCGCGGTCCACTACCTACAGTACTTATTTTTACACTATTTTATTTATTGCCATTTGACTAGTGTAAGTGTACCGACGCATTTCACACAATAATATTGTTATTATCATTACTTTTAGTAAATATCTAGATACAAAGTAGACTGTTCAAAAAACGACTTCTACCAAATAATTTAGTGTTTCTTAAAGTCACATCTTCTATGATCCGTACTTTCGCCTAACCCTCCATAATAAAACGTCTAATGCATAAACACAGTTTATATTATTTGAGAAACACAATTTTATATGTGCAAAATTAAAACAGGGTATTTGATATTTACAAACTTTATTCACTTGTCATCGCAATGTGTTAATTCACTGCTTCTTCAGCAGTTACATTTATATTTAATGGGTCAACCAAGATTTCTATTGTATTGTCTGTCCATGTTCCACATCTTTTTTTTCTTTAATTGCATGTTATGTTTTGTTTTCCACTTGTCTAAGGTACTATAGTTTAAAGCATTTAGAAAAAGACATTTCACATCATGCTATTTGTAGGTAATGTTAATTCTTCCCACTATGTCTTTTACTTGAACCTACACTTGCTCTACTGTGTTTAATTCTGTGTGTTTTCTAGGCAGCTGAATGGAGCGAACCTTCTAGAATAAAGCTCAACGTTTGCTCAAAACTTTTCTTAAAAACATCTGTGCCCATTTCTTCGTAATACCTTACCATTTATTTAGATTTAAAAAAGGGCAACTTGGGCTTGCAATATGACTAATTGTAAATCTTCTACCTTTCCCCGTGAGTACTTTAATACTCAAGTACCATCCTGCCAAGAAATACGGTTTTCAATATTTTTGTCTTATCACTACATTTGTAGCTGTATAGTGTTCATGTATTAATGTCTCATCTAAGTACTATAGTTGTATGTTTAATTGTTTATAGATGATGCCTTCTCCAATAAATAATTTCAGGACTGTCCATTAACATTGACATTTAATATTGGATAAAATTATTGTATTCGAGGAGTGAATGTTTTTGATAATGCATGAAGTTTGATGTAGCTATGTACAAATAAGAAATAAAAACAGACACTGCATTTTGCTTTAGCTACACCTTTACGAAAATATTTTTTAGTTATTGTAATTATTATACTTGTAACATGTAAATTAACTTAATATCGATGTCTAGAATAAAAAAACTATTATTAACATTGATATAAAATGTGGGTCATGTGCGACATTTATCTGTCTGCTTTCAAAATTAAGATTAATGCGGATTGGTAGTCTAAATATAATAGATTATTAATTTAATAAAAATGCGGACCATCTAGCATTTTCGGAGAAATTTGAGATTAAAATTTGGATGTTTTAGCGAAGACGCAAACCAATTTTTAGATACTAAATAGATGTTAACACACACAGCTAGAGAAAAGTTGTGTGCGTAACGAAAACAATCTTGCAAAAAAAGAAAGAGACTAATAATACTGTGCATTAATGAATAAAGCGAAAAATGACCATTTCAAACCATAAACTAAATCAAATAATATTAATTCTTTATATGTATTGAATATTACAATAAAAAAAATAAATTTATATAAAGGTATACCCAAGGGTATAGAAAGTATATGAGATTACCATTTTTTTTTGATATTTTTGCTCTCCATTAACCCTCAGAAATTGGGTAATGATTTTAATGGATGAAGAAAATTTTACTTTATCTTCTTATGCCCTTTTTTATACAAATTAGTTATCGAAACAATAAAAAATCAAATTAACGTCTTTAATTTTTCAGAACTGAGAAACCGTAACATTTCACGATACAAGTTCTCGAAAATTAAAAATATTAATTAGATGTTTTATTGTTTTGAAAAGTAATTTGTACACAAAAGTGGGCACAAGATGATATAAATTTGTTTGTTTGTAGAAATCATTTATAAACTTGCATCAATAAATGGTGAGAAGCAATAATAAAAAAATAATGTAATTTTCTGTATATCCCTAACTCTTTTGAAAGTCCACACACAGTAATAATCTAATTAATAGGACTATTAGTAAAATTAAGAACTGCTGTAAATTACAAGGATAAATAGTATCAGTACTGTTTCCGAGTACAATTTAATTTAGCGAAAATAAAGGAGCCCCTAGTAACATTGTGGCTGGTGTAACGAGTTAGTGTTTAATAAACGTACTTTAATACAATACGAAAGCAGCTATTCTAATCCATCTTAATTCACCACGACAAAATTTTTTCAACATTTATCTTTTAGCTCGTATAATAAATTAGGGTTTAATGAACATACTTTAAGATAATTAACAAAAAAGCTACTCTAACATATCTTAATTCACCCCAACATCCTTTTTGCAAGTTATCTCTTAGTTGGTATAAATAATTATAAGAAATTAAACTAATCTCTAATCCCTTTGTAACAGTTACCCTATGAAGAGTAGAGCTTAAGAAACATGCTTTAAGAGAATGAAAAAAAGATGCTATTCTAACCTATATGGATTCACCCCGACATCCTTTTCACAACAGTTATCTCTGCTCGTCTAAATAATTAGTATTTAAGAAACATACTTTAAGAGAACGACCCAAAAAAACTGCCTTAACCTATCTTAATTCGCCCCAACATCATTTTGGCAACCGTTATATCTTGCCTCATATGAGAAACCAGAGTTTAAAAAACATTCTTTAAGAGAATGAACAAATGATGCTACTCTAACCTATCTGTACTACTGTACTACTACTGTACCCCTACATCCCTTTCGCGTTGGTTATCTTTTATCTTGTATAAATAATTAGTGTTCGAAGAACCTACTTTAAGCGAATGAAAAAAAAAGGTACTCTAACTATCTGAATTCACCCCGACATGCTTTTTGCAACGGTTTAAGAAAATGACCAAAAAAAAGCTACTCTAATATGACAACCTTTTTACAACAGTTCTGTCAGCTAGTATAAGAAATGATGGTTTAATAAGCCAGTAAAATTTTCTTGTGTTAAATGGTGTGTATTGTCCAATTAAATGAAAACGAAGGTCCAAAATATTTCATATTTCAGAAAGCAGGTGCAGTTATTAGTGATCCCAAGAAATATTGAACTCTTCCAATAATTCATGAAAAATGAAATATTATAACAAAGGTATGTTAGTCACCACTAAAACGAATAACTGTCCGCGGATATGTTATAAAGCTTATAATAGTTGAAGTTATAAAGCGACGTGTGCATTAAGGACTTTTGCTTGTGTTTCATAGTGTCATGTCGTTCCAAAAAAATTCTTAAGAAATAATGCTATACATCAGTAAATAAAGTTATTTTCTAAATTGCATAAGATGTAATACTAGGCGTAGTGGTAACGTATAATAAGAAAAATTTAGAAATGGTGAAATTGATATTTTTCAGCAATTTGTCTGGAAATTAAATGCAAAGCGCACTTAGGATTATTTCTAATACGAAACAGCTGATCCCACATAAAAGCATCAACATACTCTTCAGGAAATGGAGAATTCATCACACTAAGTCTGCGTAAATACATCTTCATTGAAGACCAGAATGCTTCAACGTGATCTGTGCAGGTACGAGTGGTAGGATCCACACAATTTTATGAATGGTTTATCGTTTTGTGGACAAACTGTGAAACTCCACCCAAGCGTACCAAATTCTAGTAACCACACCAACAATCAATCGATGTTTCTGAACCTGGCCACACGTGATTGAATTAAAGATATTACAAGTCACTATTTCTATTGTCGACAAACTCATAACATAAATCCTGAACATGTATAACTCAAGAACAACTCGAACATTGTAGTCTTCTTATGACAATTCATCAATGATCAAATGTCCGAATCTATAATCATGATATTAAACAAGATATTGACAAATGTAACATAAATGTATGCTAACACACATCTTTCATCTTCGTGACAATTTCACAGACAATATCTAAAATAGATTAGTTAATCACTTGTCATCATACTGCTGAACCACTGCACTGTCAATACACAGCTATAAAATGTAGATTATTTTCCGTATATCAACTGTTATATCTTCAAAGAAACTATTAACTAATATGGAATATTCCTTATTGCATCACGTGCAATAAGAAACATGTCCAAGTGTCCTTGTACATATTCTAAAAGAAGATTGCCTTCTGCATCACCTTTTCTTACATCGCAAACTTTCTTGAATCAATGATTTCCTTTGTAAATAATGCAGCAAATCAATCAGACTGATTCATTATAAAGTCTTCAACCTAAGGTTTACATAATTTTTTTATTTTTAATTTATTAACCTCTTGTTAAAAAAATTCTTTATTAGTAAAAATCTATGATATTTTTTTAATTTATTTATATTCCTTATTCTTAATAAAAAATATTCAAAGTAAATTTTGATTGTAATAGTCTAAGGTATAGAGTTCAGTCTAGGAAAGAAACGGCAATGTAATTTTTATGGCAGTTTTCTTACCATTGTTGCCGCTTCTTGATAACAACCGTTGATGTACTTTTACTTAAAAAGAAATCAGAGGTTCTCAATAAATTTGTTAAACATTTTTGTTGTATTAACACTAAGTACTAATACATTTAAAATGCGTTTATTTTTAATGTTAAGCGCTTTACGCATAATTATATTTATTATTGGTTGTAATTAATTGTCATTTTAAAGTTATTATAAAATTCAACCGAACTTAACCCTTTGTTCTTATCAATAAAAGAATAATTATTATTAATTAACATTCATGATGTACTAAGAGTGAAATGCAGATCCAATGGCATAATGATATTTGTTTTTGTTCAACATTATGTAAAACAAAATTGGTTTGTAATAATATGGGGATGAATACAGATGTTGTGAAATATTGGAATTATAATGGATAACCAACTAATTATGTTACAGGTATTTAAGAAGTTTTGGATATTTTATTTACTAGTTATTTACGTTCTTTGGAGTAGCATCAATCAACATATTAACATTTATTGTATATAATTGTTATTAGTTAACTTTATAAGCGAGCATGGCGCACATACTTGTTCAGAAGAAACCTGGGCAAAGTTTAAGTATTTCAGAAAAGTAGATGATCGTGAATCTTGTGAACAATAATTATTCATTATCAAATATAATAAAGCAGGTGTCAGAAATGAGTGGTGATTCTAAAAACTGTTTTCAAAGTGCGGCAGGAGTATACATCTAATGGCTTGCAAGAACCAAAGAAGAGATATAAAGATTGTAAGATTTCTTCATCTCCTGAAAATAAATACAACAGACAAGTCAGGAGTTACCTGCGAAGAATAGTGCATGATTTCTTTTGGGAAAATACACCACCAAAAATAAACACAATTTTAACCAGAACAAGAGGTCGTGAAAATTTGCCAAATTTTTCACGTTCTACGCTGTATCGTTTACTATGCTGTATGGACTTCCAATATGTAAAGCACAGAGGAAAATCCATATTAATTGAAAAAGAAGGAGATAATGTAATTTATGTATAATTTCATATTTTTCAAAGACAGACGAGAACAAATAAATGTTATTAAAATTTATTTAAAAAATCTGTTGTAAATTTATTGTTACGTAAGGTATAAATAATTTAATACCTAATTATTATTATTAGTATATATAAAATACTTACGGTTAATGTCGTGATAATAAATGAGTTATTTAAAATACTAGTTAACTTATAAAATTTTGGTGTTTGTAATATGGTTATGTATTGTTACTTTTGTGCTCATTTCTAATTACCGTAAATTACTTTTAAAACAAAAGCATTAAATAAATTTAAGATTATTTTATTATAAAATACAATATTTACAATATTGTTTGAATACGCTCACAAAATTTTGAATAGTAGATAAGAAGCTATTGTATCAAGTGGTAGAAAGTAACCAAATAGTGTAACGCCATTTCTTTAGAAGAAAGGGATTTTACTTTATGTTACTTTAATTTGCCTCAGACTAGCTCAATCGGATTTTAAATTAATAAAAGGGCGGGTTCGTTTACTTCTGCTGGGGTTGATCACAGTTCACGCTGAATTATAGTCATATAAGGATTTTATATTTATATTAACCTATCCCTTACATGTTAAATAATGTACACTTAATCTAAGAAAGCAATTTTATAATACTGAATAACTGTGTACACTAATAAATAAAAGAAATCTTCAGAGGGATGCCTGGTCTGGGTTTGTTCGATGCTCCAGTCCTCCTGCTACTCAATTCTGGGACGTTTCTGTGCAAATAGAATTAATACTACCTTCAATTAACCTATTTCGGACTCGCATTTTTGTATATACCGGGTGTCCACAAACTCTTCACAACTGAAAACTGCAAATTCTAGAGCTGGTTTCATGTCGATTTAACGTAATTACCTTAATGCAAAATTACTTCCTAAGAGAGCTGGAGCTCTTGGAAGATGGCGCCCTAACATCAGTTTAATTAAAATATCTTCAAAATGGTTTCCCTTTAAATGATAGCGTTCTGTACATTTATTTAGTGGAATATGCCATGGATATGCTATGGAAAATAAACAAAATAACAATTGCGTGAACGTCAAAATAACTAGTATTACAGATACTAGTTGAGGTTAAAGTGTCAAATAAGTTTCTAGTTATTTTGTTTATTTTCCATAGCCATCTTTCATAATTGTAAATGAATTCTTTAGTTAATTTTATAAAAGTATGATTAACACTTGAAAAGTTAAAATCGATTTATTTCGAAAACGGTGTGTCGTAGCGTCTTTAGACATGAGTATCATTCTTTTATGAAAAAATCGAACTTTTTTCATTTTTATGTTAAAATTGCGAAATTTTGAAAAACAAAAAACTTATGAGTAACAATGTACATACAATGCATATTCCACGAAATAAATGTACAGAACGCTACCATTTAAAGGGAAACCATTTTGAAGATATTTGAATTAAACCGATGTTAGGGCGCCATCTTCCAAGAGCTCCAGCTCTCTTAAGAAGTATTTTTGTATTAAGGCAATTTACGTTAAATCGACATAGAAATCAGCTCTAGAATCTGCAGTTTTCTTTTGTGAACTGTTTATGGGCACCCTGTATAACAAACATCCTAACTAAAATGATTTTTTAAAATTATTTAAAAGTTTTAAGGCTGGCCCTGTAAACAGAAGCTGCACGGGGCCTACGCACAGTTATCCTAACGAGATCACAATGTTGCTTAGAACGGCAATGGGGGGTAGTGCTCGCGCTTGCTCGTTAGAAGGTCGACCAGAGAAATCAACACTTTAAAGTATAGTTTATGCGCCTGCGATTTTTACATTCGAATGAAATAGATGATATTGGTCTGCTTTCATACAGAATTTTAAAGTGAATAAATGCAATTTTGTACCTTTAATTTCTATGAAACGGACTTTTGTATTTTATTAAATATAATTTGTACGGCTTATTATTTACAAACGAAGATTTCACGAAACTAATTAATATTTACAGCGTTTTCTTAACTAATGGTTTATATTAACTATATACAGGAAAATCTTAATTATGATTCATTAGGATCTAGTCTAATTACATTTAGTAATTAGCGGAAATTGTATTAAAAACAGCAATGCTGGTGCTTGCGAGTTATTAAACTCTTTGGGATGAAATGAATACTTTCGTATTATATTCTGGGTGCGGACAGCGGACACGCTTAGTAACTCCTTGTGCTTCTGGTTCGATTGCGTCAAGAGTAGCTACCAGGGTGGCGCTAGGTCAGAGCTGTGTTCAATAATGACACTTATAAGGTGTTTTAAATCTTCCGGAACAATTTAGTTTACAGATTTTCAGGTACGGGATAAACTAACTTGTTTTACAGGTACGGTAGACTTGCATAAGGGTTTCTCCCTCAAGTCTGGGTTATCGCGATCAGGACGGATGCGGTTTTCTTAAAGCAGGATTACTCCTTTAAGACGGATTTATCGCGAATTGCGATGGGATATGGAAGCGGTTACTCACGTTTGGCGAGATTAAATATAAAACTCCCGGACGTAAACGCGGAGCGTCTTTATAGAACTGGGGGGATCACGATGTGATCTACAAGCGGCGTCCGATAGCAATGTTATCTGCGGGTTTCTAACACTTCTGTTTTTTACTTATATTGCCTCGTGGGTGGCGTATTGGTGTTAGATAGTGTAAATGAGACTTCCGGGGTTGGTGGAATTAAGGCGAAAAGCTTTCTTTCCAATGGAGTAAATGAAAGATGACTACGGGCCTTCAGCCTGGCGTTCAATCGGCGTATTGTGTACTATTGTGCAATAAAAACTTACGTGCCTTTAACCTAAGATTATAACCACCACCAGCTCGGTTATATGAAGATGAATATTATGACAAACGCAAAGATCAACATGTCGGTGGAACAAAGTAACGAGACTAACAGCGGCCGACGCGTGGGCCGGATTCTCCTTCTTCGGTTCACCTCAAGTTCATTCCGTTCACAAAGTTTATTAAAAATTTTAGAAATTAACAATTCATTTTTATAATACATATCACACTTAAAACTAAATATAATAATAAATGTGTATTGTGTTGTATTGGTGGTGCGCTGCTCAGGAATCTTCTTCCTGTTTAGCGCGTAGATTGCGAAGTTGTTGGGTTGCGTGTCGTGTGGATTGCCTGTTGAGTGTTGTGCTTTGCATTGTTGGTCGTTCGGAAAAAAAAAGGTTGAGTTGTGAAGATGTGGTGATGTTGGAGTATGTTGTGTGGACTGTCCTGTTGTCGCTCGGTTGTGGCTGGTTGCTGATGCCTTGCGTATCTGAAATAAATAGGAACATGTGTTAGTTGTGTGAAACATTGTCGGTTTTAACAGAACAAAATAAATTAAATTGTCGATACTGTATACTTATCTGGGCACCAGACTTCGCTCGAACCTTTGTATGATTACCCGAAAAGGGCAACCACCTCTGAACCGTGAGAAGGATTACTTCCCACAGGTCCATCGCAGTTTGCGCCTGAACGAACGCCGCTGCCACCTTACGGATGACAGGTAGAGCCTTCTCCATATCGAGACCAACGAGGAGGCCCAATATGGCGTCGAACCCTAAGACGGGTTGGGCAGGCGGGGTAACGACAGCGGCGGGAGCCGTTCCGGTTACTTCCGCCTTCGCAATCCTTGGCTGCTGTCGCTCGGGCGTAACTGACGCCGGTCCCGGTTGATGAAGGCGCCGCCGTCGGCAGTGTCCTCTTCGGTCTCTGATGTCCTTCCGTCTTCTTCCGTTGCGGAGGTCGAGGGAACTTCGGGCATCCCCAGTAGCTGGCGGGGTGGTCCCCACCGCGGTTAACACACTTTGCCCGGTCTGTACGGGGTTGTGCATTCACTGCTGTGCGTGACGGAAACCTTGACACCGGTGACACTGCCCGATGCCGGATTTCCGCCGCAAATCCTCGACGGTGATTCGGAGGCGGGCGACGCGCTGCACCTCCCGGATCTCCTTCCTGTCGTCCTCGGACGGCAACTCCACCGTCACGAGGGGGATCGGGCGTCCTCGCTGCTTCATCCTAAAAACAGAGAGATCATTAATACCTTGCGCTTTTAGCTCTGAGCTAACGTCGACCTCGGATAGCTCTACGGGCACGCTGCGTATCACCACCGTAGCAAATCGCTCGCTCTTGACCTGGTTACCAACGTTAACTCGTGAAGGTAAAACCTGGCTTCAATGCTTTCCATTTAATCCTGTACTGAACTGTAAGTATGAAATAGGCTATAGTTACTAATTAATACCAATATACTTTAAATATGCGTGTCTCAAGACAGTATGCACATGGCTGTGATCCGCATTTTTTAAAATTTAAACCTAAAGTAACAAATTATATCTATAGAACTTGCGAGAGTAAGCAGACAAATATCGCACCAGAGCCATAAAATGTTTAAATATTCATAGAAATTAAGAGTTTAGTGGGTATATAATAAAGTTTAACAAAATGCATGCCTTTAATATTGAAATAGTTATTTTCGTAACTAGTGCGCAGTTTACACATTTCTTGGTGCGAGGCCGTTCCTTTTTACCCGAGGCGTAGCCGAGGGATAAAATATAAGGCCGAGCACTAAAAATGTGACAGCGCACGTGTTACGCACAACATTTTTGTAATAGTTTACATAAAATTATAAAAAAATTAAATTTTGAAATATTTGATGACAAATGTCAAATTAAATACATAAACAAAGAAGTTTATATATTTAGTTATATACCACTTTTTTGTTTACGTATTAAAAGTAACGATTACAAAAAAAAAATGTAAAGTAATTCAATACTTGTAAAAAATGTACAGAGAATATGAAATTCATGTCCTTTATAAGTTGCTCTTGTTTTTTATATTTCATGGTTATTAAATTATGAATTATATATGTGTAAAAAACTAAATAACATTTAAGATTGCAACATTTATAGAATTATTGAAATATTTAAGATTATGAATACCATCTCTTTCTACAATTACAGTTATTTATATTGCGTATAATTAAATTTCTGCAATTTCCGTGTTTCTTCCATCCAATCCACTCCCCTTCCCTTTTCCCCTAGTATCTACTCTGCCACCCTATCCTCTTCCTTTAACTCCTTGCATTCTCTCAACATATGGTTGATCGTCTCCATCTCTTCCCCACACAACCTATACTTTCTGTCTTCGTCCCTTCTCCAATATTTATTCTCTCATTTTTGTTTCCGCATCTAAATCTCGCTATTATTTTCTTTCTTTCTCTCTTAATATTACTGTAGTTTATATTATACTTTCCTTCTTTCACCTTCATCTATCTTTCCTGCTTTTGGACATCCCTATCCCTTCTAATTATGTCCTCTCTCACACTCACTCCTTCCCTTCTTAGTCTGTCCACTTCTTTTTAGCATACCCATTTCTTTCGTAACAATCTTTCTGGTTTCCTGTCCATATTTTATTCTTCGTTCTTTTATTTCCTTCCAGCATTCTTGTAGTATCTTGCACTCTGATCTTCTACTCATTTTCCTCGTACTTTATTGCTCTTTTTCCCGTCCCACCCTTATTTTTTCTACTTGCACCTCCTCTCTAATGATGTATCCGGGTGTTTCTCTTTCCACTCCCAGTACCTCCACACTTCCGCCCCGTACAACACCACACTTTTTATTAGTTTTTCAAATAATAATTTCTTTTCCGTAATTCCATTCCGAACAGTCTTTCTCCTACACTTCACACTTGCCCTTTTAATTTATTTCCTTTTCTCACTGGTACTTTTATATGCTCCCCGTCTGTATTGTCTTCTCTGATCGTGTATCCCAAGTAGGTGAATTCCTTTACCTGTTGTATGTCATCTTCCCTCCATTTCCTTTTTTCTCCCCCTTTTTGTGTTTATCAATTATGATCCAACTATTCCTGATTTCAGTCATTCATGGATATGGTTATTGTCAAGTCCAACTTATTTTAAACCATGTTTATATTCTTTGTTCACAATAAAAATCCGAATAATCTTTGAGTGGTGCGTTTGATCAATTACTGTACCAACTATTATACTATTTCAATCATTATCATGGATCAACTGCAAGTTATGTCAAGTAACTGTTAAACTAAATTTATATAATTATATATATATATATATATATATATATATACAGGGTGATAGAAAAGTTCCATGCATAGTGCCACGATAGAGGACACTAAAATAAAATAAAAAGTTCCTATGAACTTAGTTCCGCAGCGCCTTCGTTTAAAAGATATAGGGTGTTGAAGTTTAATTATTTTTTTGTTTGTTTTTTTAATATATTTTTATAATGATATAATAAGCTGACAAAATTTTGTATACAGGGGCTTTTTATCACGCAGAATTCAAATATGACCTTAGTTCTTTTATTACCGATAGAGGGCGTCACATACAGGTTTCCTAACTTTTTTGCCTTACACTGTATGTCATTTTCGACTGGAAAAATTTGTTTTCCCATCTTTTTTGCTTCAGGAAGGTATACCTTATTGAAGTCGCTAGGACCAACGGTTTACGAGAAAAGTGCATCCGATGCATGCAAATTATCCAAAAGCGCCAAAGTAACTTATTTGCAAAAACAATTAAATTTTAATAGCAACAATGAAGGGCAGTGATTAAAAAAAAACATTAAATTTTTAGAAGATGTTCAAATTGTTGTCCTTGTACTTGAATACATTTTTCAATTCTTCTTCCTAAGGATTGACGGCATCTTTGAAATATTCCTGGGCTATTACGGAATCTATCTGCGGATTCCATAGTTTTTATCTGTAGTTGCTCTTCATTATGTGTTTTTACAGAATAAACATCATTTTTCATGAATCCCCAAAATGAAAAATCGAGGGGATTAAGGTCGGGACTACGAGCTGGCCAGGGTACAGCTCCCCCTCGACCAATCCACATATTTCCAAATCTCCTAACCAAAAATTCCCTTGCCAATCGAGAAAAGTGAGCTGGCGCGCCATCATGCATGTAACGCATTCTACCAATAATAGCCAATGGAACATCCTCTAATAACGTATTTGGTTCATTCTCCAAGAAATTTCGATACAGTTCACCTGTCAATCGATTGGGCAATTGAAGGCCAATTGAGTAATTGTCAATTATACCTGCCCACATTAATAGAAAACCCATATTGGTGACTTCTAATTACGGTTTGATGAGGATTTTCATCACTCCAATGGTCATATAGTAGGTTCAGAACACCATCACTGGTTAAAACCAGCTTCATCAGTAAACAAAATTGAAGAGAAAATATCGTGTCTTTGATTTTGCAACCATTCGCAAATTGTACACGAGGAAGATAGTCATGTTCAATAGTGAATGAACCTTTGGTAGATCGACGAGTTCTGAAATTACACTATTAACTTTTGGTTTTTAAAACAGCCATCTTCAAAACGCCTATGCACGTCAATAAATGCCCTATTATGAGGAATATGCCTTAATGGATATCTTTCTCGATAGATACGTTGAGCTTCAGAAGAATTTGATCTAGCTTCGCCGTAACACATAATTATATCCCTGTATTCTTCAAAAGTGTATTGAACCATTTTTGAAAGTAGTTTTGAAAAATCAATAAGAGAATCAATGAAAAACTTAATCAACAACACAAAATACCTCTAACAAGACAATAATATTTTGACAAGTGTCCTAGATTTCGTTTGTTTTTTCGTAAATTTCCATCGCCTGTTATTTTCATCACTCCAATAGTACATATTATTTTGTGTTCCTAAAATGGTTCACTATACTTTTGAAGAATACAGGGACATGATTATGTGTTACGGAGGAGCTCGGTCAAATTTCTTCAAAGCTCAACGTATCTATCGAGAATGATATCCTTTAGGACAGGTTCCTAATGTTCGAACATTTATTGGCGTGCATAGGCGTTTGGATGAAGATGGGTGTGAAGATGTCTGTTTAAAAAAAATTTAATAGTAGGAGTTTCCAGAACTCGTCGCACTGTTGAAAAGGAATAACCTGAACACATTATTAGAAGATGTTTCATTGGACATTGTTGCAAGAGTGGACTTTATGCTGGATGGCAAGCTAGCTCACTTTTCTTGAGTGGTAAGGAAATTTTTTGAAAGGCTTGAAAATAGGTGGATTCGTCGTGGGGGCTTGTAATATGGTAGCTGTTCTTCAGTAATAAAAGAGCTAAGGTCATATTTGAATTCTGCGTGATAAAAAGCCCCTGTATACAAAATTTCGTGCACTTATTACATCATTGTAAGAAGATATTAAGAAAAAAACAAAAAAATAATTAAACTTCAACTCCCTATACCTTTTAAATGAAGGCGTTGCGGACTAAGTTCATAGGAACTTTTTTTCTTATTTTAGTGTCCTCTATCGCGTGGCACTATGCATGGCACTTTTTTCTGTCACCCTGTATATACAGCGAAAATCACGCACTCACTGATTATCATCGCACAGCCGAAACGGCTCGACGGATCTACTTCAAATTTTGACAGGACCTTCTATTTCGTGTCCTAGCGTTGAATTTTTCGAAATTCGGCCAAAAAAAGTAAAAAAAAAGATTTTCTGGCCAAAACGGCGCCCCCGTCCGAAATATCAACTCGATCGAAAAAATCTCGGATACGTCGATTTTTATTTTCAGTCTGCCGTCTTCTCCGACGGTCAAAAAAATTTTACAGCGGCGTGCGACCGGGTATGGGTGGAGGTCCTAACTGATATATTAACCTTAAACCGTCGGTCCTAGAGGTATGAAAGTTGCAGGGTGTGTTCTTTGTGAAGTGTAAGTATCCACTAAGAAAGGGTTTTTCGAAATTCCACTCCTAAGAGGGTGAAATGAGGGGGTTGAATTTTTTTGTGAAACTTTATTCTGTGGGTCGATTGACTCGAAAATTGGTACATATTCTTCAATTAAAATTATGAGACGTCTATCACGTGTTGTATGAAATTTTTTGATACGACGCGTAATTTAGCGGCCAAAAAATTCCTATGGTATAATTTAAGTGTTGGTTCAAATTTTTTCATTACCTGAATAACGATTCATTTTATTAGAAAAAGTGCAGACATACTTTTTAAAGAAAATTTTATTTTACATAACTTTTGTTTATAAATTTTCAAATATAATGCAAGGTAACTCTAAAAAATAATTAAATATGAATGAAAATGGTTAAAATGTATTATTGATATTTTATAGAAGCGGGCGCTTTGAAATTTTTTTTAAGTTAACGTGTCTATCTGAAATGAAGGTTTAAACGTCATTCTGACATAGATTACTGTTTTTGTTTTTACAATGTTGCCTGTTTTTGTTATGAACGTATGAGAGGTTGCAATTTGTTTTAATTTTTACCTTCCAACTTACATATACATATGTAGGTATAGAAGGTTATGCAATCGACTTTTTAAGTTAAAGTTCATTCGTTTAACTTATCCCGATGACGTCATGTGTGCATTAAATCACGAAATGACCGTCGTCTGTAATTTAAAACAAAAATATGAGTACTGGTACCAACCTTTCCATAGAACAACTTCGTTGAGTGTAAAAGGGGACTAGCCTCCATCACGTTTTGTTGGACATTGGATTTCATTTCAAGCAAACTAACAATAGAAAAGCTCTTTGCGAAAAAACTTCAATAGCATCGATGAGGTTAAAATTTTTGAGAAGTTACATCACTTATGTGAAACAAGATATATACAAGCAGTTCGTTTATCTCGACGAAACATGGATATTTGCAAAAGGAAGCAACAAAAGAATATGGCAAGATTCCAGTTCAAAATGCTTTAAGAATCTTGGTGGGGAAGGCAAACGTTATATAGTTCTACATGCTGGAACAGAAGATGGCTTTGTGGAAGGAGCAGAACTTATATTCTCTACCACAAATAAGAGCAACGATTATGACGATTGTATGAATTCGGAAAACTTTGTTAAATGGTTAACAAATCAACTTTTGCCAAACTTAACAAAGCCATCTATAATCATTATGGATAACGCTCCGTACCATTCACAAATTGTCAATCGCCAACCAACTACAAATTGGAAAAAAGAAGAAATTACAGAGTGGCTTAGGGGAAAAAATTACTCATGAAAAAGAAACATTTAAAACGGAATTACTACATATAGCAAAGCTACATAAGGAAGAGAAACAATATTTGGTCGATAATATTATTAGAGAACATGGACACGAAATTTTACGCTTGCCTCCTTACCACTGTCAATTTAACCCAATAGAAATGGTATGGGGAATAACCAAAACTTATTATGATAAACACATTGGAAGAGATGGTTATGGGGATGATAATGTCAAACAGATGTGGAAAGAAGCGTTAGAAACAGTTTCACCTCCAGTTACGATTAAACATGCAGACGCTGAAATTCTAAAGTCTTGGGAACAAGAAAAAGTTTATGATGTCCAAGTAAATCCAATTATTATAAATCCAAACGATAACAGATACAGAAGATGAAGTGTAGTGAACATTTAATTTCTTGTTTTTAATTGAATTCTTAACGCAAACAGTTTTCTCCAAAAACTTAATAATAATCTATAATTATAATAATAACATATAATGTATGTTATTGTACACTAAAACATTATAATTTATAACAATAAATTATTTTCAACACAGTCATGCTTAAATGTGTATTTTTTTATGTACTCAATAAGTAAGAAACACTTGGTTATGATGTATTTGACACGATACTTTGAATAAATTTAAAAAAGTGCTATAATTCAATTACATTAAATACACCAATAATTTTGAATTGCAGATAATAATCTTCTACACAAACAAGTGTATAAACACCGATGATTGAAATTATCATTCCGTATTTTGCAATTCGAATATTTTCTCAAAGCATAATGATTAGTAGCATTCCTAAAAATTCAATCTTTATGAATAAATCAAATAAATAACCATTAACTCACAAATTTGCAAATAGAATATATTGTAGAAGCTGAAATTCTAAAGTCTTGGGAACAAGAAAAAGTTTATGGTGTCCAAGTCAATTCAATTATACATCCAAACGATAACACAGATACAGAAAATGAAGTGTAGTGAACATTTAATTTCTTTTTTTAATTGAATTCTTAACGCATACAGTTTTCTCCAAAAACTTAATAATAATCTATACTAATTATAATAATAACATATAATGTATGTTCTTGTACATTAACATTATAATTTATAACAATAAATTATTTTCAACACAGTCATGTTTAAATGTGAATGGACAAATTTACGTTTTATTACATTATTGGTTATATTGTGTTTGAAACGATACTTTGAATAAGTTTAAAAAAAGTCAATTACATTAAATACACCAATAATTTTTAATTGCAGTATAATAATCTTCTACACAAACAAGTGTATAAATAAACACCGATGACTGAAATTATCATTAATTATCATTTCTCAAAGCATAATGATTACTAGCGTTCCTAAAAATTTCAATCTTTATGAATAAATCAAATAAATAACTATTAACTCACAAATGTATTGCCGTCAAAGATATATAATTGCTACTTTTATGTAGAAAAGTATTGGAAGAATTACTTCCTTTCTTTGGAAGAGTTCATTGGTCTTAACCTACAAATACCTATTTACAAAATTTTTGCAACATTTTAGAATATATAATAACTTACCAAAATTCATCTGCTACGTTTTAAGTTTTATTGAAAATAATATGCTTTTATGTGCGTACATCTACGATACGTAAATAACACTTTTGTCTTTTATTTGCAAACATGACATTTATATTTATGTGAAGTAGTTAAGTTAAAGTTGGTAATGTTGGTATTGTAACGCGCTCACGTGCCTTTGCGGTTTGACTGTTGAGGGTATTACTACTAATGAATAATTCTCACTTTTCCCTTTTCTAGCTCAGTCGGAATTTTGTACTTGCAAAATAAGGATCGGGGTTCGTTATTCAGGTTCTCAACACGTTGAACAAATAGATTACAAAGGTTCATATATATATATATATATATATATATATATATATATATATATATATATATATAATTTATTTCCTATTTAGTTTACACTTCTATATTATATGGTTATTTAAATTATTTGACTAGGATAGATACAGGTAAATGTACGGAACTGTGACCCATGCTCGGTGCCAAATTGTAACGGTAACGCCACCTCCTCTTCGGTATCCTTAAGTAGACATCCTTCGTCCAGGTACTAATGGTTAGGTGGTCCTCTGGAGTTTCTGTAATGTAACATTAATAGAAGGTTTGGGGTTTTGACTTTTAGTTTTCGTCCTTGAACTGTTTCAATTTATACCGGTTAATTGCCGAAATAAATAAATAATTTTACCTGAATACGTCCCTGTATAAAATACAGAAGCAGGTAGCCAGATAACGCGGTATAAACACGTGCGCGATAAGACACTGAGCTCAATACTCTGCCTTTATAGAAATAATCAATATTTTAAAGCTGTCGGTTATAAGTGTATAATTTTATACCTGCTTTTCTTATGAAAATAAACTCATTCACATTTACATTCCACTTAATGTACGATCTTTAGTTAAATGAACGCTTTTCGTTTATTTAGGTAGCTGTTACGGTAGCGGCGTATTATTTGTTTCCTCTTACGAGATTAATTTTAGTATACCGGTTTTATTTAAACAAAAAATAACAAATAAAAGCTTTTTGTTATGTTGGCGTTTTAAAATATAAAACCTTCGTTTTCTATTTTAAAGTAAATTTTTCGCGTCTAACAATCACGATTTGACTTATTTAACACAAGAAACTATCAGATAGTTTCTGGTTTACGGGTAACAATCTTAGTACTTGTCAAAGGTGCAACTTACGTTTTTACGATGGCGGCGGTGGTGGTTTGTTTACTTTACAGGTGGTTATTTAATACTGACGGACACGTCTAGTGTTTACGGTTACGTTTCTATATTACTGGATTAACGGCGTTAACGAAGTGTTCAGCTTAATCTTCCGACGAGTTTTAATTACAGGTATCTGGCGGTCGCTGGTACGTTTGTCGAGGTGTGTTGTGTTGTAGTGTTCGTGTAAATTTGTGTAGGTGGATTTCCTTCGTTAGTAATCTGGGCAAACCACCCGTTATACCAAACAATAGGTTCTCCGTCGGTCAAATGGAATGTCGGGCAACTACCCTTCAAACTCCACAGTGTAGGTGTGTATAGGTGGATCTCCTTTGTTAGTAACCTGGGCAAACCACCGTTAAACTAAACAATAGGATCTCGTTCGGTCAAATGGAATGTCCAACTACCCTTCAAACTCCACAGTGTAGGTGTGAATGTCTAGTAACAGAAGAGTACGTCTAGTAACAGAAGAGTACGTCTAGTAACAGAAGAGTACGTCGGGCTTACAACCCTGCATATCCCTATCACCAGGTATCTCAACTTACGTATTTTCACCGTTCGATCTCTGCAACTCTAACCTTTTAACTTCGGTGATGCTATCAAGTCGCGGAGTCGCGATTTCTACTCGGACGGCGGTTACAAGCGGATGGTTTACAACAGGTAGCAGTCGGCGCGAACGCGACGATATAGCACACGGTTTCGATTCGAATTCTTCTGGCAGCGTGCTTCTCGTAGGGAGCTTCTGGTAACGAGTGAGATTGAAAAAGGATTTCTTTCTTCTTCTTCTTCTTTAAGACTTAAGACTTTTGACTCCTTGACTTCTGACTTTAAGACCTTTTTTAACACAAGACCCTTTTCAGCAGCGCGTGCCGCGTTTTTATATATAATTCGCGAGGGTGGTTACGAAACTTTTTTGGTGAGCTCCCGTAAGCCCGTATTGGTGGAAGATGCTCTGACGTATACAAACTTTTAAACGTTTTTGGGATTTTACGTCTGGAGGGAGGATGCATGATTAATTATTGTGCAATTTTATGCAACGTTATGAAATCTGTTTAACTTTTACTAGAACTTCTACGAATTTTTATGATGGCTTGCACCTGTGCATTTAGCGCGTCACGTTATCTTACTAAATTCCGTGAATCAGTACTGGTATTTTACTTAGCAAATAATTAATCATGATAGGAAAATTTTTATAAAGGACGGCGTCTTGCTAATAAACTTTGGGAACTAATTAAAAATAATAAAAAATCGGGATATCTGACGGCGTCCCTTTACAGTATCAAAACTGTTCGTACAAGAAGACTTAATTTGTTGTTAACGTTATCCTTGTTAGTTACTTGAGTTAATAAGAGCCATACAAAACGACACTCTTGGAATAATACGTTAGCTAATAGTATACATTGTATTCAATATGTAGAAAAGGATAGTCATACACAAGTGCGCGTTTGATTCATCGATCAATCGGGATAAGTTAAACGAATGTCCTATAGCACCTATACTTGAAATCAAATAAGAATAAAGTAGAGGGCGCTAGAATTCAAGTTATGTTTACACAGCTATAATGTATATATGGCGGCAAAATAATAACAAGCAAGTCATTGTCCAAGTTCGGTGACAAATTCATTCACGAAATTTACTCACTTGGCAACAACAGTTTCAATCACTGATGTATTCAAAGTTGCTGTATACCGTAGCGAAGCACGGATATTCCGCTAGTTACAATGTAAACAGTCACATTAACGTTAGGGTATAGTCTAGTGGGTATTGGTATTCTTATATTCTACCTCAAAAATGTCGAAATCATTGTTCCAAGTTTGTCATTATTCGTAAATTCTCTAGATTGTAGAGAATACCGCTAGATTGTTATACATGTGTGGGATATATAAAGTTAGTAATATCTAACAAGTGGAGAATGCTTCTAGCATTGCCAAATTGAACAAAATTTCAGTGCAAATACAAACTAATGATTTTAAAAATTATTATTAATCAATTAATTAATTATTAATAAGAATTTTTAATTACATATTTATCTTTGAACTTATTCGTTCTTAACAAAAACTTTATTCTTAAAAAACAATAATCTATGTCAAACAGACGTTTAAAACTTCATGTCAGATATAGGTTAATAGACGTCTAGAAGCGACTTAAAAACAATTCCGAAGCCACCCGCTTCTATAAAAATATCGAAAATTATATATCGAATCTACACACATCGGCAAAATTAGGGGAACTGGAAATAATTACATTAAGTTTGACTTAAATTTTCTCTTGAACCCTTTACTCGATTTTGATAATTTTTTTTTAAATTGTAGCTTGATTTTTTAAGAACACGTTAACCTATTGGTGATTTTAAACTATTGGTGGAAACGTCGTATACAGAGTTGAAAAGAAAGTAATGTTTTTTTGTTAATTTTTGAGACACTCTGTACAGTGAACGAATGATATCATTCGGTAATCCAGATTACAGATTGATCATTTCTGATCATTTTCATTTTTTATTTACTCTGATATCGCAGTTATTAAGGGTGTTACAGGGTTTTGTTGAAATTAGTGCATAGGTACACCTTTTGTGGGTTGCTAGGGGTCGAAGATTTCCCTTAATCTTTGATTATGTTACAGAGACCACTAAAACTAAAATTTTTTATTATTGCGTCAACTTTTATTTGTGCTTTAGCGCATAAATTGGAGCGTGTTTAAAGGCCAACGGGCCAAAGGAAAACAATAACAATAAATTAACTAACAATAACGATTCAAGACACCAACAGTAGCAAATGTTTTAACGACAAGAGCTGCTGCAACCCATAAAAAGTGTGCCAATGCACTAATTCTAGCAAAACCCTGTAGCACCCTCAATAACTGGGATATAAATGATGACAAATTTCATTCATTCACTCTACAGTGTCTCAAAAATTAACAACAAAAAAATTACTTTCTTTTCAGCCCTGTATATGACATTTCGACCAATTGTTTAAAATCAGCAATAGGTCTAACGTGTTCTTAAAGAGTCAAGCTACAAAAAAAAATGATCAAAATCGAGTTAAGGGTTCAAGAGAAACTTAGTGTAAATTTTACCAGTTTCCCTAATTTTGTGGGTGTCTTTAAATTAATAATTTTCCGATTACCGAAGTTAAGTAACGTTGAACGCGGTCAGTACTTGGATGAGTGACCGCTTGTTATATTTTGACCCGATTTAACCATGTTTCCGATGAGATACAAAGTTGGTACAGTTGATGACCCCTATTACTTTTTGATCCTCTTTCAGAATCTGAAGTAATATTCCTTAACACAAAAAAGGTATAGCATTGCTTACTTGGCTGTAGTAATTTCAGAAAGGGTGATTTTATTCTGGTGAATAAATTTACAAACATTTAAAATCGCAATTTCTAGGTAACCTATTCAGAGCCGAAATTGAAGCTGCAGTTTTGTCTACCCATAAGAGGCCTCTGCAATGCACAGAATGATGGTCAGCATTTCGAGCATTTACGGGGGCATTAAAAACCTTCCTCCTTTAAATCGGTCCTTTTTAGGGCCACAACTTACATAATAGAAACAATTCCAGAAAAATATAGTTAAAAAAAAATAAAAATTTAAGCGATTTTCGTATAAGGCTTTCTTTGGCCCATATTTTAGGTTAGGAACAATATAAGGAGATGCAGTTTTCGTGAGCTTGTTTAGGCATCACTTAGCTACTAGTTCATGAAAAAAAGTCATACCAATGCATTTAATTTTTTTAGGAAAATTAACCGTTTCTGTCGGAATGCCGAACAAAGCCCTCTAACGACGACATGTGAAACTAACAAAACTTCAAATATTATAACATTTGTAGCCCAAGAATAGCTCATTTCAACGCACCCAAACAGGGTGTTATTTAAGGAAACCTTTGAATACCCCCCACCACTTTATTTTTAGACATACGTCAAAAAGTGCCAAACAAAGAAAGTTCAGATTATCCTCGACTTTAAAGATCAGTTATTTTTTTATTAGGTTAATATAGCAGAATTCACAGAAACATCACTTTTTTAGATTCAAGATTGCAGTTACGCCCCCTAGCGGTCATTTCAGAAACTTGAAAATATTTTCCAGGTTTTTGTATTGGCCGTGTTAGTAATAACTTTTTTTTGCGCAAGCCTCTACGATGGATAGTTTCCCAGATACAGTACCTCGCATTCTTAGTTGGCCACCCTGTACATTCAGCAGTAAACAGAACTGAATTAAAAAAGTTTTTATTTTCTGCCACTTTATCTAATACCCACATACAAAATTCACAACTCGTTTCCCATAATCGTTTTCAGAGAGTTCTTGATCAAGTTGGATGTTTTGGGCAATTTGGTTTTGACTAATATGGATAAACGGATAAACTATTATTCTTAAAAATAGACTAATAATACAAATATAAAAAAATACTGGTAACACTACTAAATGCAATTATTTCAATTAAAGGCTTTTGTAAGTACCTGACAACCGCTATCAGTCAATAGTAACGCCTGGTCAAAAAAAAGGTGACTTGATACAAATTTCTTGAACCCAGTTTTTTTATTTCAAACAAAATCGTCGTTACCAAGAAAACTAGGATGCGTGAACCAAGGGCACGCCGATTTAAAGCTACTACATCGAAGGCTGATGTAATAATCCTTTAGATATCAATTTAATTCAATAATTGAGACACGTTTACTAAATTATTATTTCACCTTTTTAATTATTAAGCATTAAACAAAATACATGAAAAAACCTGTCTAAGCTCGCGATCTTCTTTCTTCGGTTAAGCAAATCCGTTATGTAAAGGGTGCCTGCTGTATCGTTGTCTTGATGCGATTCCCGCTTCAAACAAACAAAACCCAGTTGATATTACTAAAGCTAGGCGAATTAACGACAAAAGCTTCTTGTAGCAAATGTACATTGCAGTTTACCTCTCCAGGAGAAACAACACTCACTAATATAAATATCGCGCTTTACTATCTTACAGCGTTGTAGTTCACCGTAACACTTTAATGGCCGTCATGAATAATTGTTTACTGATGACTTGCAGCACTTGCTTGTGCTTTAAAGATTGACTAGCGTTTACTCTTTTTCTGTCAATCACCGACTCTGACGTTCGCGCTTTGTTAACGTCTCCCTTTCTGCGCATTCGTAACTTAATCTACATATAACTTAATACTACAATATACAAGGTAATTTTCATAAAATCATCTATTCAGGGTACTGCAGAGTAATAAATCTCTTATACTAAATTGAAATAAAATTAAATTTCTATGCTTATTCACGAGGTTAGTATATACAGTACGTTTAATGCACAAAATTAAAGATAATTTTATTTTATATATTTATTGTAAATATTTATTATAAAAGGCAGTGTCATGTAAGATAGGGACTTAAGGTGATTTTGATCAGCGTGAATCAAATATTTGACGATAATAAAGATAATAGTGAAGATAAATAAAGTTTAAACTGTAAAACGTATTGTTCGCTCAATTAATTTCGGTTCGTATTGGTATTTAATTATTGCGTAAAAAAATAAAGCGGAATAAATTGATTACAGCGCCAGCTAGCGTTTCCTTGCGCCGATCGAGATCACCCTAATGGATAAAGTAATGTTACCAAGGTACATTTCCCTCATTATTAAAGTAGTGTACATACTGTTCTCTAATATTTTTGGCGGCAGTCAGGTTATTTCCAGAGTTTCTTCGATACAATGGTTCGAATTATTTGAATTTAAACCTGGTGTAATAGTTCTATTTTCTCTGTTTTCGCAGTAAAAACATTCTGCATCAGTATATGAATTCGAAGATAACGACATTAAAAAGTTGTGCAAAACACAGCTTGCCATTACCACCGTATCAATATTTTTTGGTTCTATATTAATTTGAGTTTTATATATTCTAAATCTAGAAGCCAAAATTCCAAACGCATTGTCAACCATGCGTCTCGCTCAAGAAACTCGATAGTTGTAATCTTTCTTTCTTGTGAATTTAAATCTGCCTGTCGGAATGGTTTAATTATATCCGTTCTCAAAGCAAAAGTGTCGTCGGCTACAAATACATATGGAAATATTTTAAAACTTCTTTTGATAGGTTCATCTGACGGAATATTTAATTGGTGTGTCTGAAACTTTTCATAGAATTCAGTAGTTTGAAGCACATCCCCGTCTGATATGCTGTCATTAATTCCAAAGTTGCACATTATGAATTGGTACCTTGTATCCACTATTGCAAGAAGTACCATACTATGTCGATCTTTATAATTATAAAAATATTAGCCAGTTCCACTTGGAGGAATCATGTCAAGTGTTTCCCGTATATGGCGCCAAGGAAATTTGGAAAATCCATCTTTCTTCAAAATGTTTTGTTTTTTTCATTCATCTTCTGTTCGTGGGAACTGAAAAAAAATAGTTTCGGGAAAATTAATCAGACTCCATGGAGAGTGGTTTTCTGCCTTCACAAGATACGAGATTGTAATTCTCCGGGAACAGTTTCTACCTCTAAACAGACTTCAAGTAGCCATACACCTCCCAAAAGAAAAACTAAGAAAAAACGTTTTGATGTTTTTGGCAAAAATGTCGCATTAATTGCGTGATTTACCGAAAGACCAAAGACTAATTACCGAAAAAATCATAAATGATACACTATTTCACGCAGAAATTAGCATTTTGACAGTCACAAAGAGAGTTTCATAAACATGAGGTCATTCGTGCAACTCCCAGTCCTCCAACACCTCAACAATTCATTCGTAAGACTCCAACTCACAGTCCTCTAACACATCAGCCACAATAGCTCATTTGTGTAACTCCACCACCAACATCCAGTCCACCAAAATACCATTCACAACAGTTCATTCGTTTAGTATCAACTCCATCTCCTTCCATTCCAGTGCCAGAAAACCAGCAAGAATATGATTATTATTCTTCGACGCCTTCAGTACAGTACAACTCAGACGCACAACATTCAACTGAAGATACGATAGTGCAATTATCTATTCCAGAACAATCAACTGGGGCATATTATGTAACTTTAATGATTTTCAATAAATACTTGAAATAATCTTTTCGTAGTACTCTGTATATTGCGTCACATGTTTCTGGAATAATAACACCCAAGGCCTGAGGTGATATTATTGTTGTAAACTTCAGGTTTTCAAAACTCCTCCCAGAAACCGTAGTTGGTGTCAATCCTTAATGTGGTGATGGGACTTGTCGTATAACAGTATCTTGTTTTTTAATAAATGGCGTAATAATCGATAGAAGTTTCAAACGTTTCTTCGTCCATTCGCAGATAGTTATACCAGTCTTTCGGTGCAAATTTCAATTTATTTAATAAATTAATGTGCTCTTTATCTTAACCAGTCTTTTACTCCATACAGTTCGGTTTCTTTTAAGTCTTTTCGGTTTTTTTGTAGCAAATATTAAGACAACTATTGCCAAAGCGTCATCCATCGCACACCTGGACGCTCCCTTTTATAGAAATGGCGTTGTTCAAGCGTGCTTGAGCAGTTTGTGGTCACTTCCGGAATGACGTTCATTTGTGCAAGTCTGAACTTGTGCAAGTACATCGATACGTGTATGGCTACTATAAAAAGTAACAGAAAAGAAAATCTCGTAACTGATTGTGTGTCTGGTGTGTGAGTGTGCGCGATATCATTTGAAACATTAAAGCTATCGCTGAAAAGCTAGTTTTTAGAAAAAAAATTTCGTGTCTGTGTGTGTCCGTTTGTGTGTGTGGGGAATATCTTTTGAAACATTAAATCTATCGATACGAAATTAGGTACAAAAATTCTTTACCATAAAATCTAGGCCAAGTTCGTTACTGGCAAAATCCAACCAGTGGCGGGGCATGTTTAGGGGGTTAGAAAATTAAAAAAATTCATTGCTTCAAATTTTAAAAAATTATATAATGAAATTAACAAACCAACACTTTTTTGAATAATTTCAAAATAAAAAAATATATAATAACCAGTGGCGCGTCGTTTTAAGTGTACCAAATTGTGCATTTTTTAATTTATCGACCGATTTTTTTTAAAGTCGGATATTGGGGGTTTTTAAGATCGCTAAGTATAAATCAATTGTCAAAATAAAAGAATTCAAAATGGCGGTTCAAAAATGGGGGATTGTAACAACCTTTTTTCATGTTGTACTAAATTATAGTTTAATTTTAGATCTTTCATTCATTTAGTAGTAAATAAGAGAAAAAGTTTTTAAGTTTTGCATTTCATAGTACATATCTTTTAAGTGTAATATTTCATAAAGATTTATATTTCCTTGTAAGAAATTGATGCTGATCGCGCAAAGCGTGATAACTTAATTCTATGCGCAGATGCGTACACTTACAGGAGTCACTCTGAAAGCCTCTATTAAATTCACTTCCTGCTAAATGTAATAGCATGAAGCATAGTTTAATTTTCTAAATTTTAGTGTAAAGTGCCATCGGTTTAGATGGTAAGAGATCTTTAATTCATTATATTTTAAATTAAAAACATTTGTTTTTTAGGCATTTTTTAATGCATTCTTTAGAATGCACATTTTTGCATACTTTAATTTTGCATACTTTTAAATGGCGCTTCGATTTTTCATTTTTTCTTCATCTTTCACTTTTAAGTTTTACCTTTATTATACTACTTTTTGGATTACATTTTAAATTGCAATTTTAATATACTAAAACCTCAAGAATGCTATAAATTTATCGGAAAGAAAATTTCTACGTGTAAATATTAAATAATAAACTCCAGTAATGCGGCTGATCGCGTTATTACAAGATTACGCAATGATGATGTAGAAATGATATCATGCTGGTTGACCGCTACGTATTCATAAGTAAACACAGGAAGTTGTCAAAAAGAATGTATAAAGGTATTTATGTAATGATTTTTTAGTTCTTTAACATAGCTATAAGATTTCTTTTCTCCTTAATCATCCCTTAATTTGGTAAATAAACATTATTGCCCATTGTTATTTTTTTTTATAATATATAAAGCTTTATTGTTTTTAACTAGGTTTTGTTGTTCCTATAACTAAAGACAACATGGCGCTCGAGATTTCATTTCATTATATTTTTATAATTTTTTATATTGCATTTTTTATTAATTAGTGAAGAGGAAATAGTTTAGAGATTGGAATCAAGCAGCATTCAAGGTATTTGAAAATTTTTATTAGAATCCTATCTGAATCTATGACAGCAACGGCAGTAATTGTTATTTATTCATATTTTTAATTAAATTTATTTGAACAATTGCTAATAGTTTAAAGTAGCAGATTATACTGTTATAATTTATGGTGTTACAATTGGCGCCGTTTAATGTTATAGGATTATCGTATTTAAAATCCGATATGACTAAAATTCAGGTATTGTGGGCTAATTATCAACTTTGCAACTGTTAATTTGTAAAACATCTAAATAAAAAAAATTTAAATACTGCCGGTGGCGCACCGTTTTTAGGGTGTAAAATTTTTTTGAAAGTCAGGTAGTGAGGGATTTTAAGATCACTAAGAGTAAATCATTTATCAGTTGTTTATTTATATATAGGGTGTCGCTAAAATATGTGGACATCACTTAACCACAGATTCCTGGTTCGAAAATAAGACGATTTAACTAAACTTACCTATATGCAAATACGTTTCGTTTAGCGAGTATTCTTCTTCAAAGTTCTTTAAAAAAAAAGTTATTTGATCCATAACGGCAGAACGCTTGGATGATTTGGATAATATTCGGTATTGTACTCCTTACACATGCATTTCTTAACCCTTGAGCAGTCGCGTGGGTAATAATAACACCATTGATCGCGTGGATGACAGTGGTGATCCATATATTATTTTTGAGTTTATCAATTTTATTTGTATTACAATATGTAATTTAATAAATTATACACATTTACTAAATGATTTTGAAGTCTCCATTTCAAATTATTACTGAAAAGGCCAAATAAAGTGTTTATAATACATTTATGATACAATAGCACCATATTATGAATAGATACGACAAATAATTTATTCAAAGATGGAAGAATTTTCAGTTTAATTTCAAACTAAAAAATGTCTCACAGTTCTTTTTTATAAACTAAAAATGCAAATTATAAATTACTTGTGAAATATTTTAGAGAATATTATACTTCAACTGTATTATTCATTTGTGTGCTAAAGCTTCCTAAATTTCTTTACTTTTATAATTTGTGTTCACCAAAACATAAGTTAGTAGACATTATTTAATTGAAATTACATGCAAATACTAATAATATACTAAAACTACTGTAAACAAACATTTTCAATAAATAGACAATTGTCACAAACTTAAATTTATTACCTTATTATAGCACCACTTACAATAACAAACAAAATACACCCACGTACCACACAGAATTAAAAAACACCTAACTCGTTTCAATAGCTATCTTATCATCATCAGTGGTCGACTAGGGCGAACTAAAGAAAATTTCTAATATACGTACCATCAGCGTTGCTTTTCTGGTGAAAGTGAAAGTTATGAAAGTCTAATAAGTTCTGAGAAGCCTAAAGAACTCATTAAACTTTCATAATTTTCACTTTCACCAGATAATATTTGAAATTTTCTTTAGTTCGCCCTAGTCGACTGGTGATGATAGCGTCTCAAATTGTTGTTGGTGTTAGCTAGTGATTTTTAGCAGTTAATATTCTTCGTTATTTCCGTAATAATGGCTGTAAACTACACTTACGCTGATTAAACGGATATGTTGATGGTTTTAGGATAGTGCGAAGGAAATTGTCGCAGAAGTACTAGAGTATACAACGAAAGGTTTCCTAATCGTCGCGTGCCCAGTTATAAAACTTTTGCAAACATTGAAAGACGCCTTCGTGAAATGGGAAAATTTGCACCGATTACAGCTAATCGTGGACGCGCACCCCCAGGGTAGAGGAAGAAATTCTGGAAATAGTAGAAGAAAATCCCGAAGTAAGTAGTCGATGCTTAGCATTGCAAGCAGGCGTTTCAAAGAATGTTCTTAAAGAACAATTTCTATATACTTACCATGTACAAAACGTCCAGGAGCTTTGGCCAGCTGATACCATTGCGCGTCTTGAGTTTTGTAGGTTCATTCAAGAAAGAAGAGCTGAAGATATCAATTTTCATAGCAAAATTCTCTTCACTGATGACGCGTGCTTCACAAGGAGAGGTATGACAACATTGCACAACGAACATGTGTATGCAAGTGAAAATCCACATGTCAGCAAGCAACGCCACTTTCAACATGAGTTCAGAATGAATGTATGGGTAGGGATAATCGGCAGTTTCGTCATAGGCCCTGTCATTTTACCAAATCATTTAAATGGAGATAATTATTTAGACTCTTATAAATACCTTACCCTATTTATTGGAACACTTGCCGTTAGATCTTAGACGCGACATTTGGTTTCTACACGATGGAGCACGATGTTCGGAATCATCTTCAAATACAGTTTCCTAACAAATGCATAGGTAGAGAAGCTGACGCTCCTGCAAAATGGGCACCTTGTTCACCAGATTTAAATATTTGCGATTCTTTTGTGTGGGGAGTTCTAAAGCGCAAAGTGTATTCTCGTCCTATAAACCCACAGGTCGAACTTTGGACCAGAATACAGAACGTTTCACGGTCCATTAAGAATGATGCAGAAATGTTACGAGTACAGTTCAATTTTTTTGCGTCGAATCAACCTTTGCACCCAAGAAGATGGTGGTCACATTGAGCATTTACTGTAGATCTTATAAAGTACATACTTATCACTAATAAATATCATAACAAATTGCCTTATCGTCATTTATTTCTTAGAATACCAGACTGCTAGATTACATTTGATTTTAACCTTATTGTGTTCGGGTCAATATGACCCGATCGCGTTCTTCATTATACATAATTCGTTAATTAATTTAAATATTTCTTTGCCACTGCATGGCTTTTATTTCATTACACTAATAACGGTGTACCTAGATTGATATTGGAAAATTATAATTAGTTTTTTTTAATGCATTTGTTACACTCACTATGTTTGGGTCTATATGTCTATATGTGTAGTGGGTGAGTGGTTACGGATAGTGAACTTGAGAAACTTGTGTGTGTCTGCTAGTGATTCTAATGCTTCTGAAGAAGAAGACCATTTGTCCGAAACCGAGATATATAATAGAGAATCGGATGATGAAATGGAAGCTACGATTTCAGATGAAGCCGATACGGATAACCACGTAACTTCAAAAGATGTCAATATAGTATGGAATGAAAAGAAGGTTATCAGGAGCAAATATTATTTCGTTGATTCCTGGGCCAGCAAGGTATACTACGTTTCGAATAATTGATATAAAATCCGCGTACTTATATTTCACACCCAAAATTGTAAACTTAATTGTGAAAATGTCAAATTTAGAAGGCAACAGACTTTGTGGCGACACGTTTCAAGAACTAACATTAGTTGAACCAGAAGCATATTTTGGCCTACTGTTTTTAGCTGAAATGTATAAATCTCATGGAGCGGCAACAACCAGTCTGTGGCATGGAAATGTAGATCGTTCAATATTCAGAGCAACGATGTCCCTACAACGATTTCATGTAATTGCACGAATAATTCGCTTTGACGATAAAAAACTCGACCACAACGACGCCAAACTGATTAGCTCCCATACGGGACTTGTGGGATGAATGGGTTGCAATTCTACCTAAGATCTACAATGTTTACGAAAATGTAAAAGTAAATGAGTAACTGGTGCCTTTTAGAGGCCGTTGTTCTTTTAGACAGTACAGCGCAAATCAACCTGCTAAATTAGTCAAGATTTGGATTTTATGCGATTCTATAACTGCTTATGTATATAACATGCAAATTTACCTCGGGAAAAAAAAGGTGAACCTCCAGAGAGAGGTCAAGGTAAAAGAGTTGTTCTAGATCTTACTTGTGGTCTAAAAGGTCACAACGTAACGTTATCATTTTTTACCTCGTACGATCTGGGGCAGATGCTGTTGAAAAGAAAAATAACCATGCTTGGCACTATTCTCAAAAATAAGCGAGAATTGCCACCCGCATTGGTCTGCAACAGGAAAGAAGTTCTTTCTTCACAATGTTACTTTACCAAGGACACGTCGATAGTTTCCTATATTCTATGCACCACGGAGTGTGTAACCAAGATCATAAAAAGCCGTTTCTGATTTTAGATTACAATAAAACTAAAGGTGCTGTAGACAAGTAGACGTTAGACAAGTTAATAATAACATACACATGCAGACGACAATCTAAAATATGGCTAATGACTATCTTTTACTATATCATGGACGTTTCAGCTTACAACGCTTATGTTCTGTGGTGCCAAGTAACTCCAATCTGGAATGCTGGAAAACTTACAAACCGGCGACTATTTCTTGAAGAACGGGCTAATTCCTTGATCACTCCATTATTGCAAGAAAGAAATCGTCTCCCTCGAAGTATTCCTGCAGCTGAAGTGGTTATAAAGTCACGTTCTCAACCAGTAATGCCGAAGTAAGGGAACAATCAACCACAACCAAGCGTAACTTTTTAAATGATATAAATGATAATAAATAATAAATACTACATCTTATTTCTTCTGTATTATAAGTGTTTTGTAACTATGGTTTCATATTAGTTGAGTTGATCGGTCTATTTCCACAGTTTTTGCTTTTTGAGCGCGACATTTCGGAAGCGGACTCTGGTTTCGTCATCAGGCTTATTCCTGAGAAGGACTGTTTTCGCACATGACTCGAATTCATATGTTATATATATTTTTTTCCCCAAGCACTTGACTACTCTCAGATTCGAACTTGGTACCTTTCACTTACTAGTCTGACACCTTTACCGCTGAGCCACTGAGCAATCCAATATGTATTTTTTAGAACTTTATATATATATATATATATAGGGTGACAGAAAAAGTGCCATGCGATAGAGGACACTAAAATAAGAAAAAAAGTTCCTATGAACTTAGGTCCGCAACGCCTTCGTTTAAAAGATATAGGGTGTTTAAGTTTAATTTTTGTTTTTTTAATATCTTTTTACAATGATGTAATAAGCCGACGAAATTTTGTATACAGGGGCTTCTTATCACGCAGAATTCAAAAATGACCTTAGTTCTTTTATTACTGATAGAGGGCGCCACATACAGGTTTCCATCTTGTTTGAATCGGTCCTAACTTTTTTGAATTACACCGTGTGTCATTTTCGACTGCAAAAATTAGTTTTCCCATCTTTTCCGCTTCAGAAAGGTGTACCTTATTGAAGTCGCTAGGACCAACGGTTTACGAGAAAAATGCATCCGATGCATTCAAATTATCCAAAAGCGCCAAAGTAACTTATTTGCAAAACCGTAATTAGAAGTCACCAATATGGGTTTTCTATTAATGTGTGGGCAGGTATAATTGACAATTACTTAATTGGCCCATTTCAATTGCCCAATCAATTGACAGGTGAACTGTATCGAAAATTCTTGGAGAATGAACTAAATACGTTATTAGAGGATGTTCCATTGGCTATTATTGGTAGAATGCGTTACATGCATGATGGCGTGCCAGCTCACTTTTCTCGATTGGCAAGGGAATTTTTGGATAGGAGATTTGGAAATATATGGATTGGTCGAGGGGGGCCTGAACCCTGGCCAGCTCGTAGTCCCGACCTTAATCCCCTCGATTTTTCATTTTTGGGATTCATGAAAAATGATGTTTATTCTGTAGAAATACATAATGAAGAGCAACTATGGATAAGAATTATGGAATCCGCAGATAGGTTCCGTAACAACCCAGGAGTATTTCAAAGATGCCGTCAATCCTTAGGGAGAAGAATTGAAAAACGTATTCAAGTACAAGGACAACAATTTGAACATCTTCTAAAAATTTAATGTTTTTTTTTTAATCACTGCCCTTCATTGTTGCTATTAAAATTTAATTGTTGAAGTGTTATGTCATTGTTTTGCAAAAAAGTTACTTTGGCGCTTTTGGATAATTTGCATACATCGGATGCATTTTTCTCGTAAACCGTTGATCCTAGCGACTTCAATAAGGTATACCTTTCTGAAGCAGAAAAGATGGGAAAACAAATTTGTTCAGTCGAAAATGACATACAGTGTAAGGCAAAAAAGTTAGGACCGATTCAAACAAGATGGACACCAGTGTATGGCGCCTTCTATCAGTAATAAAAGAACTAAGGTCATATTTGAATTCTGGGTGATAAAAAGCCTCTGTATACAAAACTTCGTCCCCTTATTACATCATTGTAAAAAGATATTAATAAAAACAAAAAAATAATTAAAATTCAACACCCTATATCTTTTAAACGAAGGCGTTGGGGACCTAAGTTCATAGGCACTTTTTCTGTCACCAGCAAAAAAGTTCATATGTACATGGGTCCGGAAATGCTTCGTTTCCGAGATGCAGGGTGTCAAAGTTGAAAAAAGAAATCGCGATTTCTTCAATATTTTTTGACTGTTTCGAAATAATTTCATGAAATTTCGTATACGGGTTTTTTTTGGGACAGTTGTTTGAACAGTTGTTATCAAAAGAACATGTTTACTTTTAATATTAATTTCTTTTCTTGTTTTTTAATATTGGATATTTTAGTGCTCCTTACAAGTTTTAAATAAATAAACATTGTGAGTTTTAAATGTGTTTTTCTCAGAAACGGTTGCTCCTAGCGACATCACTAAAATATACCTTTTTAGCAGAAAAGATAGGAGAATCGATTTTCTAGTCCAAAATGGTATAACAGTGTAGCACAAAAAAATTGCAACGATTTAAAGGGGTCGAAATGGTTGCCGCTGCGCCTCTAGAGACCACAACTAAATGGACCACAAATTTGAATATTTCATTTCAAAAACCATCGTATACGAAATTTCATGAAACTATTTCGAAACAGTCGAAAGATATTGAAGAAAACGCGATTTCTTTTTCAACTTTGACACCTGTATCTCGAAACGAAGCATTTCCGGACCCATGTACATATGAACTTTTTGCTTATAATAATGAGTTCTAGTACTTTTAATTTTGACGGATTAGATAAGATTCACCCTGTGTATATATATATATATATATATATATATATATATATATATATATATAAAACTTTTCGTGAGTTTATTGCATGTTGTAACTTCTTGCGCAGGTGGATTGCGCTTAAGCTCTTCGCGCATAATTGAATCCATATGAGTTTCATTTCCACACTAGCTTGCTTATTGGATTACGTTTTTGTGATTGAGTTGTATAGGTATCTCACCGTGTGTAGGTTTCTGTATACATTTGTCATGAAAGTGATGTCATTCCTGTGTACAAGTACATCCAGGAATCCAGGAGTCAGAACAAAAACTGTCATTCCTGGATGTACTTGTATACAGGAATGACAACAATTTCACAATAAGTGTATACAGGAAACCTACAGGGAGGTATACACTACAACTCCAATCACCACAAAACGGGAAGTTAGCCGTGGCAAAATGCTTGTACGATAGAGCAAAAACAACATGCTCAAAACAAGAGGACCTGAATAGAGAAAAAGAAAATATCGCTAGAACACTCAAAGAAAGTGGCTACAGCGATCTGACACCTAACCTAAACAGGGAAAGAGTAACCGAAAAAGAAGAACCTAGATATACAGCGGTAATACCATATATACAAGGTACCTCAGACAAAATACGAAGGATAGGCAGCAAATACAAGATACGCACTACCTTCCAATCGACCAGAACGCTCAGGGGAATACTAACCAAAAGCAAACCGTACAATGAAGATCAGAATTCCAAGAATTGTGTATAAAACCTACCATGCGAATGCGGCAGAGCATACATAGGAGAGAGCAGTAGACGACTCAAAGTGAGAACACAGGAACATAATAACAACAACATAAGAATCGCTGAACATGTCTGGAACGAAGACCACCGCATCCAATAGGATAACATACAGATAGTGGCAAAGGACGAGAACACAACTCGTACAAAACTGTAAGAAGCCACATACATCGCACTAGCAGAAAATCCAATAAGCCAAGCTAGTGTGGAAATGAAACCCATATGGATTCCAATAATGCGCGAAGAGCTTAAGCGCAATCCACCTGCGCAAGAAGTTACGGCCCAACATGCGCAATAAACTTCTGCGCAACCACGAAAAAGTTATATATATATATATATATATATATATATATATACATACACAGGGTGAATCTTATCTAATCCGCCAAAATTAAAGAAGTACTAGAACTCATTATTATAAGCAAAAAAGTTCATGTGTACATGTGTCCGGAAATGCTTCGTTTCCGAGATACAGGGTGTCAAAGTTGAAAAAAGAAATCGCGTTTTCTTCAATATCTTTCGACTGTTTCGAAATAATTTCATGAAATTTCGTATACGATGGTTTTTGAAATGAAATATTCAAATTGTGGTCCATTTAGTTGTGGTCTCTAGAGGCCAGCGGCAACCATTTCGACCCCTTTAAATCGTTGCAATTTTTTGTGCTACATTGTTATACCATTTTGGACTAGAAAAATCGATTCTCCTATCTTTTCTGCTAAAAGGTATATTTTAGTGATGTCGCTAGAGCAACCGTTGATGAGAAAACACATTTAAAACTCACAATGTTTATTTATTTAAAACTTGTAAGGAGCACTAAAATATCCAATATTAAAAACAAGAAAAGAAATTAATATTAAGTAAACATGTTTTTGATAACAACTGTTCAAACAACTGTCCCAAAAAAACCCGTATACGAAATTTCATGAAATTATTTCGAAACAGTCAAAAATATTGAAGAAATCGCGATTTCTTTTTCAACTTTGACACCATGTATCTCGGAAACGAAGCATTTCCGGACCCATGTACATATGAACTTTTGCTTATAATAATGAGTTCTAGTACTTCTTTAATTTTGGCGGATTAGATAAGATTCACCTTGTATATATATATATATATATATATATATATATATATATATATATATATATATATTATACAGGTGACAGAAAAGTGCATGTTTATTTATATATATATATATATATATATATATATATATATATATATATATATATATATATATATATATATATGTATAACATATGAATTCGTCTTAAGTGCGAAAACAGTTCTTCTCAGGACTAAGCCTGATGACGTAAGCAGAGTCCGCTGCCGAAACGTCGCGCTCAAAAAGCAAAAACTATGGAAATAGGCCGATCAACTTAACTAATCTTATTTCTTATTATTATTTACTGTTACATCAATTGAACGACAATGAAACGACAACTACAGGCTCCTGGGTCATAATCACTTGAACACAATAAATGAAACCAAAATGTTAACACAATATGAGGGTTAAGAAATGCAGTGCGCGGTTCCTCAAATTTTATTTTTTTTGTGTCTAAATCTTAACAGATATCATCAATTGAAAAGTAATAAAAAAAATTACTAGTGAATGTCTGTTTCTGAAATTATTTTTTTGAAAGTTATTGGCCTTAACATTAAACGGTTTTGACTGGTTTATGCCGGATTATCCGTGTTTCATACACTAATGGTCCACTGGTAATGTCTGATATCATCTTAAAAGATGACCTACATCTGTAAAGAGTACAATACCGAATATTATCCAAATCGATCCAAGCGTTCTGCCGTTATGGATAAAATAACTTTTTTTGAAAGAACTTTGAAGCTAAACGAAACGTAATTGCATATAGGTAAGTTAAATCGTCTTATTTTCGAACCAGAAATCTGAGGTTAAGTGATGTTTACACATTTTAAGAACACCCTGTATAGCATTATGGCAGCGATTTCTTTTGATAATGGTACATATATTGAAACGCGTAGAGAAATAAATAATTATATAAAAGAAATTTATGTTTTAAAACATTAGTGCTATTAAATATGGAATTCCAGGGAGTCACGCTAAAGAATATAAATTTAGTAAACGTTTTGATTTATTGTGCAAATTATTTTCTTCTTCAGGTTTTGTAATTTTATTAAAAAAGGTCTTTCTCGTATTTCATAAGTAGCACACCAGAAAGTTTTTTTAAATACGAAAATGTAGATAGAAATAATTATTTATGCTTATTAACTAAAGAGATCCTGAACTGAAAGTGTTTTTTCAAGGGTTGTTAACCGCTTACTAATTACACTTAATGATTTGTATCCGCCACTAATTTTTCGAGCTTGTTAACCAGCTGATACTTCTCAATAACAGGAAAAATGCATCACTTTTACGTAACGTACATATAATTATGACAAAAACACGAACACTACAAATTGGAGGGTATTTTTCTTAATGACCACCCGTGAAGGAATTACTTGTAAATAGTTTAATGCGTGCACTATAAACTACAAATACTCCCACGTTTTCAGGCTTGAGTGCATTTCACGTGTATGGGGCCTATAAATAATGATAGTTTGACATGCCATTTAATTATCGTTTACACTAAATACAGTGAAATGTTAATTTCCACGTCTATTGTGTGATGTGATAGGAATGAATTTTTTTAAAAATCGAGCGTAATTAACGTATTGCACAAAGGGATTTGTCGCAGCTCGCAGCAGCTGCATATTAAAAGCGCTCAGGCCCTCTCGTTAGCATACGCTTTTTTATCGTCCTATTATAAAGTGACAAACTCATCGACGCTGCATAACAATAGGAAAAGACGTAAGTATCGAGTTGCTCACATCAAAACACTTATAAAGAATGTTTGACATGGAGACCTCTTCAATCCTTCAATCGGACATATTATGCAAACATTGAATATATTTAAATATATTTTTGAAAAAAATGTTTACAGATTATGAACGGTAGTAAAAATGTAACTTTTCTCACAGGCCGTTAATAATATAAAAGGAAAAAGGGTTGGTCGTGTCGAATTGCAAATTGTTCGATTTGACACCGGACCCTGTATGTTAACGAACGCGTGCCTTTTTATACCAATGAATTTCTAATGTGAGCTGACCATGTAAATTTTGATTTAACGTCAATTTTAAATTGATGTTTTACTTTTAGTTGAATGTGATTTACTTTGTTACGCTTAATTTTTTGCGCACGTTTAGATTAATTGCATTTTTGAATTATTACTATTACTATACTCCATTCCAACTATTATCGGTGATTACGGCAAAAGGTCGCATGTTGAAAAACAACTTGCCAGGAGAGCAAAAAAAATT
Source organism: Vesta saturnalis (assembly GCA_036346205.1). Classification (NCBI taxonomy): domain Eukaryota; kingdom Metazoa; phylum Arthropoda; class Insecta; order Coleoptera; family Lampyridae; genus Vesta; species Vesta saturnalis. The sequence goes on along the minus strand of JARFJB010000480.1, from coordinate 2,068,938 downwards.
GTACTAAATTGTGCATGCTTGTTGTTGAAATTTCTGTTTATGGGGTTTGCCAGAAAACCACAGTCACCAATTTTCCAACTACATACGACCTTTTGCTTTTAGTTTTTTAAATTGCAGCTACAACATACGTCTGTTTGAAGAACTATAAGTTTTAATGTTTGTTAATCAAGAATTTGATGGAGCACATAAGAAAAAACTTATATAGATAAATAATACCTGTTGCGAAACATCGCAACAACGCAATTATATATTTTTTGTGATAGATCAACTCTCTCTCAAAGTTAGTAAAAAAAAAAAATGTAGTAAAGTTTGATATAAGTCGTTGTAATAAATTAATTTTAATTACAACTGGTCCTTCGTATTTATTATATTGAAAGTTCGAAGAAGTAGTTGACGCAAACGGGGAGCCTTAACTATCGAAGGAAGCATTAATTTAAAGGCACCGTTTTTGCGCATGGTCTTCATCGAGCCGGATCTCCACTCAAAAATCTCCCACACAATTAAAAAGATCTCAACGTTTTCCCTATACCCTGGCACATGGTTGATTCGAAGTTCCAGTTACGTATGAACTCCTATTAGCTGACGCCCTCCACATACGCCCAAGTCAAATCCACACTACGAAAGATTCCAGTAAGTTAAAGTGATCATTTGTTTGTATTAAAACTCTGAGAACAAGGTTAGTGAACTAAATTGTTTACATAAAACTATTGCAAAAACTCTCAAATAGTAAATACGCATTCACATTTATTTAACTCTGTTATTTATTGTTTGTTTTGAATGGTTATGGATTTCAAACAATTAAAAACTACTCGCACAAGTGCTAAAAGCAAAATCACTCGTATTCAGAATTGGGTGCAGAGCTATCAAAATTTGACATTAGATGTTCAAGAATTTTCATGTAGACAAAAAAGATTGGAAGCCGCGTTTTCTGAATACGAATGTGCTCAAGACGAGTTAGATTCATATTTGTTAGAATTTGAAGATAATTCAGATGTAGAAGATCGTGAAAAAATTGAAAATCAGTAAACGTTAGCCCTTATTGAAAAATGTATACAAAAATTATCTCCTCAAAATGTCACTGTAAGTCACAACAATGATTCAATTAGAAATAGCTCGCATATACACAATTCGAATATAAAATTGCCACAAATTAATATTCCCAACTTTACAGGAAATTTGCACGATTGGAAGCCCTTTTTAGATCTCTTTGATGCGTTAATAATAAACAACCCACAATTCTCAAATGTGGAACGTTTTATTATCTAAAAACACTGGTAAAAGGTGAAGCTTTTAGTTTAATTGAATCATTGTCATTGACTAATGAAAATTTCTCTACAGCTCTTTTATTACTTAAGCAAAGATATGAAAACAAAAATAAGATTGTTAATTCCCATTTCGAAAATTTGTTAAATGCTCCTTGTATAACAAAATGTAATTCACAAAATTTGAGAGAATTAGTTACAACCTGTAAGAAAAACCTAGAATCACTAAAAAACATGAAGCTCTCTGATAAATGTAATTTTGAATCATTACTTATTTTTCTTTTAAAAAAAACTAGATTTCGGCTCTAAGAAATTGTTTGAGGAAGGTCGTGATTTAAAGACATTGCCAAATTTAGCAAATTTGAATTTCTCGAAAATCGTGTGTTGTGTTAGAAACATTTCAGAATGAAACACTAGTCAACTCAAAATGTAGTAAGTAACACTATACTCAAAAGTGACAGTTACGCTCTCTCGTGCATTTTTGATAACTTCATAAAATTTACAGGTGTCCAAAATTTTTGGAAATATCTCCTCAAGAAAGATTAAAGTTTGTTCAAAGTAAAAAAATGTGCTTAAACTGTTTAGGCACAAAGCATACAGTGGAAAATTGTTCTTCAAGTGCAACTTGTTTTCATTGCTCTAAAAGCATCACACTGCGCTACACATACAAAATGTCCCTTCAATAGTTCAGGAAAATTAGGTTTTCTCAAACCCATCATAAACCACAATTTCTTACTCAAATGCACAAAATAACGGTTTCGGCCGTAATGTACCAAAAAATGAACATTCTGTGCATTCAAATAAACCTCAGCCATCAAACAATCACTCAATTTCAACTCCACTTCATTATGAAGACATAAACAGAGCGTCAACTTCACAAGCAAATCAGCAACCGGCTGAAAATTTATCCAGTTTTTCCGCTCTTTCCCCCAAAAATTGCCACGTATTACTAGCCACAGCTCAAGTAACTTTGTTTACTGCGCAAGGACGACCTATCCAAGCAAGAATACTACTAGATAACGGAAGTCACAACTCCTTTTGTACTCAAAAACTGGTTAATCAGCTCCGATATAAAACCTTTAATACAGCTTTGAATATTTCTGGAATTTCTCAAAACAAAACTTTCTCAAATAAAGCGGTGAATATGTATATACACTCAAACGTAGACTACTCTAAAAGATTCAAAGTTTCTTATGCTATATTAGAACAGATAACTCCCACAAATAAAAATTCACTCGGATAAGTTACAAATCCCAGATCATATTAAGATGACTCTAGCTGACCCTAATTTTCACACTCCATCCGATATAGATTTGCTTATTGGAGCAGATAGTTACTACACACTTCTCACGTACGGCATACTGAAATTAGGCAGAGGTTATGCTACTTTGTTAAATACGAATCTGGGCTGGATTATATCAGGAACCGTTCCTAAAAAATGTACATTTGAACCATCTACTTCAACATCCTATTCACATCATTCCACTAACCACTCAAATGATACAGATGAATTAGAAACTCTCTTAACAAAATTCTGGAAAATTGAAGAACTCTCCGAACCTCCCTTGCTCTCTCCAGAAGTTAAAAAGTCTGAACAAATTTTTAATACTACTTCTCGCATCCTTAAAAATGGACATTATCAAGTAGATATATATTCCTCTGAAATCTACAAATGAACATCATAAACTCGGCGATTCTCTTTCTTTATCGCAAAAAAGATTCTTTTCTCTTGAAAAAGATCCCCCTCTTTCACGAATATAAAAAATTCATCGATGAATATGTGTCATTAGGTCATGCAAACCACTATTTCCGACTAACAGTAGGTTAGAAAGGAAATACTTTATTCCTCATTTGTGCGTAATCAGAAATGAAAGCGTCAGCACCAAGTTGCGTGTGGTTTTTGATGCGTCTTGTAAAACATCTTCAGGACTCTCATTAAACGATGTTACCTTAAAAGGATTTCAAGTTCAACCAGATCTATATGACATTTTGTGTAGATTTCGCTCGTTTAGGTTTGTACTCACCGCTGACATTGAGAAAATGTATCGGCAGATTTTCACGAATCCTCGCCTAAATTTTCTGCAAAACATTATTTGGCGTGACTCACCTCGTCAATCTTTAAAATGTTTGGAACTTCAAACTATCACATACGGAACAAACTTTGCTCCCTATGCTGCCACTCGGGTTTTAAATGATATCGCTCTCAATAATTCCGATTATCCCTTAGCTTACTCAAACTTATGTGGACGACATTCTGTCGGGATGTGAAACGGAAAAAGATTTACCTAAACTTTATTCTCAATTAACCTTTCTTCTCTCTAAGCACGGGTTTCACTTGCACAAATGGTGTTCAAACTCAAATGATTTCTTAAAAATATATCTCACCCTCAAACCACAGAAGTTGACTTCAATCTGGAAAAATCCCATGTAAAATTCTCGGCTTGAAGTGGAATCCTCATCATACAATTTTCAAATCTTTATTCCTTCACAATCTCTACAAGATTGCCCCATTTCAAAAAGAAAATTTTTATCTTATCTCGCTCAATGCTTTGACCCTATTGGATTGGTGAATCCTCTTATAGTTAAAGGAAAAATTCTTATGCAAAAATTGTGGTTACATAAGGTAGAATGGGATGAAGAAATACGTGACATTTCGATTTTAACAGAATGGAAAGCGAACTCTTTTCTCGGTTAAAAAATCTCACAATCTCTCGGTGTTTATTTTCCAGTAAAAATATTGAATATGTAGAATTTCATGGGTTTTCTGATGCAAGTAATCTTGCTTATGGAGCTTGTGTGTATATTAGAACCATTTACTCAGACGACTCGGTGTCTTGTAATTTATTGTCATCTAAATCGCGCGTAGCTCCAATCAAGACAATTACAATCCCCAAACTCGAACTTTGTGCCATGCTGTTATTATCAAAATTGATTAATAAAATAGTGTCGATTTATAAAAATAAACTAATTCACTCGTTCCGTTACAAAAGTGTGCCCTCTTCCACAGGCAGATTGTTAATTTCTCTTGCGAAAGAAAATGTAAAAATATTCCTTTATATATATATATATATATATATATATATATATATATATTTATATTGTTGTTTGTTTTGTTTATTTTATAAACGTCCTCTCATTCCCATTCTCTCAGTAACAAATTTATCTCGGACTTAATCCCAACTTGTTCAATAATATCCGGTCTCTTACGCCGAATTATTTAGTTAACTTCCTGATTTTAATCAGTTGTAAATTCATGTAGATGTTCAGACTTACAATAATAATTTTTTGCCAACACACTATTGCGGTGGGGGCAGTATGTTGCGAAACATCGCAACAACGCAATTATATATTTTTTTGTGATAGATCAACTCTCTCTCAAAGTTAGTGAAAAAAAAATGTAATAAAGTTTGATATAAGTCGTTATAATAAATTAATTTTAATTACAACTGGTCCTTCGTATTTATTATATTGAAAGTTCGAAGAAGTAGTTGACGCAAACGGGGAGCCTTAACTATCGAAGGAAGCATTAATTTAAAGGCATCGTTTTCGCGCAATACCCTTCAGTAGGTTTATTATTACAAATATATTTAATAACAATCTAAACCTTTCGATAAGACTTACTGTTATATTCCTTAGCTATCCTTCAAGATTGAAAACGTTGCTATTAATATAACAGTTTGCTAAACGTATAAAGCCAACTGTGGCATACAATTTTAGTAAAGAATAACTGGATCATTAATAAATTAATTATTTGTTAAACTGCCTTGAAGATGACAAATCCGAACACCTTCTAAAATGAAAAATGTGATACCCAAAGAACAAATTTAATAAAATTTAAACACGTTCTGATGTAAGTGTAAAGTTGTGAAAAACAGTTCTAATGTCATGATTAACTAGAAAAGGAAGAAAAGCAATACCAACGATAAGAACTGGATTTCTTTGTTGTTATGTCTAGCAGGTTTAATAACATTATTAATATCTGGAAGTGAATATCTATCAGCTTGTAAGGATTTTGTTGATTATTTATATCCATCTTTCAAAAATTCAGGATCACAAATTCAGTGTTTGACGTGGATGGTGGCAGAGCTGTTCAAAATCATTTTAAAAAGATTTAAATCAAAATCATAGATCATTTTCATTTGGACAAATGATTTAAATCAAAATCGTTTTGAATATAAAAATTATTTAAATCTTTTTACGATTTAAATCATTTTAGGAAAGATTTAAATCTTTTAAGCGATTTAAATATTTTTTGAAAATTCGAATTTTTTAAAAGATTTAAGTTATTTTAAAAATTTGAATCAAAAAGTAGATACTAGATAGCAGATACTAGTCGTTTTGTAGTGTATAGTGTATAAAGAAAAATACTCTTTTAAGTAATTTATTGAAAATACAAAACAAACATATTTTACTAAAGAACGCATTAACCCATTAACCGCACATGAAAACAAACATTCAAAATGGAATTTTTACTTAATTATGTTTTTGTATCCTAATTAAGGCATAGTTAAAATATATATATATATATATATATATACAGGATGTTCGTAAAAAATAATGTTGCGTTTTCGCATCAACAGCAGAATTAGTTAAAAAATAAATGCATTAATTGTGAAAACTCTCAAAACATGCAGGATGCAAATGCACATTGCACTTTTGGCACATGAATACTGTTTGACTTTTACATTTTCGGCATCTTCTTCGTGCCTTTTCTGGATGACGTATTACAGTATGGCCAACGTCATCTTTCCTTACTTCATCTGGCAATTCACTTTTGTTGGTCTACCTCTTTCTTGGTATACTGATGCTTCTTCCTCGTCACCTTCGTTGCTATCAACATTGTCAGTTTTGATAAGACCAGTGGTTATGTAGGATCTCAATTCTAATTGGGAAATTTTAGAATCGTTAGCTATTCTGAATAATTTCACACGTTGACAATGACGCTGTCTACGCAATTGATAAATAAAGGCCACCACCATTTTTACCTCTAACCCTTATGCGGTAGTTTGCAATCCCGTTGTCGTGGGATCTACTCCGCCCATAAATTTATTGTATTCTTTTATAACCAAGGGCTGTTGAATGCTCACTTCTTTTTCCTTTCTATTATAGCGCTTGGTGGTTTGTATTGGAGTTACCGTAATATTGTTAGATATTATTGTAACAACTGCATTGTCGTTCCATCTGGTTAGCTGACGCCCCCGAAGTCAAATCCACACGAAAGATTCCAGTTTAAAAAGTGATCATTTGTTTGTATTAAAACTCTGAGAACAAGGTTAGTGAACTAAATTGTTTACATAAAACTATTGCAAAACTCTCAAATAGTAAATACGCATTCACATTTATTTTCTTTATTTATTGTTTGTTTTGAATGGTTATGGATTTCAAACAATTAAAACTACTCACAAGTGCTAAAAGCAAAATCACTCGTATTCAGAATTGGGTGCAGAGCTATCAAAATTTGACATTAGATGTTCAAGAATTTTCATGTAGACAAAAAGATTGGAAGCCGCGTTTTCTGAATACGAACAAGACGAGTTAGATTCATATTTGTTAGAATTTGAAGATAATTCAGATTAGAAGATCGTGAAAAATTGAAAATCAGTAAACGTTAGCCCTTATTGAAAAATGTATACAAAATTATCTCCTCAAAATGTCACTGTAAACAAAATGATTCAATTAGAAATAATATACACAATTGAATATAAAATTGCCACAAATTAATATTCCCAACTTTACAGGAAATTTGCACGATTAAGCCCTTTTGATCTCTTTGATGCGTTAATAATAAACAACCCAAATTTAAATGTGGAACGTTTTTATTATCTAAAAACACTGGTAAAAGGTGAAGCTTTTGTTTAATTGAATCATTGTCATTGACTAATGAAAATTTCTTACAGCTCTTTTATTACTTAAGCAAAGATATGAAAACAAAAAATAAGATTGTTAATTCCCATTTCGAAAATTTGTTAAATGCTCCTTGTATAACAAAATGTAATTCACAAAATTTGAGAGAATTTTACAACCTGAAAAACCTAGAATCACTAAAAACATGAAGCTCTCTGTAAATGTAATTTTGAATCATTACTTATTTTTCTTTTAAAAAAAACTAGATTTCGGCTCTAAGAAATTGTTTGAGGAAGGTCGTGATTTAAAGACATTGCCAAATTTAGCAAATTTTTAATTTCTCGAAAATCGTTGTTTGTTAGAAAACATTTCAGGAATGAAACACTAGTCAACTCAAAATGTAGTAAAGTAACACTATACTCAAAAAGTGACAGTTACGCTCTCCGTGCATTTTTGGATAACTCTCATAAAATTTGGTGTCCAAAATTTTTGGAAATATCTCCTCAAGAAAGATTAAAGTTTGTTCAAAGTAAAAATTGCTTAAACTGTTTAGGCACAAAGCATACAGTGGAAAATTGTTCTTAATGCAACTTTTTCATTGCTCTAAAAGCATCACACCCTACACATACAAAATGTCCCCTTCAATAGTTCAGGAAAATTAGGTTTTCCAAACCCATCATAAACCCACAATTTCTTACTCAAATGCACAAAATAACGGTTTCGGCCGTAATGTACCAAAAAATGAACATTCTGTGCATTCAAATAAACCTCACCATCAAACAATCACTCAATTTCAACTCCACTTCATTATGAAGACATAAACAGAGCGTCAACTTCAAGCAAATCAGCAACCGCTGAAAATTTATTTTTTCCGCTCTTTCCCCAAAAAATTACGTAATTTAGCCACAGCTCAAGTAACGTTTACTGCGCAAGGACGACCTATCAAGCAAGAATACTACTAGATAACGGAAGTCACAACTCCTTTTGTACTCAAAACTGGTTAATCAGCTCCGATATAAAACCTTTAATACAGCTTTGAATATTTCTGGAATTTCTCAAAACAAAACTTTCTCAAATAAAGCGGTGAATATGTATATACACTCAAACGTAGACTACTCTAAAAGATTCAAAGTTTCTTATGCTATATTAGAACAGATAACTCCACAAAAAAATTCACTGGATAAGAAATCCCAGATCATATTAAGATGACTCTAGCTGACCTAATTTTCATCCATCCGATATAGATTTGCTTATTGGGCAGATAGTTACTACACACTTCTCACGTACGGCATACTGAAATTAGGCAGAGGTTATGCTACTTTGTTAAATACGAATCTGGGCTGGATTATATCAGGAACCGTTCCTAAAAATGTACATTTGAACCATCTACTTCAACATCCTATTCAATCATTCCACTAACCACTAAATGATACAGATGAATTAGAAACTCTCTTAACAAAATTCTGGAAAATTGAAGAACTCTCCGAACCTCCTTGCTCTCCAGAAGTTAAAAGTCTGAACAAATTTTAATACTTTCTCATCCTTAAAATGGACATTATCAAGTAGATATATATTCCTCTGAAATCTACAAATGAACATCATAAACTCGGCGATTCTCTTTCTTTATCGCAAAAAGATTCTTTTCTTTGAAAAGATCCTCCTCTTTCACGAATATAAAAAATTCATCGATGAATATGTGTCATTAGGTCATGCAAACCACTATTTCCGACTAACAGTAGGAAAAGGAAATACTTTATTCCTCATTTGTGGTAATCAAAATGAAAGCGTCAACCCAAGTTGCGTGTGGTTTTTGATGCGTCTTGTAAAACATCTTCAGGACTCTCATTAAACGATGTTACCTTAAAAGGATTTCAAGTTCAACCAGATCTATATGACATTTTGTGTAGATTTCGCCAGGTTTTACTCACCCTGACATTGAGAAAATGTATCGGCAGATTTTCACGAATCCTCCCTAAATTTTCTGCAAAACATTATTTGGCGTGACTCACCTCGTCAATCTTTAAAATGTTTGGAACTTCAAACATCACATACGGAACAAACTTTGCTTATGCTGCCACTGGGTTTTAAATGATATCCTCTCAATAATTGATTATCCCTTAATCAAACTTATGGGACGACATTCTGTCGGGATGTGAAACGGAAAAGATTTACCTAAACTTTATTCTCAATTAACCTTTTTCTCTTGGGTTTCACTTGCACAAATGGTGTTCAAACTCAAATGATTTCTTAAAATATCTCACCCTCAAACCACAGAAGTTGACTTCAATCTGGAAAAACCATGTAAAATTCTCGGCTTGAAGTGGAATCCTCATCAGACAATTTTCAAATCTTTATTCCTTCACAATCTCTAAAGATTGCCCCATTTAAAAGAAAATTTTATCTTATCTCGCTCAATGCTTTGAATTGGATTGGTGAATCCTCTTATAGTTAAAGGAAAAATTCTTATAAAAATTGTGGTTACATAAGGTAGAATGGGATGAAGAAAACGTGACATTTCGATTTTAACAGAATGGAAAGGAACTCTTTTCTCGGTTAAAAATCTCACAATCTCTCGGTGTTTATTTTAGTAAAATATTGAATATTAGAATTTCATGGGTTTTCTGATGCAAGTAATCTTGCTTATGGAGCTTGTGTTATATTAGAACCATTTACTCAGACGACTCGGTGTCAATTTATTGTCATCTAAATCGGGTAGCTCAATCAAGACAATTACAATCCCCAAACTCGAACTTTTGCCATGCTGTTATTATCAAAATTGATTAATAAAATAGTGTCGATTTATAAAATAAACTAATTCCACTGTCACACTTTACAGATGTTTACAAAATGAGTCTTGGAAAGAAAATTTTGCATTGGCCAATATTTAAACATTTGAAGGGATAAATATTGTTCGCCTAAAAAAAAGAAAATCACTTTGTTACAAAAGTTTTCAGGAATTGTTAATTTTCTTGCGAAAAAATGTAAAAAATATTCCTTTATATTATTTATAATATATATATATATATATATATATACAGGGTGTCCCAACGATAGAGTAAAGTAAGTTTATGCTTAACTAGAATTATTTGTGTAAATATTGTATGGACCATGGGTAGAGGTAAGAAGTGTGCATTTTTTAAAATATTGGAAGTTATACAGGGTGGCCAGAAAAGCAGGACGTGAAAAAGTATATTTTTTAAATAGAACACCCCTTTTTGATTTTAGTTTTAATTCTACGTGTCCATACAAACATATTTTGTCATACAAAGATTGGCTGAAAGTTTTAGTTCTTGAGATATTCGCGTTTAAAGATTATTATGGTCATTTTCGTGGGGTTGATGAATGGGCAATTGTTCCGTTATTTCACAAAAAAAAATTGATATTTCGTGTGAAAATGAGTGATATTATACTAACGTTTAGACCGAGTAGTATTTCTAATTTTCTCAACAGGGTGTTTGTTATAACCATTCAAATTTGAAAATTCTCAAATTAAAAAAATCAGTTTTTTAATTGCACCCTATATATTTTATTTCATTTTATTCGGGATTAAAAATCTATCATTTTTGTCAAATATATCCTATATCTATCTTTGATAGTTTTCGAGGAATTTCGATTTTCCACTAGCTACGTTACATACGATACTATAACATTATTGTGGATCGTGGTAGCCATGGAAAACAATTGCGAAAATAAAACAAACCACCTAAGCGAGAATATTAACAGTTTTATTAATGAGAAACAGTAATTCAAAATTATTCAACATTGCGTCTTAGTAAATGCTCAAATAGACGGCCTTCTTGCTGAATACACATATTGAGCCTTTTCTCATGTTCTGTCTCACTTCGGATAACATAAGAGGGTCACTGTGCGACAAGCTTCCGGAATTCTATTTTTCATGTCCTCCTTGTTGTAGGTTTAATAATAACACCCGATCTTTTATGTATCCCCATAGGAAAAATCCAGTGGAGTTAAATCATGACCTGGGTGGCCATAATATAAAGCCATTACGTCCTATCCATTTCTCCGGGTATTGCTGGTTCAAAATTCCCCGTCCCGATAAAATGTGGAGGTGCACCATCCTGTTGCAACCACATATTTAGTCGTCCTTCTAAATTGATATCCTCAAGTAACACAGGCAATTCTTCACGTAAGAAATGCAAATAGCTGCGGCCCGTTAATGGATCATCAAAAATAGGGACCGATAATTTGGTCATTAAGTATACCACACCACACATTTAGTGACCAATGATTTTGGTTTTGAACTTCTCGTAGCCAAATGGATTATCAATGGCGTAATAGTGCATATTATGCCGATTTACAGCCCATTACTTTTAAACGTCGCCTCATCGGAAAACATTATGGAGCACAAAAGTTGTTATTTAATTGCAGCCGTTGATTAATGATATTGCAGAATTCAATTCGTCTTGCAAAATCCTCTTCTCGCAATTCTTGATGAAGCTCAATGTGATAGGGATGGTACTTAACTTCAGCGTTGTTCGATTCACGTTTGATTTGAGGTATCACATATCGTCGCTAATGTTCTAGAACTCACTTGGGATTTTCTTGAATATTTAATAATATTTCAAGTTCTTTTCTTCATTAGCTGCCCTTTTATTAACAACTTTACGTTTGAAGTATTTAACACTACCGCTAAATCAAATCTATCCATCAAATTTTCCAAGCCAACAGTAGTAGGTATTCGACGTTCAGGATATTTCATTTTGTAGATTCGTTGTGCCAATAAAGGGTTTTTTCAGCCTCGCCCAACACGTATATCATATCAATTAATTCATTTGTCGAATAATCCATAATTGATACAAGAATTGATAACAAGTTAAATGCGAAAACGACAAATTTAATATGTGTTTATTTTGACAAGTAGGAAACCTTTGTATCTTAGTAACGCAATTATTATTTTCCATGGCTACCAAGATCCATGCAATGCAATGTTATCGAAAATAAAGTAGCTAGTGTGAAAAATCGAAATTACTCGAAAACTATCAAAGATAGATATAGGATATATTTGACAAAAATGATAGATTTTTAATCCCGAATAAAATGAAATAAAATATATAGGTGTGCAATTAAAAAAACTGATTTTTTTAATTTGAGAATTTTCAAATTTGAATGGTTATAACAAACACCCTGTTGAGAAAATTAGAAATACTACTCGGTCTAAACGTTAGTATAATATCACTCATTTTTCACACGAAATATCAATTTTTTTATTGTGAAATAACGGAACAATTGCCCATTCATCAACCCCACGAAAATGACCAATAATCTTTAAACGCGAATATCTCAAGAACTAAAAACTTTCAGCCAATCTTTTGTATGACAAAATATGTTTGTATGGACACGTAGAATTAAAACTAAAATCAAATACGGGGTGTTCTATTTAAAAAATCATACTTTTCACGTCCTGCTTTTCTGGCACACCTGTATAACTTCCAATATTTTAAAAAATGCACACTTTTACCTCTACCCCATGGTCCATACAATATTTACACAAATAATTCTAGTTAAGCATAAACTTACTTTACTCTATCGTTGGGACACCCTGTACATATATATAATATATATATATATATATATATATATATATATATATATTTTTTTTTGTTGTTTTGTTATTTTATAAAGTCTCTCATTCCATTCTCTCAGTAACAAATTTATCTGGACTTAATAACTTGTTCAATAATATGGTCTCTTACCGAATTATTTAGTTAACTTCTGATTTTAATCATTGTAAATTCATGTAGATGTTCAGACTTACAATAATAATTTTTAAACACTATTGTTTTTACATCGCAACAACGCAATTATATATTTTTGTGATAGATCAATCTCTCTAAAGTTAGTGAAAAAAAAATGTAATAAGTTTGATATAAGTCGTTATAATAAATTAATTTTAATTACAACTGGTCCTTCGTATTTATTATATTGAAAGTTGAAATTTGACGCAAACAGCCTTAACTATCGAAGGAAGCATTAATTTAAAGGCATCGTTTCAATACTTCAGTATTTATTATTACAAATATATTTAATAACAATCTAAATTTCGATAAGACTTACTTATATTAGCTATCCTTCAAGATTGAAAACTTTATTATATAACAGTTTGTAAACGTATAAAGCCAACTGTCATACAATTTTAGTAAAGAATAACTGGATCATTAATAAATTAATTATTTTTAAACTGCCTTGAAGATGACAAATCCGAACATTCTAAAATGAAAATGTGATACAAAAACAAATTTAATAAATTTAACACGTTCTGATGTAATGTAAATTGTAAAAACATTCTAATGTCATGATTAACTAGAAAGAAGAAAAGCAATACCAACGATAAGAATATTTCTTTGTTGTTATGTCTAGCAGTTTAATAACATTATTAATATCTGAAGTGAATATCTATCAGCTTGTAAGGATTTTGTTGATTATTTATATCCATCTTTCAAAAAATTCGATACAAATCAGTGTTTGACGTATTTTTGATATTTTATGAAGGTAAAGTTTTGACTTGAAACTTTTGAACTTTATCATTGAATTATGGAGATAAAATTTATTTCATAACAAAATTGTTTTATATGCAAATCGCTAATTAAAGGCAACAATAAAAATATGAACGAAAAAATTGAATATACTTAAAAAAAAAAAAAGTGTCTGTCGTCACCCTATATTTGGGTGACATGAGACATATATAAAATGTACAAAATATTCAAGACAACTGTTAATAGACACTTGAGATAAAATTAACATTTTAAAAACTGTAGAACATTTTGCAAAAAAATTTAAATAGGTACGTTGCATTGTGCAGACTCGTAAAATAATAATACAAGAATGTATGATTAACTTACAATTTTTATTTTAAAATACAAACATAAAACATTCAAAACAGAAACTTAAGATTATACCTAATGCTAATTCTACAAACAAAACAATAAATTTTTTTCGGTAGGTAGGTGATACTACCACATATAAATCAATTACAGCAAAATTTTAGTTGTTTTTAATACCAATGTCCCTCTTCTTAATATTTTGGTTCAAAGTGCCAATAAATTCATCAGCTTTATATCACCTTCATCCGTTGTATCAGAGTAGATAAAACCATTTGGTATTTTTTACTGGCTCGTAAAAATCGGCAGCATGGCTCTATAGAAATGACCTTTCCTATAAATCTGATCTTTCGCCCTTTCTCTGACTTTAATTCTACTACGATGAAATCATTAATTGCTATATTAGAAAATGTAAATTCTCGGATGAATTGTCAGTCTGATCTGAAACAGTTGATGAATCAGAATCTGCATCAACTGTAAGGTCTTCATCAAATTTATCATTTAATTGCTGATGCTTACCAGTGCTAGGTCCTTCATTATAAATATCTTCATAAGCAATGCTTCGTCCAGGTGGAACATTTAACTTCTTCCTTTTAAGTGTTTTCGTTTCATTTTCACTTCCATATCGACTTTGCTCAAACATTTCCTTCAAAGAATTGCTACATTATTTTGAATTTCATTACATGAATCTTGTTTTGGCAATTTTTCAAAACTGCTTCTCTATTACAAGGAATAATTAGTTGCCTTAAATGACAATATATTTTCTATTTTTAGCTCTATCTTCTCTAAAGTGCCTGCATAATCTAGAACATTTCTTTTCGTAGTGGACTTTTTTCTGTTTACACTTTAGCAGTCTTCTCCATTTTCTTTATTATAAAACAGCACACATCTAACTTGTGTAAGATGTGCTGTTAAAGCAATACAAATCTGATATTTTGATTTTTGCACTCCGTGATCACCTTCAGTGACACATGCGATGCTAAGTTATTATAAGCACTTTGATCTAATTTTGCAAAATAGATCACAACGGTAAAAACCAATCTTAAAATAACGTTTGATCGAACCATCAGAGCGACTACGATTGCAGCGACATCCATCGGGCCATCTGTACGTGCATAAATGGTCCGCTTTATACACACGTATGGGTAACATATGCCTGATCCTGTGACAGCAAACATAACAGATGTAGATGTTTTCGTCGAATCTATTATCCTTTCAGCATGCTTGGTTGTTTTGCGTACGGCTACTTTGTATCTCAGGATCGTAAGAAATTCGTTTCGTCGCAGTTTATTATATGCCCTGGACTACTCCTGCTACAGATACTTTAAATTATCAACATATTCGTTTAGTATTTTTACTGAAACAGCCTACTTCTTTGATATTTTCCGATAATCGAAGGGTTAGCTATCACGATGACGTTCAATAAATCGATAATACCAAGAATCGCCAGTACATTGTTTTCAAATATTTTGATAGACTTACTGTCGATCTAAATAGGTTTTACAAGACTTTTAATATCAGCCCTTTCAAAGAATAATCACTTGTTGTAGTATTCATTTACATGAATTGTTCTTCTACAGCGCTGAGGACTGTTTGACATGGTTCAGCAACATGTAAATTATTTAATTTCCGTTGAATGGTCGACCTTGAAATTTGATATTTTTCTGATACGTCCCTGAAAGTCAAATTTGAATTTTTACATCCTGAATATTGTTGCAAGTCCTCCTTCGAAAAATCGTTATATTTTCGTTTACCTAACGTGCGTTTATATTTATTCGGCATTGTCTCAAGTCGCGCAATATGTAACACATAAAAACAATCCACAAAGTTATTAAATTTTTTTATTATTTGTTAGGTTGGTTTTGTCATCAGAAAGTATCAAAACCATTTAAAAAATAATACACAAATTTTCAAATCACGCACGCACTTTTACACATAAAGTATCATATAAACAATGTTTTTTAAGCTTCTGTAATTATTTTATGTTATGAAACAAAACTAACAACACATTGTGAGTTACAATCTGTAAAGTGTTACAGACTCCTGTGAATTTTTTTCGCACTTCTATCACTTACCGCTATGTGGCAGCAGCGTATAATTTAAAAATAGGCACGTTTGTCTCAAGTCACACCACTGTCTCAAGTCACCCAAACTGACTGTATCTATCAGCGTGTGTTGGCTTTCTGTAAACCTTAAAGATAATGAATTATTAGTTTTAGATATTAATATGTCATGAAATGGCAAACTTTCACTAGTTTGTCTTTCCATGGTAAATTGGACGCTAGGATGTATACCATTTATAAAATATAAAAATTATGTAGTGCTTCTTCTCCATGCCTCCAGGTGAACAAATGGGTCGTCTACATATCTATACCAAACTGAGGGTGTTTTAGGTGCATTTTGTAACGCTAAGACTAAGATGACTACCCACTGCCACACCATCAAGTTGTTCATAAAATTCCACTGAAGATAAGTCGTAGTGTTGAAAAAATGGTTATATCCTTTGGAAAAATATGATTAATATATTGAATAAGTAGAATGGGCCCCGCTGAAGGACAAAAATGGTGGGGGGTTTAGCATAGGACAAAAAGTGGTGGGGAAGGCTTAGGGACTGACTTTATTGGTCTATTAATTGATTTGATTAATTTCTGTCTTTTGACAAGAGGGCGAAGGCGCGAGAACAAGTTTCAGCGTCCTATACCTGTCTTATGAGTTAGTATGAGAGCCCCTGTACTAGAATACAATTTCAAATTTCCCGCCAAAGAGAAAAAAAGGCGTCCAAGATGACCTACAAAACTTACAAAATTTAACTAGGGTAAAGTGGTATAATAAAATTATGAACACAATTGTTATAAGCATTTATTTAAAAATAAGTGAACAAGACGTAACTAAAACACTAACTTATTCGAAAACCAAGAGATTTTTTTCAAAAACAACTTTAAATAAAAAAAAACTTGATTTCTAAAAATATCAAAGTGGGGCGTATTACACTCCATGTGATTGTAATACGAGAAATTTTATCCTAATAGCTGTAATAAGCTATTTTCTATTCTCCCTGCGTTTCTTTTGACGTCCACATCTGTTGCACATATTGAGGTACATCGTACAGCTTTCATGCAACCACTTTCCACAAACTGTACACTGAATCCAATCAATTCTGGATTTGGTTGTATAATAATGTTCTCCACACTCAATGCAGTCGGTATCGTCAATATCTGAAGCCTCATCTGAAGATGCATAAACTACAGATGAATTTTCTGAAGACGAAGTAGATAGTTTCTTTCTGCTTTTATCTTTTTTCAAGCAGAGGGTTTTAGATGTACTAGACGTACTGAAACATTTGGGCAGTGTTTTAGCCGACTTTTTATCAATAGAACCTGACGTTTGACTCTATTCTCTGGAGATGTTAGAATGATAGCGGACTGCTTCCTTTTGGAATTATTAACAGGAATAGTTGACAACAATTCTCTCAAAAGTTTAGACGAAGTTTCTTTTCTTCGGCTGAATATTTGTTGCAGAATCATTTAGATTACAGTACCTAGCTTCTTAATAACTTCATTAGATGGTTTTTTTCAATTCCTGAGTTACAAATTATTTAAGATTTCAGCAGTAGCAGTTTCTTCAGGACGAACTTCTTGATTTGGTACCTGTACATCGGAACGTGCAGCATCAGATATATTTAAAAAATGTTCAGGGATAACGGATGGATCATATGGATAACTACCAGTTGCCTTGAAGCCGGATACTGCATTACTAACCGAAGCTGATTTAACCCAAGCCTTTCCTATCAATGCAGAAACGTTGTGTCTATTCAACTTTCTGTCTTTGTGGTTAATCATCCAGGATCGTGTCTCTTAAGTGAAATGGCTTTTCAGCGGTTTAAAAAAAAATTTGTCGAGAGGCTGCAATGTTTGAGTGGTATGGCTGGGCAAACATAAAAGTTCAACATTGTTTGCAGAAGCCAAGTCCAACAGTTCCACCGCATTGCAGTGAGAGGCATGACCATCCAATATCAATAACGCGTTACTGGTACCTTTTCTTGGAATGAAGTATTCACGGAACCACTTCATAAATAAATCGCTGTTAAGGTACGACGTCTTCTGGTTCATATAAACATCGCACCCAGGAGGAAGTCCATCTAAAAAATCTGTTTTTTTGTACTTGCCCTTCATTATTAGGACTGGTGGGAAAAATGTCCCTTCAGCATTGCAGCATGCTATTAATGAAATGTTTTCTTCCTTTTCTGCACCCGTAAGAGAATATACATCTTTACTTCCCTTTGTGGCAACAACACGTTTTGCTTTATTATTGACTTGAATGTCTGTTTCGCCCATATTAAATATTTTGGACGGCTTATCTAATAAATCGTTTTCATTCAATAATTTAAGCAAGAGATCAAAGTAATCACCAACCTCCTTTCGGTTCATTCCTTGCACCCGTGCTAGTGAGAGACCTTCAAATTTTCTAATAGACAGACTGGTGTTCCTTCTTAAAAATCCATTTAGCCAAACTTTTCCTGGTGACTCATCGTTGTCCGAGAAACAATTCTTGATGTCTAACTTTTTGGCCAAAGCAAAAGCCATTTTTTTACGTCACTTCTGTTTGGTGAACCCCACTTTTCCCAGTGCCTGTATATGCAGGACCAACTTCTTTCGTGTTCTATGCTTAGTACTGGATGTCGACCTAAGTATTTTGCGTTGCTGTTAGTATATGTCTTCTTAAAGTTCTTGAGGTATACCATACTCTACTGGCTTCGTTTACATCTGGCTACTTTTACCTTTCCATGGCTATTAACATTTTAGCTTCGGTCAAGATGCTCTTGTTGTTTTCTTACATATACTCTGCCCATTATCGGAAAACAAGCAATAATTAGAAGCAGTAGAACATCATATTTGACTCGTTTTATCACCAAACAGTGGGCGTATTCGAAATCATGTACAATACGCACATAAATATTTCACAAACAAAATTTATTTTAACTACAACGAATACTCAATGACGTCCACTTGTTTGTCTAGATGAAGGTCAAACAGAAAAAAGTTGAAGAAAAATGTTTTGGAACATAACAAAGGACATTTACTTAAACTATGAAACAAATGTTTGGCTGTACTTACCAACGAATATTATTTTTTTCGGAAAAATACCAGCGCATGAGTTTAACCACCGCATACAACGTGACACACGTGTAACACAATCGGTGTTCTGCATAAGACTGAATCAGAAACAGACTGAAAGCAGAAATATGGCGGTGGGGCGTATTAATAGCCGGGGTGTATTACACCGCTTTACCCTATGACTCATAATTAAAAACAAACTGGCGGCTGAATTTTGGGGCGAAAACCAGAAAGTTCCGGAATACCATACAGGGGGCGATACCCGTGAGCAAGTTCCGGAGGCCTATACCTGTCTTATGAGAGCACGAGGGCCGCCGCGTTATTAGAACACTATTTCAAATTTCCCTCCAAAACCAAATGACCGATAATATTTAATGATGACTCATAATTAAAAACAAATGATGGTACAACTTAATTATGACTCATAATTGGTCGAATTAAAAACAAAATAAGGAGGGTCCGTAACAGAGGGGCGAAGGCCCAAGAACAAGTTCCGGCATCTTACACCCGTCTTATGAGATAGCATGACGGGTTCCTTATTAGAATACAATTTCAAATTTTTCGCCAATTAAAAAGTAAACAATCTTATTAGAATACTATTTAAAATTTCCCGCCTAAAACAAAAATGGCCGCCCAAACAAAATGGCCGACAACATTTAATTATGACTCATAATTACAAACAAAAGGGATTATGATTCATAATCAAAAACAAAATGGTGGTTAAATTTAATTATGACGTAATTAAAATAATTGATTTTAACAGAGTTACGTGACCACCCCCACCACTTTTTGTCCCATGCTGAACCCCCCACCAATTTTGTCCCTCAGCGGGGACCATTCTACTTCAATAGTTTCTTTTAGAGGGAGTTTTGTAAAAAGTGAAACATCAAAACTAACCATCATATCGCCTTCTTCAATTTTGAATTTACGTATTTTTTGAATTAAGTCAGCAGAATTTATGGAGTGTTTCACCTTTAACACCAAAAGTAATACACTTGTATTACAGAGGCCCACGAGGTGTAAGTTATAAAATAAAAAAGTATAATTGTATTGACAACCAAACTGTTAATGTATCACAAGCTTTTGAATGTGTTATATATATATATATATATATATATATATATATATATATATATATATATATAGTGCGTTCTTAGAGTAACAGGTAAATTCAATTAAAATTTGAATGGGAGTTTATAAAGAAAACGCTCGGACCCGTCGATTTTTATTTTCAATTTAGAATTTTTCTTACGTAAAAGTGAAATATACAGGGTGCGGCATTTTTTATTGCAGAATTAAGAACGGTACATCTTTTTAGGTCCGACAGGGTAAATGTTGTCGATGGTTACATAACAAAATGTTGAATAAAAATTATCGTAAACGTTAAAAATGAGAAAATTTCATTGTCAGTGTAAGAAATCGTTAAATTGTGCATTTTGTTAAAATTATATTTGCACGTTAGCAACTTGTATTTGTTTTTTGATAGGCAACAGCATTGTTAACGTGAGTTTATCTAGTAACTACTTTCCCTTTATTTTGTGAAATATGGGGAAATTAAGCGAACGTCAAAGAATTGAAATCCTGCACATGCTTGGCTTCGGAGATAGGCAGCGTACTCAATCAGAAGTAATTTCTTTGTTTAATGCCACTCACACACTGATCGACCGTCCGCGTCCGTTAGCCAAAACATGGTAAGCAGAGTTGAGGCGAAATTTCGGTGATTTGGACATGTTCTGGATATGAGAAAACCTGGTCGAAAGTTCGATAAGTGAAGGTCAGTTAAACATTGCGTTAGTAGTGCAAGATAATTCTAATACCACCATTACGGACACGGCTAATAATATTACTAAAGTATTGAAAAGAGAGAAGTTTCATCCCTACAAGATATGCTTATTACTTCAAGAGCTGTCGGAAGATGATTTTAATCGGCGAAATGAATTTTGTGAACAAATGTAGCAATTATGTTATGGCAACGCCAATTTCGTAAAAAGAAAGTTTTTTTCCGACGAAGTAACAAAATTGTCGTTATTGGACGACCGAAAATCTCATTGGATCACGGAATATCAAACCTAAAACTCTCACCACCGTGACCTTTTTTCAACAAGATGGAGCGCCGCTACACTACGCTTTACCTGTTCACGCTTATTTGGGAAGTTTTTCCAAACCGATGAATAGGTAGAGAAGGGGCAACCAGATCGCCATATTTAAGTCCTCTAGATTACTTTCTGTGAGGATAGTTAAAGAGTAAAGCATACGCGACGCGACCGGCTACTTTAGAAGATTTAAAAGCACGACTTCCCCAAGACATTCGAAACATTACCACAGATGTCATCGACAACGTTCAAAAACCATTTGTTAATCGCCTTGGCTATTATCAGATTATTAACGGTGCTCAATTCCAATATTTAATTTAAATTAGTGGAATCATTTTACAACTAAATTAGGCCTAACCCCAAAAAATTGTCTGTGTTTCAACATATATTTTATTAAAAAAATTCTTGGAATATTGGTTATTAAAAATGATACATGGTATCCATTTAGGTTCGATTTTTTTCTTTAAAATGACCGCATCTTCTAAACCACCCTGTATAACATAATCAAACCTTATATTGCAAGAATGACCGCAGTGAGCTGAATCCAAATTTGAAATAACACACTGGGTGTCCCATTTAAAAATAATTATGTGTGGTTTGGTATAACCTAAACTAATTTTAAAATATGCGCCTCAGTTCTTTCTACTACACTTCAAAATTTTGTTCTCCTATTCCATCAAATAAGGGAGGTATCGCCCGCGGACGCAAGTTTGGGACACCCTGCCTTACCATCATCCATATATACCTTGTCGTACGTAAAAAGATGTACCCTTTCTAATTCTGCAATAAAAAATGGGGGTTGACATTTAAAAAAAATGTCGATAACGTCATATATTTTTCTTGACACCTTGTATATTTCACTTTTACGAAAAACAATTCTAAATTGAAAATAAAAATCGGCTGGTCCGTGCGTTTTCTTCCTAAACTCTCAATGGAATTTTAATGAAATTTATCCGCTACTTTACTCAAAATGTACCGTTTTCAAGAAAAACGCACCTAGCGTTTTAATGCATCAATTTAAAGCTTATCACGAAATACGATTGTACCTAGTTACCACTTGTCACACTTATATTAATGCACTGTCTAATAAAAATTAATTTGAATTAAGTAGGTATTAGATTTTAATAGCTATGATCACTACCATGTCCAATCCATCGTTATCGAAAGTGGTTATTTAAACAACTTTGCACATTTCGAGAATAATGAGCAGGAGCACCATCGTGCATAAACCACATATTGCTTCTAATGTTAAGCGGAACGTCTTCTAGTAAAGTGGGCAAAGTATTTTCCAAAAAGTTGAGATGTAATTCTGCATTCAACCGAGTAGGAAGTTCACATGGTCCTATTAAAGATTCCCCGATAATTCCACACCATACGTTAATTGGAAATGCTTCGTTCTAGCTATACGGGAATTGGCCTCACTCCATGTATGAGAATTGCGGGAATTAATTATGCCTTGACGGGTAAAGAGCACACGATTAAAAAATGTCGGGTCATTATTTTGTTTATTACGCAACCACTGACAAAAATTCAATCTTAGTGGGAATTGGTGATACGGATGCGGAATCTGGGCACGAAGAACTCTATGTATGGACACCCGGGGTACAGCTGTAATTGCAGGTAACTGCCGAATAATGATTGCAAGATTTTCTTCTACTCGACGTAAAATATCTTCTTCCTCCCTAACGGGTAGAGAAGTTGGAAGTCCAGCTTGCTATCTCGCTTTAAAGCTCCCATGTTCTTTTAATCGTTGGAATAAAGTTTGAACTTTTTCTTTGAAAACGGTTGAATTTGTGGATATGAAACAAGTACACCTTTTTTATATAAAATTAGTTTCGCCCTCATAAACCCGCAGAAACGAAAGTGTTGACCATAAGAAAAATAGGACAGAAACATACGAAATAAAATCTGTCAATAGCGTCCTCTACAATATGCAGGGTGTTCAAATTTCCCATATTTCTTCTGCTATGCCTATACGATGTTTTGAAATAAATGAAATGTCGCCTTATTTTTTGGACTGGATTGTGCATTAAATATAACCGGTTTGTTTGCCAAACCGGTAAACAACACATTTAAAAAAAAATTCGTAGACCATAACAAGAAACTGATGTACGTCGAAGTTCACAGATCGCTAAAGTTAGCCGTGTCGATGTAATTTTTACCTTCCAACCTACATATGCACTATCACTAAATCGACTTATTAGTTCATTTTACAACTTTTGGCCAAGTTTCACCAAGATCGGCCATCATGTCTGGATGTCTGTGTGTGTATGGATGTATGCTAGTATCCACGATAACCCTAGAACGAAAATACCTACGTACTTAAAATTTTATATTTAAGCTTGTTTTCATTTGGCTTAGAGCTGATTAGATTTTGGGAGAAATCCAGCGGCGGATGGGGGGTATAAGGTCAGCTGCACATTTCAAAGATATAAGTATACCTGAATAACGCTTAATTTTATAAGAAAAAAAGTGTAGACGTATTTTTTAAAGAAAATTTGATTTTACATAAATTTTATTTACAAAGTTATTTAATGTAAAGCGTAATAAATGTAAAAATGAAATAAATATATTGAAAATGCTGAAGCTGTACTATCGATATTTTAATAGAAACAGGCGGCTTTGGAATTTTTTTTTTTATTTTTTTCTCTCACATGAAGTTTTAAACCTCATTCTGACAGATTACTGTTTTTGTTTTTACAATGTTGCTTGTTTTCATTATGAACGTCTAAAAACAGGTTGCATAGTTATCCTAAAAAAAATTAATTTAAGTTAGCATTTAGATGTCTACTAACCTCTGTTTGTCATGAAGTTCTAAACGTCTGTTTGACATAGATTATTGTTTTTACGTTTACAATGTTGTCTATTTTTGTAATGAACTTCTTTTCTTTTAATTTCCATTTTGTAGCTTGGAAGGTCGTGTGGTGTTCCACACCAGATATTTACAATAACTACAGTTGACCGAAGCAAACATGATAGCGGAGCTAGCGCTGTTGTCTTTTTCCGAGTACATTCAGGTTAAGAAGTATTTCGGCGGTAAATTTAAATATTTGAAAATTGGTCCGTGAACACAAGTACTTTCTGGTCAACTAAAGCTAATTACTGCATCGTAAAAAAATTGTTTTTATGTGGTTGTGAAGTATCGATGTAATTTTTACAATAACTTGTTTGCTATAGCGGCGTAAACTGCGCATGATAGTCGTCTAATTACTGCATATGAAAAAAATGATTTATTCCGAAATTCGTGGTTGTGAGGTTAACCGTAACCATGTAATTTTTACAATAAAAGGCATAGTAGTTGCCCAATTATCGTGTAAGAAAAGATTAATTAACTCATTGCAATGGTATGAAGCTAGGCTTCTAATGTAACTTGTTTCCTATGGGGGCGCATAATTTTATTATACGGACAAACATAAATGGAACCTAGTACTGCATAAGACAAATTGATTTATTCAAAAAAGTTCAGTTAGCTGTGTCATACAATAAACTGTTTCCTTTAGATTTAACCTTAACGCAACGGCGTAAAATAGCGCAGAAAGTATATGAAATTAACCTACCTTGCCTGTGTAGTTAATTTTTTTATCGGCGCATAATTACTGCAGAAGAAAAAATTGATTTATGCAGAAGCTCAGGAAGTTAGCCGTTTCAATGTAATTTTGCAACTACCTTCTACAATGGTGCAAAATTTTATCTTAACGGCGCAAAAGACGCATAATTACCGCGCAATTACTGCATAAGAAAACATGTATTTCACAGAAAATTGGCTGTGAAGTTAGGCGTGTCAATGTAATTTTACAATAATTTCTTTCCCATAAGGGCCCAAAATTTTGTTTTAAGGGCGAAAAGCAGTACATAATGGGTACGCGCAGGGATTGTTTTATTCTAAAGCTTATGAAGTAAGCCTCGCCGATGTAATTTTTTCAATAAGTTATTTCTTATGCGGGCGCTAAATTTTGTTTTACCGGCGCATAATTAAAAAAATTATCTTGCCTACCTAAACTGATGAAATCATCGAAATAGAAAACATCAACGAAACAACGGGACCACATGAACGTGATTATAATTTGAAATTACTACCTTTAGATAGGCATAACAAGACCACGGTTTTAAAACGAGCTCATAGATCGTGCGGTAAACAAGGGATACGTTCGCTAGAGACGTGTGTTTGTGTTTGTGTGTGCGTGCGTGTGCGTGCGCGTGTGTGCGTGCTCGCTTGCGTGCGTGGGTGGGTGTAAACGCGCGTGTGTTTGAGTTGGTTGGTTGGTTGGTTGGTTGGTTTGTCGGTCGGTCGGTCGGTCGGTCGGTCGGTCGGTCGGTCGGTCGGTCGGTCGGTCGGTCGGTCGGTCGGTCGGTCGGTCGGTCGGTCGGTTCGGTTCGGTGTCGGTTGGTCTGGTTGGTTGGCTGGCTGGCTGGTCTGGTGGTTGGAGGTTGGTTGGTGGTTGGTTGGTTGGCTGGTTGGGCCAGCGTGGTGGGTGGTGGTTGGTTGGTGGTTGGTTGGTTGGCTTGGCTGGCTGGTTGGTTGGTTGGGCGGGTGGATTGGTGGGTGGGTGCGTGATTGCGTGCGTGCGTGTGGTGGATGTGGTGTCTGAGTGTGTTTGTGGGTGCGTGCGTGTGTGCGTATTTAAGCTTGTTTTCACTTCTTCAGGAGCCGATTAGATTGTGAGAGAAGTTCAGCGCCGAAGAGGGGTGTTTATTATTAGCAGTTTTTGGTTTTTATCAAATAGTTCTGAAAAAGCTGTATATTTCAAAGATATAAAACATATAGACATTAAACATGTCGATTAATTATGTTGTATGCATTTTTTTACACGCCGCGTAATTTAGCGGAAGGTAGTATTTAAGTAGCTCAATTTTTTTGGTTGGTTGGTTGATTGGTTGGTTGGTTCGGTTCGGTTCGGTTCGGTTGGCTGGCTGGCTTGGTTGGTTGGTTGGTTGGTGGTTGGTTGGTGGTGGTTGGTTTGGTTGGTTGGTTGGTTGGTGGTTGGTTGGTTGGTTGGTTGGCTGGCTGGTTGGGGGGTTGGGTGGATGGGTCGGTGGATGGGTCGGTGGTTGGTTGGTTGGTGGTTGCTTGGTTTGGTGGCTGGCTGGTTGGTTGGGTGGGTGGGTGTTTGGGTGGTTGGTTGGGCGGGTGGATTGGTGGGTGGGTGCGTGATTGCGTGCGTGGTGGTGGATGTGGTGTCTGTGAGTGTGTTTGTGGGTGCGTGTGTGCGTATTTAAGCTTGTTTTCACTTCTTCAGGAGCCGATTAGATTGTGAGAGAAGTTCAGCGCCGAAGAGGGGTGTTTATTATTGGCAGTTTTTGGTTTTTATCAAATAGTTCTGAAAAAGCTGTATATTTCAAAGATATAAAACATATAGACATTAAACATGTCGATTAATTATGTTGTATGCATTTTTTTACACGCCGCGTAATTTAGCGGAAGGTAGTATTTAAGTAGCTCAATTTTTTTAATAACTGAGTAACGATTAATTTTATACGAAAATGTGTTGACATATTTTTGAAGAAAATTAAGCTTTAATATATCGTTTCTTTATAAGTTTCTTAATGTAAAGCAAAATAAGTCAAAAAATTAATTAATTAGGATTGAAAATGCTTAATTGTATTACCGGTATTTTATAGAAGCGGGCGTTTTCTGAATTATTTTTAAGTTAGCACCTATATGTCTATTAACGTCTATCTGACAAGAAGTTTTAAACGTCCATCGGACATAGATTATTGTTTTTGTGTTTACAATGTTGCCTTTTTTCTTTATGAACGTATTAAAAAAAAAAGGTTACATAATTGTAAAATAATAATTATTAAACGTATTTAACTTATTTTAATTTGCGTTTTGTACGTTGGAAGGTCGTGTGTTCTACACGAGATATATATTTTTTAAGTTTATATTTGTGACATTTGCCGAGTTAAACTTATGTTTTTGCTGTGCTTATTCAAAATTGCGTAACTTTCGAAAATGATTTAACAAAAGAAATTGTAATGCTTAAGTTTTTCCGATATTTTTAATTTAAGAAAAATATTAATTTGAATAATCGTATTCTAATTAATTTTCTTTTTGCGCGTGTACATTGTTTTTTAATAGGTACTTGTGAATTGTAAGAATAAAATTATGAATTGATACATTCTCATTATTCTAATAGGACGATTTACTCTGAATACAAAGGGGAGTCCCATTTTAGCTGAGAATAAATCAGCAAAACAAACGTCGTTAGCAATTTGATCGTTATTTAACAATCGACAATTTGAAATGCATGACGAGCCGCATGCAAAAATCGAACACAATAAATAATAGAGACGCAGACGTTCTATAAATTATAATATGTATAACCCTATATTCACAATACAAAGAAATATTAATACTTTTTTATTTCTATTTACAGGTATATGACGGTGGCGTGCAATACTCTTAAATTAATTTTGAAACATTTTGGATCTGTGATTAAATCAAACGTTCAGTCACCAGTTGGTAGTTTTGGTGTTGATATATCACGAGAAGAAAGATATCAGAAGTCACTTAAATGTTACGACTACTTAGGACAAGTGAGATCGTTATTGCTCAAGAAACAAGCGATGCCTGGTAGCGTAGGAAGCAACTTTAGAGAAATTCACACACTTATGCAACATACCTTCGACTGAAACTGCTTATTTAATTGAAATAACTCACAAAAGCTATTAAAATCGCGAATAGAATGAAATTGTCGATCAGCTTTAAATAGGTTTTAGTAAAATTTTCATTCTTCCACCCTTCTGCCTATAAACAAGAAGCTTTCATTTCATTTTATCGCGTAAAAGAAGACTGTTAACAATTTTTCTTTTGTAGTGACAATTAGCAGATACTAATCAGGAACAGGGAACTTACATATTTGCACTATTCTAAACATATAATGTAACTGCACAAGTATTATATTTTCATACAGGATTACTTAATAGCTGTAGAGGATAATAAGAGGAAAGTGATCCGTCCATACTAAATTTTGTGCACAATCAATAATTTACTTTACGCTACAAATCTAATCAGTAATCATTATAACGAAATGAACCAAAATAATACTAACCATGAACAGGCCCTTTCCATTTGTTTTTTATCCAGTTAACTGGGACGTATAAGGCAGATACTTAAGAAACAAAGACTTTTAGATATACATTTATGTTATTGATATTTAAACGAAGTTTGAGTATTTATGTTTGTTATTTTAATGAGGTTTTCAAGTACTGAGTGTAATTTTTTTATTAGTATTATTCATCAATTTGTGTGTTCTCTTGCCTTTTTTCTTTTATGTGCCATTTCCAATGTATAAAATAAGAGTAGTTGCAGTTACACTCGAACTGGGCCTTTTTAAAATTTTAATTTAATTGTAATTACTGCATGAACAATGTAAGATATTGTAATAATTTTTAAATAAAATTTATTAATAATAAATTATATTATTATTATGCAAGATTGCAGTGGAGAAACAACCCAGAAAGGTACGAACTATAACCAGTAGTATTGCATACATTACTCCATGTGAGTGCATCTACCAGAAGCACAATATTGGTAATCCAGATGATTATCAATGATTAATGTCTTTAGTTCTTTTTCTCATCGTTACTAGTAATGATTTTTTTAATCTTGCAGGATCGGGAACAATCTCGCAGATGACAGATGTCACTTATGACATACATTAATTTTTGTTACTTAGACATCATCCGCATAACGAGCTAATCATACTCTTGCATATCACTTGCATAACTTGAACTTTTATAGACAAAAATCAAACTGGTAGGTTACGATCTGGTTAGCATTCAGGAGGTAATGAGCTCGTTTCCCGTTACTCTGTCGCGTCACGGACTCAAACAGCATTAGAACATAGCATAGGCAAATAATTAAAGGGCCAACTACTTGTCATGAGTTGTGGTTTTTATTAAAATTTTGTAGTTAACGATAAAATGGTAAGTCTGATGGGATAATCTTTTGGAAATGGGGTGCACTAGCATAAAACAGAGAAAGATACTTGAACCTACCTTTTGTTCGCCACTAACGATTCTCTGGGTCGATTCTGTAACATAATGCTCCAAAATACCGACAATATACCTCTTTATTATTCAGCACTTGAACTTTTAATTTTTTACTAAATTCCACCTTGAACATTGCTACTAATAAAGAATAAAATAAAGAATCTCTGCGCTATTAAAATCAGTCTTAGTTTACTCTCAAATTCAGATAAACTACCCCGTCCCTACCTTATTTGACATAAGCTCAAATAAAAAATTTGATAATTAGTCGCGCTAAATCACTGCGTGAACAACACACAAATAATATAGACAAGTAAATGATTAACGCCCTTTAGCATCGGTACGCCGTTTCTTTACGAAAGAAATCCAACACTTAAAAGAAACTCAATAATTCAATTTTAGCAAACGTCTATTAAAATTCATTAATAGCAAATAAACGTCCAAGTATACAATCAATTTCAACATATCTAACAAACTTTTATCACCGGATACGTTTGAAAGTAAATCACTCCATAAGACTTTCAAATTTCACAAAATCAATATTCCTTTCTTTTACTCCCATAAAACGTTTTCGAGAGCTCCAGATTGGTGGCACATACCCTTTTTATTTAAATTGACATTTAATTATACTACAAAAATAAATAGTGACAAACCATGCGAACAGGACATCACCAGCATTCAACATTAAACAAAATAAAATTTAAAAACACAAGATATACGTGAATCAATGACTAGTTAATTTCGTAAATGTCTATATAAAATTAACATGTACCTTCGTAAATACTGTAAAACTGGCGATGCGTACCTATTTCAATAATCAATCTTTTAAACCAACACGTTTATGTTTATAACAAAAAAAATCAAACAATAAGCACTTGAATAGTTTTACCTTACACCTCCAGCCCGGCAAGGTAGAAACAACAAAGGGATTCACGGGGCCGTACACACTCGCTTTCTCTTGCCGGCCCGGTAGCTGGCCGCTCTCGTCCAAGTATATTTTTCAACACCCAAAATTTTCTTCTGCAATAGCTAATTGCTGGATACAATTGCCGTCAGCAAGGCTCGGCGTAATTTCTTGTAGCATTAAAGTTACATCCAATAATAACCACCCACTCGTGTACTCAACTGATACCCTTCAACACTCACGGTCATTAAACCAACCCTTCTTAATTACGAGTCTTTTAACAAAGCCGTTCACGATTATTTTCCCCTGGGTAATACTAGTGCAACGGGAAAGCAAAATGAATAAAATAAGGTGTTCTGCAAACTCTTCCCCAAAATACGCTTCACGAAACAGGATAACAGCCTCTCTAAACTTCAACACTACACATCGCTCGCCACTCAATCAAAGATCCTCTATCGCGATTCTCCCTACTTCGATATTTTAAACTTCACGAAGCATAACCAATCACAAAACTAAGATTCGTCCAAACCGTACGCGCGGAAAACCGAAAACAATGTTCGTGTAGACGATCTAGAAAATACGTCAACGGCACCATCTTGCAACATTGCAAAAAATGAAACCTGATCTGTTTTCGTCATCGCTATACTTTGAAAAATCTACCCTAGCGTTACATACTATCAGAAAAGCCTCAGAAAATCTAAAATTTTCATCCATGAAGGTCGTTGTATTGACTTTTCGGCTAAGGCATGGAGTTATAGTTTTGTATAACTGCAATCAGGAACAGATCTATGCTCTCCACGAATATTCATAATAAATTTACCTTGAAAGAATAAACCAAAAAATATACTCCAATCTATCGTAATTCACACCAACATTAGGCTGCTTCAACCTATCGGTCGGAACCGAAACGAGCGAGACTGAAATGGTCGGAACTGAAACAATGGGACCGAAATGGTAAAATAGTATTAGAAGAGTTCCTTTATTTTTATGGAATGGTATTTATATTGGTACCGCAACGTGATATTGATACAAAAAGAATGTATGGAATTTTGCTGATTGAACCAACCTCAAAAATCGGCAATAATTAAATATGTTTTAAACAAATTAATATTCAATTTTCTGACTTCGGAAGCTATTGAGATATAAAATCCAAACAACTTTAATAGCAAGAAAGAAATAATTCATTAAATACGTTTTATCTTGCCATGAAATACAGACGAAATGTTGCGTAAGTAGAATGGACACCTTTAGCCAAGTCGCAAACCATTTTTAGTACAAATCGGCAATTACCGGTAAACAAGATTTCTGTATTCTGCCGATACCGAAAATCTTGAATTGCCGATACCGAAAATCTTGAATTACCCTTATTTACCGACAAAGAGTTCAGTACTCCGCATTGTTGAATTAGTTTTATTTACAAACAATATTTGCCACTTCTGTCATGTAGAACATTTTGAACGAAAGGCACTTTGAAGTCAGTGTGAATAGTGTGGTTTGACATATACCATGAAGCATCTACGATCATCCTTAATATCTTTGATTAGCTTCTTTGGATAATTACCATGTTCGACTTACTGGCGCAGCCCCAAAGCTCAATTCCGTAAGTCCAAATGGGCTTCATTACCGCTTTGTAAATCAATAACTTACTTTCTAGCGAAAGATTAGACTTTCTTCCTATAAGTCAGTTTAGTTGTCTCACTTTCAAGTCTATTTGTTTACGTTTCTTTAGTGCTGTATCTCTTCCACGTTAATCTGCTGTCAAGCGTTAGTCCAAGATATTTCGCTTCTTCAGCTTGTGGTATTATTAATTTGTAAAGTTGGACAATTACCTTTTCTAAGTATAAATGTTATGTGTCTTGATTTTTGTCCATTTACCTTTATTCGCCATTTTCGCAGCCATTTTTGTAGTACACTTAAGTAGTTCTGTACATAATTAGCAGCAACCTTTATCCTTTCGTGATTAGCAAGTATAACCGTGTCATCCGCAAACGTTTATGTTTGTTTATTGGTAAGTCTGCCGTGTAAAGAGTGTACAATCTGGTCGAACATCAATGAAGAAACAAGATATTCTAACCTTTACCAGTTTATACTTATATCAAAGTTTCACTTACATATATACCCATCAAAATAAATTTTGCAAGCACGCCAATGGACATGAATATGAAACAAGATCTGCCAATAATTTTAAACCGTTACAGCCTACCTGCTCAGTATTTATCAACAATAAATTTTATCGTCCTATTGTTTTATATTAAGAGTTCTAAGAATATTTTCCAGTTCAAGAAGTCATTAAACAAATTTCCTATTACTTTTAAATCCTTTGTATTCACTAGATGAATTTAATGAAATGTTACTTAATTTATCTCTAAATTATTAAAATATGTTGTAACCAATATACATACATTGTGGTGTCTAATAAAACGAATGTAACTTCATGCAACTATAGTTGCATTTTGTATTTGTGCTGTTATTTATACCAACTTATCAAATGTGTCTTCCCTTTATATAATAAGTTTTGTCTAATATTGTATGTTTTTTGTTATATATATATATATATATATATATATATATATATATATATATATATATATATATATATGGTCAGTTGCTAAATCAGGTCGTTTTAACCAAAGGAACTACCTCTGAAGTATGGCCAGTTCTTTACGGGACACCCGGTATGTATATATATATATATATATATATATATATATATATATATATATACAAATGTACTAATAGTATGTTTAAATAGTATGTTATACTTATACAGGGTGACCAACTAAGAATGCGTGGTACTGTATCTGGGAAACTATCCATCGTAGAGGGTTGCGGAAAAAAAAAGTTAGGACTAAAACGGCCAATACAAAAACCTGGAAAATATTTTCAAATTTCTGAAATGGCCGCTAGGGGCGTAACTGCAATCTTGAATCTAAAAAAGTGCTGTTTCCGTGAATTCTGCTATATTAACCTAATAAAAAAATAACTGATCTTTAAAGTCGAGGATAATCTGAACTTTTTTTATTTAGCACTTTTTGACGGATGTCTAAAAATAAAGTGGTGGGAGGTATTCAAAGGTTTTCTTAAATAACCCCCGTTATCTTCGAAACGGCTAAGCCGATTTTAACAAACTTGGGCGTGTTGAAATGAGCTATTCTTGGGCTACAAATGGTACAATATTTGAAGTTTTGTTAGTTTCACATGTCGTCGCTAGAGGGCTTTGATCCACATTCCGACAGAAACGGTGAATTTTCGCAAAAAAATTAAATGCATTGGTATGACTTTTTTTCATGAACAAGTAGCTAAATGATTCCTAAACAAGCTCGCGAAAACCGCATCTCGATATCTTATTCCTAACCTAAAATATCGGCCAAAGAAAACTTTATACTAAAATCCCTTAAATTTTAATTTTTTTTAACTGTATTTTTTTGGAATTGTTTCCATTATGTAAGTTGTGGCCCTAAAAAGGACCGATTTAAAGGAGGAAGGTTTTTAATGCCCCCGTAAATGTTCGAAATGCTCTATGCATTGCTGAAGCCTCTCATGACTAGACAAAACTGCAGCTTCAATTTCGGCTCTCGCTATGTTACGTATTGCGTTACGAATCCGGTTTTTCATATCTTCTCTAGTAGTAGGTTGAGTCCGAAACACGATGTCCTTTAAGCGCCCCCATAAATAAAAATCGAGGC
Organism: Vesta saturnalis; assembly: GCA_036346205.1. Taxonomy (NCBI): domain Eukaryota; kingdom Metazoa; phylum Arthropoda; class Insecta; order Coleoptera; family Lampyridae; genus Vesta; species Vesta saturnalis. The sequence goes on along the minus strand of JARFJB010000480.1, from coordinate 2,035,204 downwards.
AAGTTAAGTCTGGCGATCGCGGAGGCCATGGAAACTGACTTCCTCTTTCAATCTACCGCTGTTGAAATACTGCATTAATATGGTCTCGCACATTAATAGCAAAATGTGCTGGGCAACCATCCAACTGCAAAAATAATTTTTGCCTTGTTTCCAGAGACACATCTTCCAGCAACAACGGTAATTGATTGGCCAAAAAGTCAAGAAATACATTGCCATTTAGGGGTTGCTCGAAAAATATGGCCCAATAATTCTGCCTACCAGTATGCCACACCATACATTCAAACTCCAACGTCCTTGGGGTTTTCTGCAGACCAATAATGCATATTGTGCAGATTGAGTCTCCCGTCACTACTGAAGGTGGCTTCATCGGTCAAAAGAATTTGAAATAAAAATTCTCTATTTTCGCGTATCATGCCTAACATCCAATGGCAATAGTTTAACTTTCGATCAAAATCATCTTCTTTCAAGGCCTGATGCAAAACGACATGATATGGGTGCATTCTTAAAGTAATTAAAAAAAGTTTAAACGAATATCTATATATTTTGATGGTCATTAGAACGTACGTATGGTCCTTCAAAATATTTTGAACCGTTGTCCGTGATATGCCCAACTCAGTGGATAATGCTCTTGTGCTAACATGAGGATTTCCTTCAATATAGCCCAGTACACGATTAATATTTTCTTGTGTTCTTCCAATTCTTTGCCGTTGGAACATAGGCCGAAAACTACCATTGGCTCGTAAGATCGCCACTAATCGGGAAAAAACTCTTACATCGCAAGGACGCCGATTTGGATATCGAGCCGCGTAAACTCTTTTAGCTACTGCGGCATTCTGAAGACATTCAAAATAAACCGCAAGCATATCAATAGCTTCATTATTCGTAAAACGCATTTTGAAAGCACAAAAATTGCTCAAAGTAACGCGAAAGTATTAACTATTGGCAATTTGAGGATTATGTATGTTTTGTTTAGGTATCTGTTTCCATTGCCTGCTTCTGTTAGCATTGCTTACTTGCCCGTAGTAATTTCACAAAGGGTGATTTTATTCTGGTGAGAAAATTTACAAACATTTAAAATCACAATTTCTAGGTAACCTATTCAGAGCCGAAATTGAAGCTGCAGTTTTGTCTACCTATAAGAGGCCTCAGCAATGCACATAGTGATGGTCAGCATTTCGAGCATTTACGGGGGCATTAAAAACCTTCCTCCTTTAAATCGGTCCTTTTTAAGGCCACAACTTACATAATAGAAACAATTCCAGAAAAATATAATTAAAAAAAATAAAAATTTAAGGAAGTTTCGTATAAAGTTTTCTTTGGCCGATATTTTAGGTTAGGAACAAGATATCCAGGTGCGGTTTTCGCGAGCTTGTTTAGGCATCATTTAGCTACTTGTTCATGAAAAAAGTCACACCAATGCACCTAATTTTTTTGCGAAAATTCACCGTTTCTGTCGGAATGTCGAACAAAGCCCTCTAGCGACGACATGTGAAACTAACAAAACTTTAATTATTTTAGTACCCCAAGAAAAGCTCTTTTCAACGCGCCCAAGTTTGCTAAAATCGGATTAGCCGTTTGGAAGATACGGGAGGGGGGAGATTTAAGGAAACCTTTGAATACCCCCCAACACTTTATTTTTAGAGATACGTCAAAAAGTGCCAAACAAAAAAAGTTCAGATTATCCTCGACTTCAAAGATCAGTTATTTTTTTATTAGGTTAATATAGCAGAATTCACAGAAACATCACTTTTTAGATTCAAGATTGCAGTTACGCCCCCTAGCGGCCATTTCAGAAACATGAAAATATTTTCCAGGTTTTTGTATTGGTCGCTCTAGTAATAACTTTTCTTTCCGCAAGCCTCTACGATGTATAGTTTCCCAGATACAGTACCTCGCATTCTTTGTTGGCCAGCCTGTACATGTATTCCATACTTTGAAAGGTTCTGAATATACACTATTATTATAGTTATACAGGGTCGGGAGGTGAAAGTATACCTCTAAACATGAAAAAAGTTGTTAAAGAAAATTTTTTTTTCATTTTTTGCCCGTAACTCCTAAAATATTAAAGGTACATAAATGAGATTCGGTTGACTTATAATACATAAGGAATGACGTGTTGTGCGACGTATGAGGTAATTTTTAAATATGTTAGAGATAGTGGTCATTTGAAGTATTTAACCCTGTAACTTCTACGTCACTGGCATAAAATGAATTTCAGTGGCAGTTTTTGAATATCTAATGTCTTTTACACGAAAAATGTTTACCGTGTGTAAAGCTCTAATGTTCCCGGCATTTATTAGTTGCAAATTAACAATCTGGTAGGTAAGTAGAGTTCGCAATACTTTAGAACCGAATTTCAAAAATACTGTCATTATTTAAATGACAGTTTAATTTGAAACTTTTCAAATAAACATGAATAATTTTGAATATTTAGCCGATATGCATCTCATTTACGGTGAATCTAACTGCCATGGTCATGAAGCTGTGCGTTTGTATACAGAACGGTTTCCTAATCGCTACCATTCAACCATACCAATTTACCATTGTGAAAGAATTCATCGTCGATTAAGAGAGTATGGTTCGTCCTGGTGGTGCTAGTCGTCCAAGAACAATTCGCACGGTAACTCTTGAAGATGCAATTTTGAACCGAATTAATAAGCAGCCTGATACCAGCATTCGTGCCTTGATTAATTTCGTGAATGCTAGCAAATCAACTGTCTTGAGAGCTGTGAGTGATGAATTACTTTACCCATATCAAATACAGAAGGTTCAAGCAATGGCTCCAGCAGATTATCCTCATCGTCTCGATTTTTCCAATTAGTATATTCAATAAAATCGAAATGAACCTGATTTTCTTTGAAGCTTTTTGTTTACAGATGAGGCATGTTTGACCAAAGATGGTAATTTCAATAATCGCAACAGCCATATTTGGGATTATGAGAATTCTTATGCTACTGCTTTAAGAAAAGATCAACACAATTTTTCCATTAATATTTGGAGTGGTATTATGGACAATACTATACTAAGGTAGGTCCATATTTGTTGCCTCCAAGACTAAATGGTGATTATTATTTGCATTTTCTAAGAATAATTTTATCTGAGTACTTTGACGATTTACTTTTAAACGTTCGCCACAATATGTGGTTTCAACATGATGGAGCACCTGCTCATTTTTATAAGAATATTCGAGGCCATTTGCACCGATTGCTTCCAAATCGATGGATTGGTAGAGGAGGTTTTGTGGCTTGGCCTGCTCGGTCTCCAGATCTCAATCCTCTTGACTTCTTTTTATGGGGACATGTTAAATCATTGCTACATGAAATACTAGTACTAAACCCTGATATGCTTCGAAGAGTGCACCGATCCATGGTTCGTCTAGCTAATTTATGCATTGAGCACAATAGAGCGCATTTTGAGAATCTATTGTAATAATTTTTTTTAAATAAAAATTATTCCTCATTTTACCTTAAGATATTATTGTGCATCAAAAAGAGATGGACTCTTTAGGTGCATCATCTTATAATATTTCAATTTTCCCGAAAACTAATTTCTTTAGAGCTTTACACAAGGTAAACATTGTTCGTGTAAAAGACTATATATTCAAAAACAGCCACTGAAACTCATTTTATCCCAGTGACGTAGAAGTTATAGGGTTAAATACTTCAAATGACCCCTATATCTACACCTCTGACATTTAAAAATTACCGCATACGTTGCACAACACGTTATTCCTTATGTGCTATAAGTCAACCGAATCTCATGTATGTACTTTAATATTTTAGGAGTTACGGGCAAAAAACGAAAAAAAATTTTTTCTTTAACGACCTGTATCTAATAAACGACGCATCTTCAAGGGCATGTTTATGGGACCTTTTTTCATATTTAGAGGTATTCATTCACCTCACGACGTTTGTTGCAATATTTACGGGTCACCCTGTATATAAACTTCATCATGCTTTCTTATGCCGTACGTGTTGATTTGTTTGATCAGTACCTACCATTGTTGTGAGTTGTTTAAAATATTTTGAGACGCAATAAATGAAAGTAGTCTAGTTTTTAGTATTGACTCAACGGTTTTAGAAATCTAATTTAACACTGATATAGGCCTATAGTTTTGAACATTTTTCTTTGATTTGCTTTTGTATAAATGTTTTACTTTTGCAATTTTAAAATATTGTGGAAATGTTAATGTACCTGAACTAAAAAATTATGGTTACTAATGTAGTGTATAAGCATTCAAGGGATTCTTTCCATATTTTTAGTGGAATGTTGTCTATTCCGCAAGCATTTGTATTGTTTAAATTTCTTATTACTAATTTAAATTCTTTTGTTGCAGGTGATAAAAATATAGCTTGTTATTGTTAATAGGGATAGTCTTAAAATTGCTCGGAGGTATTTTCCTAACGATGTCTTGAGCAGCAAAAATAAAATCATGTTTAAAATATTTGTAATATGTTCAGGATTATTAACAATGCGACCATTAATGTTGATTTATTATACTTTGCTTCCATTTTGATTCTTTAATAGACATATTAAGAATCGCGTCGTCATCATTATAATCATTAATTCACGCACCGTTTTACGAACATTTTAAGTTGGCAAAGGTTGATCCGGAATTATGTCACTCTTACAAAATGTTTCAAAAATAGGATGCGTCCCGTGGAAAACTTTGATGTGGGTAAATTCGCGACCATATTTTTGGCAATTTCACGTATTTCAGGGGACGTACATGTAAAATTATCCTGATTATTTTCCATTTTCGTGTTTTGTGACAGAATTTCGATAAAACAAAAGGCGACTAGGTCAAATTTTCGCTTTTAAAATTAAGACATTACCAACCGCCACAAAAATCCCTAAATCTACTAAAGTAGAAAATTTTGCTTAAAAACAGAATAACAAGGGCAAATTATAAGAAATAGCACAAAAAACATGTTTCATCAGACCTTCAAGCATTCACTCTTTAAAAAACGTTTTTTTAAACTTGAATCCGTGCTTCAAGACTGGTTCTATGAAATTGGTTTTTAATATACTATTGTCAAACTTTGTTAGGCTCTTATTAATTTTGGAGTTAACTAACGCCCAAGTCGCTTTCATTTTTTTTTTATGATTGTGGACCTGAACAAGCTAAATAAGGCCTATCGTGCTAAAGCACTCAGGAACACTTAAGAGGGTGGATAGAGGCATAATGAATTGCCAATAGATGCCTATGAACAGCTACCTTAAATTTTCTCATATCATAAGTGAGAGGAAAACAGGAACTAGGAAGATCATTCCAGAGTTTAGAATCCGTGTAGAAAAATGTGGATTGCGCCCGTTTTGTACGACAAGTGGAGATTTGTACTGCATACTGATGATGTGAATGAGCGAACCGAGTGTTTCTCGCAAAGATAGCCGGAGATGGTATCAAAGAATGTAATTCACCAGCACAATAGCCGTTTTAATAACGATAATACAAAGAAAGAACTGAAACCATCCTTCTATGCTCAAGGGGCTGTATGTGAGAAGTTAAGGACGGGTCATTTACAAGCCGAATCGCTCTCTTTTGAATACGATCAACGATATCGAGAGCGTATTGGGGAGCACTAACCCAAAGGTGCGAATTATATTCCAGATGAGGCCGAATTTGGGCCTTATACAGCAGAAGGAGTTGTCGAGAGGTAAAGTACTGCTTAGATCTGTACAAAAAGCCTATTTTACAAGCAGCTGTTTTGGTAACTGACAGAAGATGGTCAACCCATGAGAGATTTGAAGATACAGTCATACCCAACAGAGTAATAGAGTCTGAAAACTTAAGAACTGAGCCATTCATACTTACAACAGGAAATGATTGATCTTTTTTGGCGGACATAAGGCAACACTAAGTTTTGTTAGCATTAAATTTAACTAGATTATTGCTTCCCCATTCGAGAATACGTTGAATGTCTTTGTTGATTGAATTTTCCATTTCAGCTTTAATTTCTTGATTTGACATAGAAGGTGGATTATCACTATGAGTAGACTGAGATGAACTACAGTGAAGAGTGCTATCGTCAGCAAAGCAATGGATGGGGTTAGTTGTTGAAGAGATAAGGTCGTTTATGTACAGCAGAAAAAGTGTAGGCGCTATAACGGATCCCTGTGGTACGCCCGCGTTAATGCTAACTTATTTTGAAAAAAAACCATCAACTACGACACGTATTCGTCTTTTATCAAGGAAACTAGAAACCCAGTTGATGAGCGTATCATTTAACTCAAACGAGGTGAGTTTGGCAAGTAAACACTTATGCCACACTTGGTCAAATGCCTTTGAGATATCTAAAGCGACTACAACTGTTTCACCGGACAGCTCTACTGCATTGCTCCAAACTTGGGTCATATATGAAAGAAGATCGCCTGTTGAAGGACTTTGCCTAAATCCATGTTGGTGGTCACTAAGGAGTTTGTTAGTTTCAAGGAACGTGAGCAGTTGCTGATTGATGGCTTTTTCCACGATTTTAGACAAAATGGAAGTGATGGCAATTGGTCTGTAATTTGAGGGATCGATCTTATCACCTTTTTTTAGGAATAGGTTGAACATTTGCTAACTTCCATGATGAAGGGAATTCCCCAGAAGATATAGAGATCGTATAGAGCTTAGATAGGACTGGTACTAGTTTGGGGGAAGATTTCTTTAAGACAATAGCTGGGATACCGTCTGGGCTAATCGCCTTATTGAGATCAAGCCTACTGATGATCGATTCCAAGAGCTTGTACCAAAAATGAATTGGTTTCATAACGTATGAAGAAGAGTTGACTAGGGGCACATATTTTCCAGAATCATTGAGACACGAGTTTGATGCAAACAAATCCACAAAAACTTTGTCTACAGAATCAGCAACTACCGATCCATCAATAGATGTCAGGGGGGGAAATGAATATGTTCGAAAGTTTTTACTAATGGCTTTAGCTAAAGACCAAAATTTACGAGTGCCTATATAGGAGATGTAGCTAGTTCATTACATTTTCGTTGTTCGAACAACTTTTTAGTTTTAGTGATGACACCTTTGCAGATATTTCTAGCACCAACGTATTCTACATGACTATCAACCGATTTATTAGATTTCCATTTAATGTAACATTTATTTTTTAAAGATATTGCATCAGAACAAGCCTTATTGAACCAGGGTTGGGAACGTGAATGACCTACACGGTACTGTTTTTTTGGAATGTACAACTCCATTCCCATGAGGATGACTTCAGATACTGAAAGAGCGATGTCCGAAGAAGAGGACGACTTAAAACAATATTCACGCCATGGAAAGGTTGCAAAGAAATCCTGTAAATCACTCCATCGAGCTGACTTAAAACACCACAAGGTTCTATCGGTTTTGCGAACAACAGTGGAATTAGGTACAGTAGAAATTATTTTTATTAGACAATGGTCGGAAAGACCTAAAGGCGAAAGAACGGAAGTTTTATAAACAAGAGGGTTTGATGTAAGAAAGAGATCTAGAAGATGTGGAGTATGGTTAGGGTTATCAGGGATTCATGTGGGTTCATAAATCATTTGTGTGAGATCACATGAAATAGCAAATGTTTCCGCACTATGACCAGCGGGATTTGTAGTAGATGAAAATTGAAGCCAATTAGAGTTATGAACATTGAAATCGCCTACAAATGAGATATCGCAAGATGGAAACTGAGACAGGAGATAGTCAACTTTCATACTAAGGTAATCAAAGAAGTCTTGAAAGTTGCTGTCATTAGGAGACCTATAAATGCAACAGTAGAATTTCACAAAATTAGGACCAGAATGTTTAAACCAAATCACGTCAAAATTTTTATTTTCTAAGGAAGAAACCCTCTTGCAAGCAATTCTGTCCTTGATGTACGCACATACGCCTCCTTTGTATCGAAAGTTAGAGTGAAGATGGTACTGAGGAAATTGCACGTCGGGTGACTCGGAGCTTTCAGAGGAGACTTGTGTTTCAGATAGAAACAATATATCAGGTTGTAATTGTTCAAGAATGCATTCTTTGCGTGTAGAATGACTTTTTTAAATGATGGTTGATGAGTCCTAGTCCCACTGCTGTGGTCCCCTCGCTTGTTTGTGGCGCCATCTACTTATGTATTTTGTAAAAATCAAATTTGCAGGAGAACGACCTTGTAAATGATGGTAAGTGATGCTTGGCCCATACCAAAATGTGAGCTCGTGGCCATAAACAGTCACTGCTAGCTCTAGAGAATACGGTGTTACGGACCAGTTCACGTGGGGCCTCGTAATTAACGAGGACAGGAATAGCAGCCCTGCATCCCCTTACCTGGTTCACTTTTCTTATACTAGTCTTGAGTGGCTTCTCTTACTTTAACTCTTTTCTGTCGGAGAATTCTCGCCCCAACCCTTGATTTCTTCTGTCTCCCAGCCAAATCTGAAAGACCATTTCATTTCCTCTCTACTCTTCTTAGAACATGCGCCCTAAAAAGCGCATACGGGTGTGGCAAGCTCAAGATGTCTTAGCTGGGGATGCTGAGCGCTAACCGTCCCCTAATACCGCAACTGCGAGCTGTACTTCAGAGACTCTAGCAGGGCGTGGCTAAGGAACGTTGTACAAGTGGTGGCCGGGGTACCGGCCTAACCGCCCGGGCCAAGAGAAGAGTACCTTATCAAAAGCCTAAATCTTAAAGGAGGGCCGGCCTAATGGGGTGTGTAGCTATCTGGATTAGCAACTACCGGTTGTATGTCGATATTTTTCCCCTTACTGGTGGGACTCACATGGAACATGGAAGATAAAGATATAAACGTCCAACCCTACGACGGGCCAGGTAATGGGCAGCCTAAAAAACTGACCGGGGGAGTCCGGAGGAAGCTTAAGAAAGATAAGAAGAAGCAGGTGGATTTTAAGCAGCCAGCCTCCCTCTTGAGAGAGTGAGCATCCCAGGAGCGTCAAGCGACCGGGACCATTCAAAGCAAATGGGACGCAAAAACGACAACGGTCAGATGGCAGTACTCCGCAAAGACCTGCGAAGAAAATTAGTACTGGGACCCATGGGGACACCAGGACCATTAGTGAAGCGATCACGGGCTTCAAAATGGCAATTGTACCCAAAAATCGCTGGAGGAAACAACCGAAGAACAGTCGGGGACGATTAGGATCTGGTTCCTCGAGATAATACTTTTTGTAAATCGGGGCGGTAGCGCTTTGATTTATAGTATTACCATCAAGAGGGTGTGCTGCACATCACGTGTGTAGTCGAAACTTCGGTGAGCTGGGTGTGGGAGCTCCTTAGTGGTGCAACCCCTTAGGAGGGCGCAAAGTTTTGGGTTATCGAAGCAAAGCACCTCTCAAAACCAGTGCGCACGCACGCTTGGATTCCCGGGACCCCAGAGGAACCGGAAAAGATCCCGAAAAGGGTTAACATCAAGAACGCCGGGTTGACCACCGGCAACTGGCGGGTAGTACAGAGGAAGAAGTCACTGATTGTCCTAATGGATCTAACTTCCTGGGAGAAGACGGGAACCAGTAGATGGACACGCACCATGCTGATACAAAGGAATGTATGGGACACATTTAATAACGACTCGATGGTAATCCACAGGGAGGAGTGTTCTCACCCCTTCCGTGGTGTCTCGTCATTGACCCACTGCTGAGGAGATTAAGTAAGACAGGATACAACACAGCTGGCTATGTAGACGACATAGCAATTGTGATACAAGGCAGATTTGAGGAAACTGTATCAGTTGTGATGTGAGGGGCCCTAAATCTAGTAGAACACTGGTGTAGAGAGACAGGGCTGTCGGTTAACCTGGAAAAGGATGAAACGTTAGTTGAACGCACGGAACTCTCGGTTAATACAATAATGGAATATGACAATATGTGTTAGAACTACACATTTCCAACTAGAAGAAAAATTCTGCCAACAAAAGTTTGGTATTGCGATGGGTTCCCCATTATCACCCATAGTGAGCAATATACACAGGGAAGGCTTTGAAGACGAAAAAACCAAGGATGTGGCTTAGATATGTGGACGATACTCTCGCAGTTTGGCAACACGGCAAGCATAAGCTAGATCAATTCCTATTTCATCTAAATAGCCGCGCACCCTCCATAAAATTCACAATGGATTTGGAGTCTGAACAAAACTGCCATTCCTAGAGTTCTTGTACACGGAAATGACAACATTTTCACAAGTGCACACAGAAAATCTATCCACACGGGAGGTACCACACTACTACTCCACTCACTACAAAACGTGAAGTTAGGCGTGGCAAAATGCTTCTACGTTATATTGAAAACAATGTGCTCAAAACAAGAAGACCTGATCAAAGAAAAAGAAAATATCGCTAAAACACTCAAAGAAAATGGCTACCCCGATCTAACACATAACCTAAACAGGGAAAGGGTAACTGGAAAAGAAGAACCTAAATATACAGCGATAATACCATATATACAAGGTGCCTCAGACAAAATACGAAGTATGTAGCGCAGATACAAGATACGTACTGCCTTCAAATCCACCAGAATGCTCTGTGAAGTACTAACCAAAACCAAACCACACAATGAAGATCATAATTCCAAGAATTGTGTATACAACCTATCATGCGAATGCGACAGAGCATACAGAGCAGTAGACAAGAACAACGTCCGAAAGGGCGAAACAGAAAAATCAAGAATCGTCGAACATGCCTGGAGCGGAGACCACCGCATCCAATGGGATGGTGGCAAAGGACGAGAATACAACTCGCCGAAAACTCAAAGAAGCCACATACATCGCACTAGCAGAAAATCCAATAAGCCAAGCTAGTGTGGATTCCGATAATGCGCGAAGAGCTTAAGCGCAATACACCTGCGCAATAAGTTGCGGCACAATACAATATATATATATATATATATATATATATATATATATATATATATATATATATATATATATATATATATATATATATATATATATATATATATATATATATGTATATAAGTTTTAAAAAGTGTATATTGGGTTACTCAGTGGCTCAACGGTAAAGGTGTTAGACTTGTAAGTAAAAGGTATAAAGTTCGAATCTGAGAGTAGTCAAGTGTTTGAGAAAAAATCATAAGATGAATTCGACTCAAGTGAGAAAACAGTCCTTTTCAGGACTAAGCCTGATGACGGAAGCAGAGTCCGCTTCGGAAACGTCGCGCTCAAAAAGCAAAAACTGTGGAAATAGGCCGATCAACTCAACTAATACTACAACGAAGAGTTATAAGGGAGATCCCTTTACACTGATCTCTTTTATAAATTCAGTAGAATTAATGGAAGCTTTAGCTAGGGCTAATTTATAAAAATTATTAAATTTATAAAAACTACCTTATAAGGTAGGGCTCTTGAAGTATTAGATTATAACGTCAATGACATAAAAACGTTAAAACTAATTTTAAAGGAAAAATAAACCCGAAAGTTCAGATTTGATAAAATCAAAATTATTAGTTGCAAAATATAAAGGTACGGGACGTTAATAGTTTTACGGCAAAGATAGCGAATTAGCGGATAATCTAAAGAAAAATTTAATTTTAAAATATACAAGCTCAAAGGCGGAGTCGATGGTAACGAAAAAAGTAGTGGAAGTTTGTTGAAGAAATACATCTTCGAGTAATCTAAAAATCATTGTGGCGGCTACTAATTTTGTAAGTCATAAAGAACTAAGAAGTTTTAAAGAAAATTTTCGACAAAATTCGATTCAAAGCCAAATTTTAGAATTAATTTTAATAGATATAACCGCGAACAATATAGTTTTAATACATACAACTACAACAATAATAACTGTAATTATAAGCCTAGATATGTCTACACAAGATTATAGTAAGCCGAGGGATTATGTAAATCTTGTACAGAAGAATACAAAGGAAGATATTATCAGGGTTTAGGGTGCTTGAAATTGTGTTAAGTATGAATGTTTAGGTATCAATACACACATTATTAGGGATAATTTAGAAATCAATGGAAAACTTGCCCATTAATTTAGATTTAGTCATTGAGAGTGAAGAGTTTAATGCAAAATTTTTTGTTATAAGAAATCTAAATTGTGAAACAGGTGGTATAATAGGGTTAAATTTTATTAAGAAGTATAAAAGGAAAATTGAATATGAGTTAAATACATTAAAATTGACTAATAATAATATAGTAATAACTTGTTTAAATGCCACAAATTCAAATTTTATAACCATTCCACCAAAGTGTGAGTACATTCATTGTATAACAGCATATACGAATGAAGAATGTGTAATTATGGGGAATGAAGAATGTGTAATTATGGGGAATGAAATATGTGAAAATGTTTTCGTAGCTACCACTATTGTTAAACCACAGAAAGGAAAAATACCGGTTAAGATGCTAAATACCCGAGATAATCCAGTTCAGTTAATTAATTTCAATCCACAAATTACACCATTAAGTGATTATAATATGTGTAAGCTTGAAAAATCAGATAGATCGGTTCATAGAACAAAGAATTGCTTCAACTTCTTAATGTAAATAACCTAACTCCGAAGAAGAAACTCGCTATGGGAAGTATTTGTAAAAACATTTCTGATGTATTTTGTTTACCAGATAACACATTAACTACTACAAATATTTGTAGAGAAAATTTATTTAAAAGAAAATGCGACACTAGTGTTTGTTAAACCATATCGTACCCCTCAAATTAAAAGATGTGTGGGTATGATGTAATTGAAGAGTGTCAGAGCGATTGGTCATCTCTTATTTAATTAATATCTAAACAATTAAGCACGAATGAAGAGAAGAAATGATTAGTTGTAGATTATAGAAAATTAAATGACAAATTGCAAGCATTACAGAAATTTTTGATTAATTGGCAGGTGCGCTATATTTTAGTTATTTTGATTTGTCAGGTTATTATCAAATGGAACTAATTCCAGAAAGTAGATACACAGCATTCACTACGATACAGAATGAAGGGATTAAAAACAAGTCCAAGTGCATTATCGAGATTGATGACAACTGCTACGTCAGGACCTAACAATGAAAAGTGTTTTATTTATTTGGATGATTTAATTGTGGTCGGCCGAAACTTGGATGAACATAATACAAATTTTATGAACGTTTTTGATAGGTTACGAGAGGTTAATTTAAAGGTTAATCCGTCAAAGTGTGAATTTCTTAAACAAGACATTCTATATTTAGGCCATATAATTTCAACAGACGCGATTTCACTAGATCCAGAAAAAAACTAAAGCAATAAAGAATTATCCACAACCAAACAATGCAGACGAAGTAAAACGATTTTTTGCTTTCGCTAATTATTATAGCAAGTTTGTACCGAACTTTGCGGAATCATTAGCGCCTTTAAATAGCTTATATAGATATAATGTTCCTTTTGAATGGACAACTGAATGTATATATACGAGTATATATATATATATATATATATAGTGACATAACTAAATATGTAGAAGCATATCCTTTAGAATCTCTTAGGAAGCAGTAACAGTAGCGAGAACATTTGTTAATAATTTCACACAACGTTTTGGAGTTCCTAATGAAATTGCTGCTGATAGAGGTTTAGAATTCATATCATCCACTATGACAAATGTGTAAATTGTTAAAAATTAAACATTTAACTTCCACAGCGTGCCATCACCAAAGTATATTCCTTTAAACATTCACATAAAGTGTTAAGAGACTTATTTAAGGATTCAAACGGAAAACGAAAATACGTCATGGGGTAGTTGGATACTGTATTGGTGATTCATACCAAAATCAAAATCTTAAAACAAATGTGGAAAGTAATTGCTGACGAACTGCAGCAATGCTGAATATGATTGTAACACCAACAAGCTGTGAAAATAGATGGAAAGTATTGGACCGAGATTATAAGAAATATGTTAACAATAACTCAACTGGCATGGGCAAAAAGCAGCTTGAATTTGCTGAAGATATGCAAGAACTGTTTGGAGGGAAGAAAAATGTTCATCGGGAAATAATCCTCTCCTCTACAACTGTTCAAGTTCTTGAAGGAGAAGAAAAAGGAGCAGAGAAGGAAAACACACAGCCTGTTGAAGCTGAAAATGAGAGAGATCGGAAGAATGGCAGCACGGGCAAAGTAAAACTAAATAATGTTTTGGAGGTGATAAGAAACGATCGGAAGAACTGTCAAGACGAAGCAAGGTTGGCAATTGGAACAGAGAAGTTGTCAGTTTTAAAGACAAAATAATTTACAAAGTTCTTAATGTAATGTTTTGGATGTAATTGTCCGAAATTTTGTTTTAGAATTTATCCTTGAATTTAGTTTTGATAATACAACAGACTGACTAGTAAATAAAATCAATTTGGAGCCATCGTACATGTTCCTGCAATGATTTACACTAGGCATTGAATTCCCATACTAACATCTTGCAATTTTGTTACATGAATTGCCCGGATGTAATCCAAAATCAGAAATCGTTACTGCTAAACAAATATTTGAAGGCAAGCAGCACGGTCTGAAATTACAACATAATTGGGATATTCTTAATTTGATATGGTGTAATTGCCGAAATTTTTGTTTTAGAATACCGAATGTATGTTCACCCATTAAATAATATGGACCACACATTTCCTGTAAGTTTATACACGAGGTTGAATTCCGAAAAACTCTTGCATCATTACAAGTATCCGACAAATACTGCCTTTAATCGGTCGAACTTAAGAATCGTTCTGAAGTCCGGGTCGAAAATTTGCGTTTCGGTTTCTAACCTACAACCGTTTTCAAATTATTCATAGAAAATTAACTTCACTCTTTTATAGGAGTTGAGCTATCAAAATTGTTATTGAGTTTTTGATGTTTGTAAATACCAATGGCGAAGCGATTAAAATGGGATCACAACAAAAACAAACATCATGGTGTATATATACTTATTAGTTAAGTAATGGGAAACGAGTAAGTATAGTACTATGAATTCCTTTTGGGATGCATACTCCCCTCTTTTCTTAAATCAGTGTTAAAATTATGTAAAAGACGTATTTATGAATACAATAGAAAAGGTCATGAAACAGTGACGCCCCCTCTGGTACATCTATGAAACGTTATATCTCAATTACACTGATTTATAAATAATATACCTGGGGTGCTTTAAGAGTCGATCCCTTTGTGTTTGCTTAGGTGTACTTTCATTTTCTTCGGCCACCTACAGTTACCACAACATTTCGTATTTACTATTACTCTAACATCAAAACTAAGGGAATTATGAGACTTACTAGAAAAGGGTTATGTATCAATTAATTTATTAAATAAGCAATGACAAAACAATTTTAATTCCAAAATCTTATTACGATACCCAATAGAAAAACCATTATAGTAACTGTTCAAAAACGCCTCCTCATGGATCAATGCATGTTCAAACTCTGCTGAGGATACTGTTGGAAGCTTTTAGAATTGTATCTACCTTCTGCCGTCAACTTGATTTATTAATTCGGTATCCCATTTTGTATTGTAATTCACAGTCTCGTGCATATCCTTATGAATTTCATCCTTCTTGTAATCTCAAAGAAAAAATCTAGAAGCCACCGTGGAGACTATTTAACAGGCGAACAGGTTCATTTGATGAAATTTAGAAGGATTCTACGTCTGACTGTTAGAAGGTATCGATACGTATTGACTGTCCTCTCAATACGTTCAATGTATTGATCGAGGATGGGTTGCTTTTGAACATCTACTATAATGGTTTTTGTTATGGGGTATCATAAACAAGGGTGTTCCATTAAAAAAGAAGTTACTTTAACTAATAATTCGAAAATCCGATTAACAATTATTTTTCTTTATTTGTTTTTCTGCTTTCACATACACAATGCTACTAATTTGGTCTTTTAACGGAAATCGTAGCTACAACGATAACAACGTTAGTAATGGTGCGCACTAAACTTTAAACACACAACCCTTCTCGTTATCATAGGTGTATTGGTTTCGGGTCGGCCCGAATGACTCGAAAAACCCGAGTTCTTTGCCAAAAAATTTAGGCCCGGTCCGAAAGCCCGGACCTAAGTCCGTCCTTGGATGCAAATACCTCGAATTTTTCTGTTGTGATCACACACTGCCTACACCTAAAATAAGAAATTTATTAGCAAATCCAACACTTACACACGAGGACACGTACTTGTACCGAATAAAAACCCTTCCGGTTTATATAGGAGTCTGGTTCATTTTCGGGCTTATCTAATTTGATGTGACTTCCATCTATCGCACCTGTAACACCCGGGAAACTATTCTGTCTAAAATATTCATCTCTTGTTTTTCTCGTTCATCTGGCCTGATTTGTGTCGACCTATTGATCAGAAAGACAGATACTTATGTCAAAACGATCAGCAACGACACGAAAGCTTTCCATTTCATGCCCCACAAACCACAATAAAATGAGGATCTAAAATAATATAATACATATTATTAAAAATGTGGTGCACACAACGATATGCAATAAATTTACTTGTGAAAGTACGGACAATTTTTCAAATTGTCCACTGTGCTGTTGGTAATACACTCTGTTTTCATATTCATTTGCTAATCTTACAATGTATGCTCTACTCATTCTAAAAAAAGGTTTCATTATCATACTAATCCACCGTAATCGTTGCTTGAATCTGATTCCAAGTAGTCTTCGTCGTCGCTCATTGTTATCACTTTTGATACAAAAAGACAAAAAGAACGAGAGGCTCTCTTCTGCCAGCTGACCGACTGTAATGGTTTTGCGCATGCGCTACAATTCTGTTGAAACTTTAATCTGCGCATGCGCCGTCTGGTTCTGAACTAGTTTGATAGTTTGTTGGAACGAACCTAAAGAAATTACAGAAAATTTTTTTTAAGTATCTAGATAACCTTGGACTTTTTAACCCACGAGTGGTCGCGCGAAGGACCATTGTCATCCACCAGTTTTTAAATTGCCGCCAAATTATTGAAACGTTACCTGCGGCGTTGTCAACATCAGTACCTTGCTAGAGTACTCTAACCTTTTTGCTGTATTTTGTAATAAATCGATGTTAATTGAAACTGAATGACAATCGTTATCCGCGCATCCCTTGCGTTTCATTTTAGAAGGTGTGAATTTTAGTAGAACGTGAAGAAGACGCAGTAGTTGAACAATTCTTGCAACAAACATCAACGGATTATTTAGGTAAAGATAAGAAAACGAAGTGGAAGAAACAAATTCCTCCCACCAACGTTCGCACTCGTTCTCACAACATTATAACACACCTACCTGGTCCTAAAGGTGCTGTCAAAGATATCAGGTCAGAGATTAGTTGCTTAGAACTATATTTAGATAGCACTAGTATCAAAATCATCACAGGAAACACAAATATTTATATATTAAAAGTGAGAGAAAATTATGCAAGGCTTACTGATGAAACTGAAATAAGAGCACTTCTCGGCCTTTTATACTACATTGGAACCATGAGATTCAGCAGACAAAATATTCTCCAGTTATGAGATAATTCTAAGGGAGCTGGAATTGAAGCGTGCTATCTAATCATGAGTGCACAAAGATTTAGATTTCTGATGCGTTGTATTAGGATGGATAATATCCACGACAGGGCAGAACGAAGAGAACTGGATAAATTAGCAGCGGTTATTTGAAATTTTTTGTCAAAAATATTATTCCCCCGGGGAATATCTAACTGTAGATGAACAGCTCTTGGCCTTTAGGGGAATTGTCCATTCAGACAATACATCCCTAGCGAGCCTGCAAAATATGAATTGAAAGTGTTTGGACTAGTGGATTCCAAAACAGCGTACACAGTAAACTTGGAAGTTTACTGTGGAAAACAACCCGAATGGCTTTACTTTCAAGACAATTCAGCTAAAGAAGTTATATATAACTGGTTTTCCAGCAGTCCTTTAGCGGAAACATTATTAAAGGACAAAATACTAACATATGTGGGTACGTTACGTAAAAATAAAGCCGAAATTCCAAAAGAATTTTTGCCACTAAAAGCGAGGGAAGTAAACACCTCATTATTTGGATTTTTCAATAATTGCAGTATGGTTTCATATTGCCCGAACAAAAACAAAAAATGTTAGTTATATCCACTTTACATCGTCAATTGACCACGAGACTGGGGACAAACAAAGGCCAGAAATGATAACATTTTATAACCGCACAAAGATATGTGTAGATAATCAATTATGTGGCACATATAATGTGGCTCGAAATTATAGGCGTTGGCCTTTCGTCATAATGCACGACCTACTGAACATAGCTGCGATAAATTCCCTATGTATTTTTCAGCAAATCATGGGTATCAGAAAGTCATTAGGCGCAGATTTTTAGAAAATATGGAGTGGGAACTCATAAAACCCAACGAATCCGGTCTTAGCCACATTACCTTGGGGATTGCAGATCCTCCGGTTGTCCAAGAAGTGAAAGAGGGAAGGGTCCGATGCTATCTATATGTGTGGAAGAACAAGAAATAAGACTGCAAACACTGTTTTCGTTGGGTTTGCCCTAGCATGCTCAGGATATGTGCTTAAAATGTACCGCGGCCCAGCAGTATTTTTTTGATTTAAATATTAAGAATTGCCTATTATTTTATTATTATTTACTTTCTCAATGTTTAATTAATCGCATATATTGCGATGGTTAGAAATAGGCATAATAAAGGGGCTAGAGTTTATCAAGCTTAAATTCTATATATTATGCAAGTTTAAATAAAATTGAAGAAGTGTACAGTTCGTTATGAGAAAAAATATTATACGAGTATAAAATATGGTTTTGATGCATACAAAACAGGCTTTGTGGGGTATGCACAAGGTTATTATATTCATAAAAGCAATGAGCTATACCAGTAGCATGTTAGAAAGTTCAACACGATTCATATTAGTGTACGTTTAGTTTCGTTTAACATATATAGATAATTTCACATTTAAATTAATTTATTTAAGCAATTTAAACACGAGACAGATATTGATTACATGAAGTACGATAATTCTAATGTGTAGAACATGTATAGTAATAGGTACAATGCGTAAACTCTGACCTATAAAAAGGGTTATGGTACGAACACAGTATGTTGGTAAATCACAGACAAAGTGTTTAAAAGTGCATAAGAAGTGGTAGTGCTTAGAAACATAGCTAAGAACATGAACAACACTTGTGCAATGTGATATTTAATATATAATTACAATTTGTATACAAAGACTTACAAAATATGTTAACAATATGGAATGTGATAAGACAAAATTATGAACTATGGAGTACAAATAAACAGTGATTGTGTTAGAGACATATAAGAACATATTAGATAACATTTTAAGTGATATAGACGTTTAAAACACAAATTAAAAGTAAATTATATAAAGTTAGGTTAAGTACTATATTTAAGAATTTTACAAATTTATAGTTTTACAGGATAAGATAAGTTCAGAATAAATTATAAAAGCATATAATAGTAGGTGTCCCTCATTTCACAAAGAAATTAACAGTAAATATGTAATCTAAACATAAAATTAGAAAAGTTGGGTTAACTACCTAAAATTAAGGCATGAAAGTAGAAATTTTGTTAAAACTAGGTAAAATGGGTTGAAATAGGTGTATTATACAGTTTTTGTGTAGAATTGAATATGTAATTAGTTTAGTTGTAAAATATAAAATTTGTTAGATATTAGTAAATTTAGGTATTAGTTTGTCAAAATGTAAATTCTGAAGCGAAGTATGGCATATGAGGTGTCTTTTTATGCAGAAAGTTGCTCTGATTTCAAAAATGTATTTAAAAAGCAAATCCGAATTGATTTGAGAAAGTTATAGGATAATTTATGTTTTAGTTAATTTAACATTTTGTTTAGACCAATCAGATGCTAGGATCTTTGTATGTAATGTAGAAAAAATTGAAAATTTTGTATCCATGAGAAGAGTATAAAAGGAATTTCTCCTGATCTCTTGCTCTCTTGCTTTTGTAATTTTTGTGACTAACAAGTCATAGTGCTATTAGTGCTTTTGTTAAACAAGTAGTTAAAATTTTCGTTAACATGATCGGATTTTAACCGCGATCAACGTAGAGTTGATATTTCAGAAACAATTGTTTTAACCAAAAACAAAGTCTAAAACTAAGGTTACCGATTATATTTGTCAATCATATTGTATTTGTTTCATTTCAAAATCGTGTTTAAACATCGGGCAATGTGCATTTTTTTTATGTCAATAAAATCCTTCAGTTATTTTGGATGTGATGTTTATTTTTTTGAAAGTGATGGAGGTTATAAAATAAATTTATCTTCATATCGGCATCTAAAATAAAAGTGCAAGTAAATATAACATTTTATATAAGAATAAAATAAAAGTTAAATCCGAAAAATTATTAAATATTTAAATCAACATTTAAATATACAAATAAAATAAAAGTTGTAAAGAAATGTGACGTATAATAATTTTAAAATAATAAAAGTAAGTTATCCAAAAGTAATGAAATAATAATTTCTCCAAAAATACATACCTTACACCTTTTATAATTGTGCCTTAGACTCAGTCGGTGATTAATAGGGTTGGTTCAGATAAAATGATTCGCTTAATTACCACTTACCATCAATAATGAAGAATGTACAAAAATGAAATTATCTCGGCACCAAATTGTCTTTTTTTAAACATAGGAACAATTATACCGACTTTACAAAAATGTAATAAATAACAATATACAGACTATGTTTATTGAATTAAAAGTAATGATGAAATAATGAAGGTCTTAAAATTATGCTTAAAACACTAAATAAATACCGTAGAAATTTTGTACACAAACTTTTCTTTTGACAACCACTGGTATCTAAATATGATTACGGAGAGGTTAAGAGGATGAAGTCATTCTTACGTCATCATGGTGCAATCTTGACATAATGTTATCAGCCGCACCCCAAATTGAATTTATCTTTATAAAATCCGTATAATTTCTTCTTAAAATTTTAAAACCACTTCTTATTGCATTATATGGAATTATCCATTCAAAAATTTGCAATCGTAAAACGAAAAATGTACGCAACCATAAAATCAAATGCGTACTTAAAATTCAATTACGTTGTAAATTGACTTAATGATATACGTGTAATTAAAGTACAAATTGGTATAAATATACCTCAAGAAAACGCCTAAAAGAACAAAATGCTATAATTTTATGTAAATGTATTAAAAATATCTCTTACCACCAAATTGATGGCGTTTTTCACATAAATTTAAATAAAATCAAAAAGAAGCAGCTTCATGTTTCGAGGTTACACAGGAAGTGCCAAAATGGAAGATTTCGAAGTCGATGATGAGGTCATGTGTACAAGATATCAGCAGATTAACTTAACGCAGACGCATTATGTATTATAGAATGTAAATCTCTTCGAAAATAAGCACTAAGAAGATATGCAAATTAAGTTTCCTACCTCATACCAATATTGTAAAATAATTAAAATGTTCTTGTATTTAGAACTAAATGAAGGAAAGATCTTAAATTGAGGTATATTTTATACAACACAAAAAGAGTTGTTACAAAGTGCTTGTCTGAAAATAAATGAGCATATTACATAAGTTCATCATTTTACCACGAGGTAGATTTAGCACAAGTTATGGAAATTAAGCAGCACCATTTTCAACAGCAAGGCAGTATCATCGATACATGGAAAGAAGTCTACGTCCAATGTTAATATGGAACAACCCTAATGTGACCATTCTTTGAAATTGAAACAACACATGTGAGTTAAATTTTTCTATCATAAACCAACTATTGCATTGATTATTCTTTTGATGTCCTGTATTTATGTTTTTGTTTGTTTGTGTATAAATGTTTGTGCGACAACACATATCAATATCTGAAAAGTCAATGAACAGGTGTAATTATAAAATAATAATTTTACTTTGAAGAAAATCAAAATTATACTCACTAATTTTAGATCCTTTGGTGAAATTTTGACAGGATGCATTTATTTAAGTAATAATAATAATAATAATACGTCGTTTTTATTCCATAATAATATACATATGTATTATCACCCTAATTAATACCTTAAAGTAATAATATCTTAAAATAATATTGTAGGCTTATATGAAATGGTTCTGCATGCACTACGCATACAGCCCAGAGTTACAGTATAGTTATCCAATCTATTTAAATCACTGTTTATATTAGTTAGCAACAATGGTTAGCAAGGACGCAACGCATGCGTAATTTGTCAAGTTCCAACGAAGTCTGTTTCACATTGAAACTATTAATTAAAATTACAATTTAATTATTATCATGAATATTTCCATGTGTGAAATGAAATTTCTTTTGATTTCACGGAAAAGATTCAAAAGATGTAAATTTTATAATAATAATAAAAGTTAAATATTTTATTTTATTTGCCAATTTAATCCCCAAAGATTGATATAAAGATTAAAATAATATAAATTTAGTGCATTCCATCTCAACTATAAATTATAAAATAAGTAACCATCAATATATATATATATATATATATATATATATATATATATATATATATATATATATATATATACTTGTATAACATGACTATTTTTTACATCAATAAATATGTACGTGTTATTTTCTACGAAAAATATGGATATGTTTATAAATTCTCATTCATTGTTTAATATTTAAACGACAATTTGAGAAAAATAGCACAGGTAAGTACTAGATACTCAGATTAAACCATTAAACATAAAAATCAATAAAAATAAAATAATTTATAATTGTAGCAACAGCATTTATCTTGGATGACAATCATCCGCGATCACTGGCGTCATAAAACGAAGCGCGACTAAGGGTTAAGCAAATTAAAATACACTGGATTGGCCTCATAAAGCTGCAAATCTTTTCCCGTTTAACCGGCTTTCTATTTGTTCTAGATTCCGAGATCCCCATAGTAGACATAAAAAACTTGCCCTGTGGAACAAAATTTATATTAAAAATTACTTATATAGGCACATCCTGCGTATATTGTTATTTAGCCTAAACAATGTTAATATTAGGAATTTACTTAATTTTGTTTGATTATGAAGTATTTTCACCATTATTCTTCTGTAGATCATAGGTGGATTGTTGTGGGCGAAGCGAACACATAATTTGTCTCTGTTACGATTTATACATGTACGAGTTAACTAATACCTTCTTTGTTTATTGTAGAATTTGTGTAACAACATTTAGTACACAAACATATATTACGTTGTTAGTTGTTACCAGGGTTTCAAACTTACTTCTGACATTATCATATTTTATATTTTTTTTTATCATGCATTAGACATACAATGCAAGTCTCCAAATAATTACTTCAAAAAATGGTTCCGCTTTATAAAGAAACTTTTTGTTGTAAGAGTAGTAAAAAGGTAATGATTTTTATAATTCTCTTTCTGGTCCAATGAGTTTAGAGTAAATCAACTGTGTCAGTTATATATTATTTTTATGTCAAAAACAGCCATTAAATTTTCATTTTCAAAACCGCAATATCGCATTTTGTGCTCTGTTTAATATCAACAACTTTGAAACTTATTGTGCATTAAAGTTTATAGTGTGGTTTAAAATTGCAACTTTGTTGCAGTTTTCAGTGCACAAGCCCCTTTTTACTCATTAATAAAATTGCAATGATACATCAATTTCTGTGATATAAAAAATGATCGATTGGTCTCGCGTACTTGATTATATCAAAGGATTACTTATCACGCGTTGTAATGATTTTCCACCCTTCCGTTTTTTTACCGATATAGTAAAGGATTTTTGTTATGTTAAACGTTGGCACGTTGTGTACGCCTTTCTATCACGTGCAATCTGAAAGTTTTGCTGATAATGTTAAAAAACTGTGATTAATGACTACTGAGGGGACTTGCATTGAAATCTCCATATTTTTAGATTTCGAACTATTCGTTTCTGCGCACGTTATACAAGTTCATATTGAAATATTAAGTATTTATTTAACGCATTTAAAGGGTATGAAATTCATAACTACCCTTTACTATTAAGTAATCCTATACGCGTAAGGGTTACGTGAAATAATGGCTTTAATCTGTAAAGTAAACAAATGTTTAAACCGTGCAGCCGCGAATTTGAATATCGTCATGTTATATCTATATAGAAATTTGATTTATTTAGAGCTTTGTTAACATTAAACGTAAGCCATGTGCATGTGACTAAAGACACCGATGACTTAATATTTATTATTTGGCAAAGTAGCAATTAACCCTTTAAAGTATAAGAATATACAAAGCAACGTGCGAATTGCGGGAGTCTGAAAGGTCTGTATCCCATTAGATCTGCAACTACATACCTATCTCATTGATAAGCGTACCTTCCTAAATTTTTAAAAAACGTATAAAAACTAGATTAGCTAAGCTTCTTTAATGTTACATCAAAGAACCAATTTGGATTCACAGCAGTTCTATGCAGTATGTCCAGTATAAATTGATGTACATGGGGATAGTCAAGTGGAAGAAAAGTTGCGTATTTGTCAGCCCAAAAATAATCTGGGTATATTTTCTTTCAAATCGATACCGTTACGTAGATACAGGGTTAAAAACAAATATATGCATTTTCGAAAAACCATAATATTTTCTTTATTAATTATTATGGAAGCTAGTCATCAAACTTTCAAGATATAGGTAAGAGGATACGGTAAGGCGACCATTCGTACTCTATTATACGGGACAGTCTCTGTTTTAACCCTGCTGTTACCTTCGGGTCTATATGACCCGAAATCAAATTGTGGTTTAGATAACTTTTTTGTTTATTAATATCTAAACTTCGTAGTTAATGACTTTATTTCTAATCCATTGAAGAATGAGTTGGCTTGTTTGTTTTAATAATTTTTTTTCCTTTTTTGTTTAGACATGATTGTTACATTGATGTTTCTCGGGTCATTATGACCCGAGGCTGTAATACATTAGTATTTTATATTGAAATTTGAGGATAGATAATATGCATATCATCACATGCTTGTTCAATGGGGAAAGTGGTCGAATATCGACCACTTTAGAATGAAGCCCGATTACTCGCTCACGTGGGGAGTTATTTGTCTGGATTTAATAGCCAATTACTTTCGAACATTTATCTAAACAACCCGTACTTCGGTTTTACTTACATTGCATTTTTCTTGTTTTATCACAAAATTTAGAAAAATTATTTTAACGGGTAATATCGACCTTTCGGGTAAATTCGATCAGATTGTCGGTAAATATCGACCAAACATTTTATTGGAAATAAGACTGTTGAACAAAATATATAACATAGAAAACACATAAAAATTGATTACAAAGCTAAGCAGTTTTCACACTGATATTCATCCGCGTTTTCAATATTCGTGCAGTCGGCGTGGGCCCAAGAACCACACGAACGACACCTTCACCATAAGTCATTATTTCCTCCAAAATTATCACAAACACTGCATGTTTCGGTTGCTGCAGTATTTTCTTTTCTTTTTTGGACAGAAACCACATTTCTCTTGACTTTTCTCACATCTTGCGGCCTGATCTTCTTTTTCTGTTCTTTTTTTTTCTAGTTCAGCTTTCAAAGGAGTCGAATGTTGGGTTCTTCGTGACATATTTTTGATTTTTGATTTCGGCAAGGGCAGAAGATCAGTAAAACTTTTCTTAGCCTGCTTCGGTTGAAGAGTCTTGTCAGTATCATCACTTAACTCATCCTCTGTAACCTCTTCTAAAACCAAATCAGAAATATCAGAATCTGACGAAGATTCACGGTTACGTTTACGTTTATTTTGGATCATTTTAGGTAGAGATCGACAGATAGACGTGGATGGCCCAGCCACTGGCGATGGAGTTCTTTCAATACGTTGAATTGCAGGATTTGCATTTTCTGCGGTAATGTGCTCTACTCCGTCCGCTAAGGGCGTCAATTCTTCGTCACTGAACACAAAACGGTTAAAGGGAAATATTCCGGTTGCTTCAAAAGCTCGTACACCTTTCTCGATTGTGGCTACCCTATTGAAGGCATTTTTAAATAATTCCGCAAGATCAGTTTGTAGGATTTTTTGAAGATGCTTTGATTTTATATATTTGTCGCATTCCTGATTGTACGCTATCTTTAATGGTCCGAAAAAACATACATCAAGGGGCTGAAGCCGATGCGATGTGTGAGGGGGAATTGAAATGACTGTAATACCATTTTTTCTGCAAAAGTTGTATGTCGGTAAGCTAGAGTGGGTTGAATGGTTGTCAAGCACTAATAATACAGGGTCATTTTTACTAGATTTTGTGTAAGATGCAATGTGCTTACTCCATTCTGTGAAAAGCTCCTCAGTAATCCACCTGACCTAGAGCATCTATATATTGCTCCAGTAGGACCATTTTTTGAAGGCCTTCTTTCATCCGCTCTCTTTGAAAATGAACATTGGCGGGACATAATGACCTGCCGCGCTCATGGCAGAGACAACAGTGACCAGCTGCCCCTTTCACCACTCTTAATAGCCCCAACTTGTTTCTGGCCCTTTGGCGCTGCAATTCGGCTAATGCCAGTCTCATCGACATTAAATATCAAATTTATAATTGTCATAGATTTTTTCAAGATTATTAAAAATATATCTATTTCCACCCTGTTAAAAGCCAGCACTCTGCTTAAACTAGTAGCCTCTGGCTTACGCAAGCTTATATTTGGGTTGCGACGCATAAACAAGTAAAGCCAATCTTTCCCACACATCTTTTTTCCTTGTTAAATGTGGGAAATTTCATTATCTTCGGCAAATTGATAAGCAAGCTGTCGGATGCATTGTGGTGTAAGTCCATAAAACAGTCTAGACATAGCGATAATATGGTTGGTAATTTCTGATTCTTGTTCAACGGTGAACACCGACTTCCTACCTAACTTGTATTTCTTAGGATCAAATCTTCCCTTTATTCTATCTTGCAACGTTCCGTATGGTACAACGAACATCTTTGCGGCATTTCTTATAGATGTAACTTGTCCTGTACTGCTTTAACGGCACGCTGCATGTTTTCTTCTGTCCACGAAGAACGGTTACTCTTACGCTTATATCTTTCACGTGGCATCTAAAACAAGTAATATTCGTAGCAGTGTAATATTGACACGTGGGGTAATATCGATCACAGTGGTCGATATTACCCGAAGTTTTACAGAAGAATATTTCAATCGTCAAGAAAAACTAGGTTAGAATTTCACAACATTGGTAGCACGAATGTAAGTGCAGACGTGTCACTTGTATCTTACATAAAATAATAAATCTAAGTGCCATTAAAACTCTGAATTACATTAAACTAAACAGCCTGTCCTTTATTAAAATGGGCACAAAACCGAACAACGTACCGGTATCACAACACAACACTTATCTAACAGCAACTTGTTGTATTGAGTGAAGTTAGCTACCGAATTACTAGACGCACCGCTTGCTTGCGATCTCAAAACCCATTCAGGGTTGCCAAAACTGCATCGGTCGATATTCGACCGCGGTCGATATTCGACCACTTTCCCTACCTACCTATGCGAGTTACTACAGCATTTTCGGCAGGTCTGTAGCCGCGTGTGCAAGTCGAAACAGGAACAGACTTGCAACTTGCAGCAGGTATAAATATCATATCGCAGTATGCAACCGACAGTTTTGTTTGTTACGTTGCAGAGTAAAGTGCGGTTTGTTGTACGTACTACTAGTTCTTCTGAAGTGCTGAAATAACAATAATGGCAAAAAATATCTTAGTGGTGGACTTAGAAAAACTTATTGATAATTTGAGTGACATTAGTGACGATGAAGCTTCTGAAGAGGAAGATCATATCAGTGAAGATAATCATTATGAACAGTCAGACGATGATTTTTTCGACGATGCTGGATGGACAAATCCTACGCAATTGATGCCACCTGGTCAATCGGTTCAATCTAAGATAATGCCATAACTTGGATGTTAGATCCATTTCCTCAATCAGGGCGTGCAACTAGTGCAAATATCATAAAAGTCACTCCAGGTCCAACTAGATACAGCAATGCACGAGTTCAGGATGTAAAATCTACATTTCAGCTATTTTTCAATAGTTCCCTGGAAAATATAATTTTGAAAATGACTAACATCGAAAGTCGTAGAGTGTACAGTGTCAAGTGGCAAGAATTAGATGACATTACGTTGCAGGCGTACATAGGTTTGTTACTGTTAGGAGGAGTTTACAGATCAGATGAATTTACCAGAAGTTTGTGGAATGCAGAAACAGGCAGACCTCTTTTTCGCGCAACAATGCCGTTGAAACAATTTTATTATATATCACGCATGTTACGGTTTGATAATAAAGAATATCGTCAAGAAAGAAGGCTACGGGATAAGTTGCTCCTATTAGAGAATTTTTGGACAAATGGGCTGAAATACTACCAAAATTGTACAATTCTGGGCAAAACGTATTTGTGGACGAGCAGTTGGTTGCATTTAGAGGTCGTTGTCCATTCAAGCAGTATATACCAAGCAAGCCAGCAAAATATGGCATCAAAATGTGGACGCTTTGTGATAGTGCAAGTTCTTATGCTTTAGAAGTTCAAGTATATACGGGAAACCCACCTGGGGGAAAACCTGAGAAGGATCAGGGGCTGAGAGTAGTCTTAGACCTTACTTATGGACCAAGAGGTCAGAATGTAACTTGTGACAATTTCTTTACATCGTGTAAATTGGGTCAAATAAGCGACAGAGAAGGCAAAAAACCACAAATTATACTTGATTATAATTCTACAAAAGGAGCAGTTGGTACATTAGATCAGCTAATCGGTGCATACACATGCAAATGAAAAACAAATCGATGGCCCATAATTTTATTTTACAACATTTTAGATACCAGTGCCTATAATGCTTTCGTCTTATGGCGCGAAATAAATCCAGACAGGAATGAAAATGTTTTGTTCAAAAGAAGACTGTTTTTGGAATAACTGGGCAAACAATTGGTAAATCCTTACATTTAGTCCAGAAAAATCTTCCCCGTAATGAACAAGCAGCTGCAATTGTAACAACTATTCAACAACCATTGCTAAAAAATTCTACCGCACCTCTTCCTAGAAGTAGCAACAAAAACAAACGAAGACGCTGCAAATTTTGTCCTTCTAAATGTGATAACAAAACTAATATGACCTGCATTAAGTGTAAAAAATATTTGTCTAAAGAACACGTGACCTATTATTGTCCCGACTGTAAGAAGTAGTGGATCATATCAATTATTGGACATTTTTTATTCCGTTTTCTTTTTTTTATTTAAATTTGGTTGAATATATTGTAAGTTTCACGTTTCATATAAAAAATATTGCATTAGAGAAACAAAGTTAATAAATGTATAAAAATTGTTGTTATTTTGGTTTTAATTCATATTTTAGGAGTTCGGGCCATTATGACCCGAAGGGACACAAGTGTATAGTCTTGTCGAGGAGTACAGCGGGGTTAAACATATCATTTCGTATATAGAGGGTCCTGCATCTTAGCTCCCGTCTTCTACTACATCAAAATGATTTACAGTGGTGGCTCGTATTATTAGAGCCACCTGCTAAAATACCGAATTTTGCAATTAAGCAACCTTTTTTCGTGGCAAAACTTATTTCTAATGGGTTTCTGTTTGGTAATATGAAGCAAGTATATTACCGGATTTCAAGTGTGTACTTGGCGACAGTATGTGTACGTCGTCTGTTGCATAGACGCGATTTTGTGATAGAACTGTCTGTTGATGCTTGACAGCTACGTTGTTAGGGTAAGTGCACTTCAAGTTATTATGACATTTTTGTTTCAAATAATGTTTGCTTTTGAGTTTATAATAATAATTACAAACAAATAATTGGTGTTTGTGCTAAACTTGTTAATTTAAAATGTTTGTGGTGCAAAACAAGTAGATTTATATACTGATATCATAAATTATTATAAGTTTTTGTTATGAACAAATCAGTTCAAAGGTAATCTCATGATATTTAGAATTTACATCCGTTATACATACATAAAGACAAAGTTTGCATAGATTGGGGCTTAAACCTTGATGGCGCAGTTGGTTAGCGCGGTACTCTAGCAAAGTACAGGTCGTAGGTTCAAATCCTCCTCGAGGTAAACTTTTTATTTATGTATTTAATAAAATTGATATCATGAATTGTTACAGTGAACCAAAGACCTCTCTCCTAGAAAAATTCATCGAGGTATTAAGGACCTGGGTTTCACTTGTCGCCGACCGGATAAAAAAACCTCTGTTAACATCGGCTATGATGAAAAAGCACATAAATTGGGCAAAAGAACACAAGAACTGGACTGTCGAGGACTAGACTAAGAGGAGTAGACCAAAATTTTAGTTGCATTAACTGTTTATACAGGGTGAATCTTATCTAAACCGCCAAAATTAAAGAAGTACTAGAACTCATTATAAGCAAAAAAGTGCATATGTACATGGGTCCGGAAATGCTTCGTTTCCGAGATACAGGTGTCAAAGTTGAAAAAGAAATCGCGTTTTCTTCAATATCTTTCGACTGTTTCGAAATAATTTCATGAAATTTCGTATACGATGGTTTTTTGAAATGAAATATTCAAATTTCTGGTCCATTTAGTTGTGGTCTCTAGAGGGCGCCAGCGGCAACCATTTCGACCCCTTTAAATCGTTGCAATTTTTTTGTGCTACACTGTATACCATTTTGGACTAGAAAAATCGATTCTCCTATCTCGTCTGCTAAAAAAAGGTATATTTCAGTGATGTCGCTAGGAGCAACCGTTTCTGAGAAAACTACATTTAAAACTCACAATGTTTATTTATTTAAAACTTGTAAGGAGCACTAAAATATCCAATATTAAAAAACAAGAAAAGAAATTAATATTAAAAGTAAAAATGTTCTTTTGATAACAACTGTTCAAACAACTGTCCCAAAAAAAACCCCGTATACGAAATTTCATGAAATTATTTCGAAACAGTCAAAAAATGTTGAAGAAATCGCGATTTCTTTCTTCAACTTTGACACCCTGTATCTCGGAAACGAAGCATTTCCGGACCCATGTATATATGAACTCTTTTACTTATAATAATGAGTTCTAGTGCTCCTTTAATTTTGGCGGATTAGATAAGATTCACCCTGTATAAGGTTTGTTTTTCCGATGAATCAACGGTTCAGATGTTGTCAGATAACGTTTGTCAGAAGAAGACCTGATGAAAAATTTAAGGAAGACTGCATTATTAAATGGGTGAAGCATCCTCTTAGCATCATGGTGTCATCTGCCATTAGCAGGCAAGGCACAGGATGCCCATTGTGGAAGGAACTATGCGGCAGGACCAATACATCCAGGTGCTTCAAACCAGATGCTGCCTCAGGTCCAGGAGTGATTTCCGAATGGGGATTTCACATTTATGCACGATTCTGCACCTTGCTATAAAGCAAAAATGTTACGAAATTCCTAAGCGATAAGGAAATCGAGGTTCTTGATTGACCTGGAAATTCCACTGACCTTAACCAAATCGAGAACCTCTGGGAGCGGATAAGGCGGGAAAGTTCTAGAACACTAACCAATAAACTCCAGCTGATCGAACGTTTGATACAGATATGGTACAGATCTGAATCGATTCAAACGGCCTGCTCTAAATATATAGAGAGTATGCCCAGGATGATTCAACCAGTAATAGCTTCCAAGGACGGTGTTACTGAATATTGATTTTTGGTTAACCTTTTTTTATTATAATTAAGTTGTATTTTTAGTTATTTTTTGCACTTCCGAGACTAAAATAGATACTTTAGTCTCTGTCTACAGGGGCTAAAGTGGGTCATTTATTCCCTAGGGATTAAATATGGACTGAATCCCCCAGAGAGTTCATTGACAGATGTCAAACTTCAAATATTTTTTATTAATTCTTTTACGAAACATTAACATTAATAGTATTACAATTAATAAATTTCGGACGATTGATTTCCGAAACGAAACTGCTGGATGTAAGGTTGAACGCATTTCCAAATGAATCAGTGCCTGTGGGCCGTTCAGATTGGCACGAGGGCCCTGGGAGTGAAGTACATGGTGTTTTATGATCACCTCCACCTTCAGCGATAAGGTTCTTATTATTTAGGGAGTTTTCCACATACCCTTCTGCAACAGTCGCAGACTTCCATCCCTCATGTCTTTTTAAAATGTCAACAGTCGCACCTGAATCAGCTAGTAGAGATGCAGAGGTTCGCCTGCAACAATATCCTGTATATGACAACGCATCTGGTAGGTTTAAGAATGTTGCAACTTTCTGGGTCAATTTTCCAAATACGTATATTCTTTCCTACAGGTTGCACTGTACGCTGCTTGTTAACGTAACGAACAAAAAATCTTGAATGGGGAGTTTCGGCTTTTCTCAATGACATATATTTCTTGCAGATTTTTGTATAACTAATAATAGTTTTATCTGAATCTTTTACAACGAAGTTCCTCTCTGTTTCATTTTTGGTAGCTCTAATGTTAACAAGAAGTCTGTTGCCCAAATCGGTCACATCATTAATTGACAATTCGACTAATTCAAGTCCTCTACAAGCCCCTGTCACACCAAATATGAGTGGTATCTACAAAAAATCATTTTTAAAGGTAGGTACAATGATTTTTGGACATACTCACTTTTGTCATTAAAAATGTATCATCTGAAGCTTCCTTTAGTTCTATAGTTAGTACCTTTGACTTCTTCGCTTTGTAACCAAAATTTTTCGTTTTCAGAAGCGTCGTCAATTTGTGGAATTTATTTATATCAACATTATGTTTAACGTTAAGCATAGTTTTTAACATTGAATACTGGGTCCACAATGTAGAAGCAACAAATTTGTTTACCTCTTCATTAAAAAATACCAGCACAGCACCACTTTAAAAATATATCATACTCTTTATCGTAAATTTTACGAGATTTGGAAGGCATTAAGTCTTCTAAAGCCTCTTCAGCGGCTTTTTCTAGATCAAATTCGTCGCACATATTTATTACCCTTTTGTAAAAAATGTTTCAAATATGGCTACCGCTGTTTATTAATTCTCATGCTAACCGACTATTTTTTTTTCAAATAGTAAGATTTCTAGATAATTTTATACAAATTTGTCACATTGACACGAACAAATTTGGAATTATTGTACATAAAAATAAATACTTGTTACACGTCCAAACCGCAATAGGCGCTGCATGCTTACTAATGTAAGCGGGTTGCCAAGCCAGTTAACAGGGAGATGGGCGTGGTCGAAATAATAAGTAAAATGAATGATTAATATGCTCAAACACCTTACATCTACATTCAAAGAGCTCAGTCCGGGAAAATATGTCTCTAGGCGCCACCACAATCGAAACTTTGCTAATATAATTGTCTTAAGCTGGATGTTAATTAACCCTACTTGATTGTGGAAAGTAGGATTGTGCTTACTCAGTAAACTCTTACACGAGGGTTCTAAAACAAACACTCGTCCCAAACAATTCAACTCAAACTCAAATAAATTTAGTACTACCCAGGTTATTAAAAACTTTTTGAATACACCTCGTATACCAAAACTTCCAAAATAAAATTGATCACTCAAATTCATTCACGTAACCAACAGTTATATTTTCTACTTATTACTGAATAAAATATTTCCTCATTCAATGATCGGTAATTACTTTTTAAAATTCCTAACATGAACGATATCTTTTAAATTTAATTTACTTTTTATAACCCTTCTGAATCGTACTGACATTCGTAAATATGTACGTTCTCAAAATTCTCTCTCTTAGTTATACTTAATGAAATTTTAAAACAGCTGATCCGTTAATTGTGTACTGCATTAAATAATCTACCATGAAAATTTTGCAATCAACCTGGCTAATAAAACCTTTCAGGTTGCTCATAAACCTGAAAATTAAAATATGCAAAGCTTACTTTTAAAATTGTCAAAACAAGATCACCAATTAAGTAAATGTTACAACTGTGTTCCATACCTGGCTAGATAAATAACAGAATAACAATCAACGGTAGATACATATATTGTCCTGTACAAAATAAAACAAAAACACAAATATCTACATAAATTACATCAGCGTGGTTGAAGTTAAACCACCAAATACCACTTTGCATTCTTACTACTAAAACAAACCATATAATAAGACTCAAGAACGATTATCTCTTCCTTTCAAAACTACTTAATAATTTAAACAACAATACGCAAATAAACTAAACAAAAAGATAATCGGGCTTAAATGAGTTCTTAAAATTCTTAAATCTAATTTCTTACTTAAAATTGTCCATTAATCCTTGGATTTTCTTCTTTATTCTCGTAAATCAAATATTTGTAGTCCATTTGTACTCCTTAAAATTGCCTGAAGCACATTACAAAGGCTCAACAAAACTTATTCCTCTGTGCACTCGCGAATAGTTCACTATGCGAGGTTATTACTCCCACAAACATGTAATAACGGTAAACATTTGGTTGCCTCTTTTAAAAAAAGCTTCTAGCAACCTTTACACCAATTTAGTCCCTTATACAAATAAACTTTCAATGTCATATAACGTTACTTAAACATTGGTTTAATATACAATGAACACTTCGTTCACTTAAAAGGTGGTCCCATAAATAATTTTAACTGAATCTCGTAACCAGAACACGCGCTAAACTTGACGCTACTAACGTTACAACTGTTATCTTTATTCAAATCTGCTTACGCACTTATTATTTTCTTGAAGAAAAAACACAAACTAATTTTATCTTCAATCTCAATTTTATTATCGTTTTATTTATGAATGTCTTTTACGATTCATCCCCGGTTCGGGTTACGCAGTTGTTTAAACAATTACTGCCTCATTAAAATTCACAAATATAACTCCAACACCATCCCATTCTATCACACACCCTTCGCGCGCGTCTTCCGCCAACCTTCACCACAAGCAACAGCCAAAACCGAAAAAGCTTAACTCTAACTAACTCGTCAATCTCTGACTTTCCTATTTATACCTTCAGTCATCCATCTTTAAACATGTCTTCCTTCCGCGTTATATTCTCCAATAGTATTCATTCAAAATTTTATAGTTCCAATAGCTACTACCATCTGTACAACCACGCTCATAACTACAATACATCGCCATATTTGTTTTACTTACAAATTTTACAATTACTTCATGAAGAAACTATTTCTCGTCATCACATTCATTCAGTAGCCACTCTGGACCATTACGCAACTTTCAACATTTATCTCGAACCTGCGCTCAATCTCCTTCCGCAACATTTGCAAAAATAAGTACCGTCTAAGGTCTCAAATCCCATATACATACACATATTCTCAAAACAAATTGCACAATATTACGAAAACTTTCGATAATTAACACTTAAACATACCAAATCTTTCTCTACATATTTCCTAAAACATTCTACACTTATACTTCACATCTTCTGACCAAAATTACTCCTTTTCCACCAACATTCCATTCTTTATCAAGTAGCAAAACAGTAGCAATACAGTGGCAAGCATTATCGTCCCATCGACAAATTTCTCTTCACATTTACATTCATCAAAATCTAATTATTCCAACACTAAAGTCTCTAATATTCAAATACACGTATCTACATACAAAATTATATTTCTCCTAAATTTCCAGTGGCGTATCATACCTCCACATACATTATACATATACACAAAAAATTTTTTTCGTTCAAACTCAATACACTCGCACTCAAAACACGTCATACACGTCATTATAACATCCTACATACAGGGTGCGTCAACGCAACCTGACACCTCCCTACAAAGAGATTTTATTCCAGAAAACTCAAAAATACTGGTCCTAAGAGACCTACACAAAGTAACTAGAACACTTCACCGAGGTCCGCTCGTGAAGCCACAACCCAACTAACGGTGTGTGGTGGAGAGTGGATCCGCTCCGCTCCCCATCACCAAGACAACGATCACACAAAACAACACTGAGCTGCAGCACCGCCACTACAACTCAGCCGGAGACTATAGGGCCCTGAACCTAAAATAGGGTGGGCAGAAACCACACTAAACATGGTCTGGCCGAGAAGCGGTCCAGAACCATGGGGACCGGCGTAGCCGAAATATCCGAAATCCACCGCCAAAGCGGGGTAAACATAAAAAATACGAGCAATCCGCTCCGCAGCCGATGAGGGGTCAGCCTCACCGACTACCACCTACGTCACTCTCACTCCAACGCAATGGGACTAAACCCGTCAATGCTGGGAGTTCCACAGCCGTGTCCCACGTGACTGCTTCCCAACCCAACACCTGCCTCCTGGTGTCGACATCATGCACTCAAAAAAACACACACCCCAAAAACAAACGTCAAAGCCGGTAGAGTTCAAAAGAACAAGTCACAAATCGGTATATATATTTTCCTTAATACGTCAAAATTATCGTAAACGTTAAACAAGTATCGTAATCAGTAAAGTAGACCCATCAGACTTCCTAAAAACAAAACACCCTAATCTAAATAATCCTAACTATATACGACGGCTATACCGTAAAGTGGTCTAAGACCCAAAATAACCCTATTATAATCTAAATCCAAAAATGCATATGCGTAACTATAGCTATATTTATATTTACAAAAGTGGAACTAAACAACCGAACTCAAGAACCCAAAATAACCCTGCGTCAAACACGCAACCAGAAAAACAACCACACTCCGCGGGAACGACACAAGCAACCCTAAACGGACAACAATGCCCCAACACACTGCCCCAAACCACAACGCGGTCACTCCGCTATACGTCACATTTTACATGACAATAACCTACCTACGTCGGCAGGAAAACCAGTCTGTAGACTGCATGATGGTGCTCCACCCCACAAGACCAAGGTCTCATCCTACCTCGGCACACCCTTTGATTAGTCGCCTCTTACGACAAGCAGTTGGCCTCTGCTGTAGGAAAATTCTAAGGCCGTCCCTACACAGCCAAGTGTGCCCCAAGGAGACAAACAAAACAGACAAATTCTGATATAAAAGAAAATAGAAACAGTCAACTCTACACGCCCGATAGTTTTTCCGACCAACCTACCAACAGCCATCTGACGGTAAAAATAAAATAACAAAAAAATCGATCTATTAATCCAATAGCCTAACCTAAGTGCACCTAACGCTAACCTACACGAAATGTACCCTATAACTAACTATGCACACCTCCAATCATGCTGCTCGAGTTGAACGTGAACGTGAAGGAGAGGTAACTCCCATCTCAAAATCTTAAAATCCAAATCGTCACAAGGACAAATACTAATATCTGAAATATTAACTACCAAAGTCAAAAGAGAGCACAAAACAGTTTACTCAATATATCCACCATACGGTGCAGTGGCCTAAGCCCGATAATATTTTGCCTCACTCGCAAACTCACCACTACCTATGTATAACTTCAAAATCATACTGCTGGAGCCTAACTGCCCATCGAGCCAAACGTCCTGTCGGATCCTTCAAATTATGTAACCATACTAAGGATGCATGGTCCGTAATAACAGTAAACTTAACCCTTCGATGTATGGTCTAAGCTTCTATCGACCATAACACCGCCAAACACTCCTTCTCCGTAGTCGAAAACTTCCGTTCGCTACGCGTCAATGATCTACTATTATAACATATAACCTTCTCCACCCCATCAATAGTCTGAGTCAAAACTGAGCCGATTCCATAATCCGATGCGTCAGTTTGAATCGAAAACGGTAAACCAAAGTCTGGACACGTCAAAATAGGTGCTGTCACTAAACAATTCTTAATAATATCCAATGCTTCACTACATTCTTCCGTCCACTCAAAGCGTACATTTTTCTTCAATAATTTCGTAAGAGGTGCGATAATAGACGAAAACTGCGCGATAAAACGCCGATACCATGATGCCATACCGATAATTCTTCTAATTTCCGTCGCCGTAGTCGGGACCGGGATCTTCAAAATAGCTTCAACCTTCTCGGGATCAACTGGTAAACCGGTAGAATTTACCACATAACCCAAATAACGCAATTCGTCACGACAAAAGGAACACTTGTCCTTGCTCAACGTTAAACCTGCACGTTCAAATCGCTTAAACACTTCCGTTAACACTTCAATATGTTTCTCAAACGTCGGTGTACAAATTATAGTGTCATCAAGATAAACAAACACATAAGGTTCCAATTCTGAACCAATAACACTGTCAATTAATCGTTGCCACGATGCCGGTGCATTAACTAAGCCAAAAGGCATTCTCTTAAACTGATAAAGACCCCTATTGGGTACCGTAAAAGCCGTAAACTCCTTCGAATCCTCCGCCATTGGCAGTTGCCAATACGCAGACTTAATATCTAAAGACGAAATAAACTTCGCGTCACGAAGACGATCTAAAATTGACGAAACGTAAGGAATAGGATAAGCGTCCTTCTCCGTAACCTTATTCAACTTGCGATAATCTACACAAAACCTTTATTTCCCGTCCTTCTTTTGACCATAACAATGGGACTAGCCCATGCACTACTCGATTTATCAACCACTCCAAGCTTCAACATTTTCTCTAACTCATCATCAATATGTTTCTGCATAAATGGTGATACACGATAATATCTTTGCTTAATAGGCTCACTATTGGTCCTAATTCAGTGCTCTACTAAATTTGCGCAACCTAACTCTTTCTCCTTAGTCCTCACAAAATAATCCTCAACTAAATTGTCTAATAAATTCAATTGTTCGGTAGTCAAATCTAAACGTGAATGTATTACCAAATCCCTAGTCTCTAAAATTTCAATTTCACTTAAGCTTTCAAACTGCCATTCACCTCTACGAAAATCAGGTACAATACCTGCCTTTTTCCAAAAATCCCATCCTAAAATCATCTGATGTCTTATATCGGGTACAATAATCACGTCCATTATAACAATTTTCCCTCTAATTTCAATCGGAATCGTCACAGTGCCTACAGATAAAACTTTCTGGCCATTCGCCACAACACACGTAGTCACACGCTTACTTCTACACCTAACCTTTCTAAGCTATTCCACCCTTTTATTCCCAAAATCGTTCTAGAAGAACCACTATCCAAGAGTGCTAACATAGACTGACTATAAACATTAACATAAATAAATGGTCTCTCATCTGAACCCTGATTGTCAAACATATAATCCATTAAAACTTTATTTTTCGAAAACGTTATCTCTGCCTTATTTCGAGAACTATTATAAAATATAGCCGACTCTAAAAATTTCGGAAGGCAATATGCGACTGTCTATTGCCTCCTTCCCCATTTCCCTGATTACGTGGAAATCGTGAACATTTAGGACACGTCCTAACGGTAAAATCTGCCCTACCACATCGATAACAATACATACTCTTTTCGGTACCTGACATTGAACTGCCTTATGATTGCCTTGCTTGCAATTCCAACACAACAAAGGTTTCGCCACATTCATAGTCTTTCTGGACCCAGACGGTTTCACTTCCACTCTCTCAGATACCTTAACTTCGTCACCCTTCACAACATTACGTGACTCACTCACACTCTCTACTTCACGTACATATGCTAAATCGGTCTCTAAATCTGACTTTCTCCTACTCGGGGGTACGTAACTGTCCATTGCCTGTATACGTTCTTCAATCAATCTCCCATACTTAATTAAATCACTAATAGTACCAATTTGGGTAAGTCCTAATTGAGTCTGATAAATAGGAGCGATATTTTTACATAAAATTCTTAATTGTTTATCCTCAGATAACCCTTCATTAAGTCGCGAAAATAATGTGCGCATAATCGCAACATAAATACCCATAGGTTCGTCAGATGCCTGTGTGCGTCGCTTAATTTCCTCAATTAATCTCTCATCGTAATCACTTGGCTGGAATTGCAATCGCAAAGATTCCACCAATTCACCCCATGTCTTAACCTCTTTCCTAATTGACCTGACATAAATAAGTGCGGTACCGGTAAACAAATCTAAACATTCTGCAAACAGTTGCTCATCTTTAACGTTACGGGAAACTTGTAACTCACTAATTCTCTCCAAAAATGCATTTAACGACAAAGACTTAATGTCACCTGAAAAAGAGATGTTCCACTTTCATACGGGAACACTCTTCGCTACAGTCATAATAGGCGCTACGTTTACTAAAGGGTCAACTATTGGTAATTCAGTCTTAAAACTGGTTGATGGTGAAGCCATCACGTCATCGGTACTTGTCCCTACATTAGCGGGAGTCCTAACTACTACTTGCCTATCTAAAATTTCATAATTCGAAACTAAAATTGCCATACTCGTAATAAAGTCCTCTTTCTCTTTATTTTCTACATCAGTTTTGCCACAACATTATTAATTCTATTAAAATATACTTAAATTTCGTCTCAATAGTCGCTATAATTTTTGTAGTCACGTTACTCTGTAATTCATCAATTAATTTTTCAATTTCTAACTTAGTTTCATTAATAGCTAACCTATCAGTATCAAATCCAAACGGGTACGGGGGTCGCGTACTCGCCCTACCCGCAGCTTCTTCACTGTAAATACTCCTAAGTGCTTTTCGTAAAGCCGTAATGCCTAAGGAAGCATCACCTCCCCTAATAGCTATCTCATACTTAATCTCATTCAATGTCAAACAATCAATATGGATCTTATAACCCATCTTAACAAATAAAGGTTTCCCAAAATACTTCAAAAATATCCTAAACAACTCGTTAATACCACCAAAATATCTTTCAGAACAAAAGAATTCACTTAACACACAATAAGCTCAAAGTCACAAATGTAAATACTTAAACACTAATTGTCTCCTCACAAAAAAAAATTGCCATACGACTCAACATTCACTAATCTCAACAAGTCCAATCGATAATTCGTCAACAATCAGTAATCTAAACTTCAGAATCCAAAATTCTACTACAATATTTCATCAAACATCAAAATTAAGTCACAGTTCATTCACAAGGCCCCACACGTTGGGCTGCCAAATAATTATGTTACACGTCCAAACCGCACTAGGCGTCGTGCATGCTTACTAATGTAAGCGGGTTGCCAAGCCACTAACAGGGAGATGGGCGTGGTCGAGATAAGAAGTAAAATGAATGATTAATACGCTCAAACACCTTACACCGATATTCAAAGAGCTCAGTCCGGGAAAATATGTCTCTAGGCGCCACCACAATCGAAACTTTGCTAATATAATTGTCTTAAGCTGGATGTTAATTAACCCTACTTGATTGAGGAAAGTAGGATTGTGCTTACTCAGTAAACTCTTACACGAGGGTTCTAAAACAAACACTCGTCCCAAACAATTCAACTCAAACTCAAATAAATTTAGTACTACCCAGGTTATTAAAAACTTTTGAATACACCTCGTATACCAAAACTTCCAAAATAAAATTGATCACTCAAATTCATTCACGTAACCAACAGTTATATTTTCTACTTATTAATGAATAAAATATTTCCTCATTCAATTATCGGTAATTACTTTCACCTTCTTGAAGTGCAAAAATAGCGTATATACTTCGGGACCAAAGTGCCTAAATCCCTTGAGTGGTTGTTGCCCTCGGGCTTCGTCCTCGAGGCAACACACCCCACTCGCGGGATTAAATGCTGAACTTTGGTCCCTCTATATATAATATACTATTAGTGTTATTTCACCAAAAGTAAAAAAAAAATGAAATTAATTACTGTGGCGCTAATAATATGAGCCACCACTGTATGTTACAAAAATATTAAAATGGAGCAATAAAACGCTTATTTACCGTTTGGCATTGTTAAATACTTCAATACGTCCAGTCCGCATGAATATTAATATTTATCTTGCACAAAATGTATGTTCTCTAACTTTAAGTTATGTTTGAGCACTACTAAATTAGTTATTCGCAAGCGCACACGCTCGCGCACACACGCGCGCGCGCTCCGCAGGCACACGCACACGCATACGCGCGCGCATGTACGCAAGTACCATATTGAAATGGTACGTCTATGTATAAATATTTTGTGTAAGATATCATATTGCATTATTAGATGCTTAAATCTGCTTTTTTGAAATACTCTGACACTATTAGCACGATAACTAGCAGTAATATTTAGTAATGTTAGACATACTTTATGTTATTTAACTTTAAATTATATTTGAGTACAAACCAAATTAGTTATTTGGACTTTGATGTTTTAATTATTAATGAATGGGATGGCACAAAATTTATACTACGTG
This sequence comes from Vesta saturnalis, assembly GCA_036346205.1. Lineage (NCBI taxonomy): Eukaryota > Metazoa > Arthropoda > Insecta > Coleoptera > Lampyridae > Vesta > Vesta saturnalis. The sequence goes on along the minus strand of JARFJB010000480.1, from coordinate 1,993,191 downwards.
TAGATTAATTAGTCGAGATTACCATTCATTTTTAATTAATTAATGTTTCAATCTTCGCAAACCTAAGATAACTACAGTCATAAAGAAGACTTATTATTGTTCAATTCTTTGTATTAGAAGAATACGTCTGCTACTTTTGATATGATTTTGTTAGGTTGCTGTAGGTACAACATAAATAATGACGTTCGTCTATAATTAAATCTTAAATCTCGTTAAATCCATCTGTTAAAGGGTGTCGTATGCGAGCAACTTATACAAGTGTTAAAACGTGTGCATAAAGATAATATCAAAAGTAATTAATTTAGTTTTGTAGCCATGCCTTGTACAAAGGGGTTTTCAATGTAGGAGTTTTAAGGGAGTGATATGCAAAATACACTTGCCGTTAATACTAGATAATAAAAAAAGGGCGTTACGTGTTAATTTATGATTAACACATTTTGCATATTAACATTTTGTAAGAGTGAAACAGTCAAGATCGTTTGTAGTAGGTAGTGCATATATGCATAAGGCCAATCAATAATGATTTTAACTTTAGAGTCTTGATACTAAATGTGTACCTTCAGTATAAGCCTTTGCAAATCGGATTTATTTAAAACCTGACTAAAGGATTATGTTGACGTATGTATTAGCATATTGCTTAATTTATGCGTAGAGGCTGCACCTGCTTTTGATTTTGCGAATTGTTTTGATAGTGCACCATTGCAATCAGATTGCGATTTGTGTAATTTCTCCTACATAAACAATTATGTAAAAAATTCTTACCGATCTAATTGATACTGAGGAATTTACAAAATGAAATGTAGAAGTACTAATTTACGTAGAGTAAACCGGAAGATTTATAAAAATTCGTTTTAATAAATAATTCTGTCTTTGGATCTAAATGCCATTCTTTAACCGAACAAGTGTCGTTTAAAACAATTTCTTTTAGATTAAGATATACTTGAGCTTACTCAAGAGACCTATGGTAACAAAATCTACTTAGCATTCGAGAGGTAATGGGTCGATCCCCAATTCCATCTACCTTGCATAAGGAATTTTCTTGGGCTTTTCTTTATACACACATAGCGACATGATCACTGCGTATACGCTTCCCATGTGCGGGTATTTAGATGAATCTTAGGGTAGTATCTTTCCCCTCAGAACTCTAACCCCATTCTTCCGATCCTATCCTGACCACATCCATATTTAAACCCACCACCCAAGTATACGTAATGTAAATATGTATGCTGGGAACCCATCGCGTAGTCTGAAGGAACGTAAAAGACTCGAGCATCGCGTCCTCCGCTTTGGGGAAGGAACGAAACACGTTACAATTGCTTAAAATCACTCAAAAAATTTTCATGTGATATTACCTCAAAGTTATGCCCAGTAGCACACTTTTTGTCGGTTCACATTTCCTTTTGGTGTAAACGCCTTTTCTCTGAAAAATTATGTATGCAATATCAATGTTTGGATTTGATTACATTATTCAGAATTTTTAGGAATCCAAGGCAGAAGACAGAAGCGTCTTCTGAATGGCAAAAAGTTGAAGGTCCTAAGATATAACGGTCCCATATCTAGAAACGCTCCTATTGCGTTTCAAGTTGGTATAATCTTAGACGATTTAATTTTCATTAGTTAATACTTCGTCTATTCAAGCAGCGACTTCATTTACGTTGCTATCATGTAATGTATGACTTAAGCTGATCAGCTTATTTTTGCTTTTGTAGATTTTTTCCCAAACACTGGACTACTCTCAGATTCGAACTTGGTACCTACCACTTACAAGTCTGACACCTTTACCGCTGAGCTACTGAGTAATCTAATATATATGTTTCAGAACTTATTTATATATTACACTTTTTCGTGGTCGCATAGTAGTTTATTACGCAGGTTGCACTGTAACCTATGGCGCAGGTGTATTGCACCCAAGCTCTTTGCGCATTATTGGAATCCATATGGGTTTGATTTCTACACTAGTTTGTCTTGTTTTGTCTATCACCCATAGTGAATAATATGTACATGGAAGACATCGAAGATCAAGCGATATCCGAATTCACGCAAAAACCAAGGATGTGGCTTAGATACGTGGACGATACCTCCGTAGTTTGGCAACACGGCAAGCACAAGTTGGATGAATTCCTAAATCGTCTAAAATAACAGCGCACCTCTATAAAATTCACAATGGAATTGGAGTCGGAAAAAAACTTCCATTCCTAGATGTACTTGTATACAGGAATGGCAACACTTTCACGACAAGTGTGTACAGAAAACTCACCCACACTGGGAGGTACCTATTCTAAGGATTGAGGCAGAAAAAACGTTAACATTGAAAAACTGACATAAATTTTACACTAGTTCTTTTTATCAAAAAAATTTAATACAGTAGGCTTTGCAATAGTTGTCCGATTATGTCATCAATTTTTGTTTTTGTACGATCGAAATTGAGTTTACAATGGCAAAAAAGTGCGTAATTCATTCTCAAAAATTTCATGAACATCCCCTATGGTCAGTCCATCGAATTGCAAAGGAAGCTAAAGTTTGCAGACAAACGGCAGCAAAAGTCATCAAAAACTTCAAGGGAGAGCTCACATTCACTCGAAACCTGCAAATGGCAGACCAGAAGGATTTCACTCGACAAAAAAGGTAAAGATAGCGGTGTCTGAGATGGAGAAGCATCCAAACATCTCAAATTGGAAATTGGCTAAAAAATGGGTTTGTCAGAAAAGTCAGTAGGACTTGCTTCAAATCGTACAAAGTCCAAACAATTCCAGACATAAATGCAGAGAAGAACGCATAGGCAAAAAAGCGAGCTAAACAGTTGAGAGCTGGTTTTTTTTAAAGCAAAGATTGTTGCGTAATGCACGACAAGACGTTCTCTGCAATTTTTCCCAACTACCTGGTTAAGAGTTTTATGTATTTCGTGCACGAGGAAACGTACCCAAAGAATTCGGAACCAAAAAGAAGACGAAGTTCCCCAACAAGTTTCTTGTTTGGCAGATAATCTGCATCTGTGGAGAGAGGAGCAAATCTTTTTAAAATTTTTAGGAAAATGTGGATTACGGCGACCAAAAAAGTCTTGAATACCACCATAAAATCTATTATGTTGGGACTACCAGAAAAGCTCAAACAATTTTGTGCTATTAAGTCTGATTATAATAATGTTAATTGTTGATTATTCGGTAATAAATATCGTATCTGAAAGTGTGAGTTTTTTTCTAATTGACGCAGCGGTTCCAAAGTTACGCCATTACTGTCTTTTTTCTGCCTCAGTCTAATCTAATCTAATCAGCACAAAAATGTTAGCCGTGGCAAAATACTTGTACGATAGCACTGAAAAAATATCCTTGAAACTAGCCAAGCTAATGTAGAAATCAAACCCATATGGATCGCAAGAATGCGCGAAGAGTTTGGATGCAATACAACTGTCAAATAGGTTATGGCGCAACAAGCGCAATAAATTACTGCGCAACTACAAAGAAGTTCTAAAAAATATACATTTAATTACTCATGGGTTAAGGTAAGTGAAAGGTACCAAGTTCGAATCTGAGAGTGGTCAAGTGCTTGGAAAAAATCACAGTAAATGAATTCTACTCAAGTGTGAAACCCGTCCTTCTCAGGACTAAGTCTGATGTCGGTAGCAGAGTCCGTTTCCGAAACGTTGTGCTATAAAAGCAAGAAATGTGGAATAGGGCCATCTGCTCAGTTAATATGAGACCACAGTTACAAAACACATCACCGATGTAGTTTATGTAAATGTGAAGTATTTCTTCCCTAAATGTACATATTTATTTTATTTTCATACGTTAATAAGACACGTATTAAAAAGTAAAAGTAAGAGAAGAATGCAAATATTCAAATAGTTGCGCGCGTTATCGTACATTTTGAAGTGGAAAATTCCGTTACTATTACATGTCACTACCTTACCTTGCGAATTCTACTGTACCTTTTCTTCAATTTTGTGGAGAAGATCGGCGATCGTTATACTCAAAAGACCGAATTTATATCTTAATGGCACTAAACGCCGGACATGACCAAAACGTCGACCACCATTTCGCCAACTGCGCCCATTCCGCCACATTGCAATATCTTGATATTGTGTAGTTATCTTTCGTCTGTTAACAGATCGTATTTGTAGTACAATTAATTAAGTGGAGGCTGATTATGGGTAGTTTGTTATTTGTGTTTGTATTTTGTTATTTTGGTTAATCATACGTTATTTAATCACTGTTTGTTATTGGGTTAATGCTGTTTAACAAAAATATATGAAAAAATGTTATTTTTTTGGTAAAAGGATTGGTTCTGAACGAAAGAAACGCATTCTAAATCTTTACGGCGATGTTGATTCTAGCCACTATGCACTCTGACTTTAATTGTGACCCCTATTAGTAAAGATGGGGATGATAAATATAGTCTAATATATTCTGATGAAGAGAACAATGAGCATTAATGCAAAATGAGTGGATAAACATTCCTATCAGCTGAAGTCCCTTTGGTAGGACGAGGACCTCAACATTTAAGAGATTATTGAAGGTGGCCCAACGTCTATGGTATTTTCGATAGATTCTTACCCAAACGTTTAGAAGGGCTCTACTAACATACTTTTGAAATTGCACCAAATCTAAGCCCCCGAGGCCTCAGCATCTGAGGTGCTTGTAATAAAACATAGCGGAAACATCTAAGGTTTTTTTGATAAATTTGTGTCTCAACAGCTAAGGCCTTTCTTGGAGCGGTGATTCTTGAAATTTTTTCAACAACAAGATCCTTTTGACAGTATATTGACCCAACTTCTTGAACTAAGGGACATATTCTCAAAGTCATCCTAACATCTAACGTCTTTTTGACAAATTCTTGCTCCAACATTTAAAAATGTGGTCCTTTGTTAGGGATGATGATATTTCATGAAATCGTCCGAACATCTAATGTCTTTTTAACAGAATTTTCCCAAGTTCTGGAAATAAGGGTTTTCTGGTAGCATCTTAAAACAAAAATCACCAAGCCCGACGGTCCCCACATTCTTACGTTTGCGGAATGTTTTAGTTGGAGAGTTAACCTCTTACAAGATGTATATAAAAATATGGTTTGATACTGCATTATAAGTGTCTTTAAATGTGGTTTCATACCGATCAACTCAACTAATAGTTTGATAGCTTGAAACAGGTAACTGTATTATTTAAGTTTAGGCGCTTTGGACTTATAAAATAATCGTGTCGACGTTTAGGTCTTTTGGTGTTTTGGTGATTGTCGGCGTAATGGCCCAACATCAAAATTAAACAGAATGACCGCAATCGGGGGAATGGTATTCGGCGTTTTGGGCACAATCTGCGTAATGGTCCAATATTGAAATTTGGTCGTGTTCGGCGTTTTGGGCCATTAATATATACATTCAGTGTTTTGGGAATTCGGCGGAATGTCCTAGATCCCGTTTAGGTGCTAAAATGTCACGTTAAGTTACTGATTTTATTTTAGTACAGTTCATGTATTAAATTGAAAACTGGTTTCAATTACATCAATACATGACGTTGACATACGTCAATTTGTTCCTTTCAAATCTACAAAAATAGTTTTTAGTTGAGTCTTTCTAAATAATATATTTATATAATGTTCCTGTACCTTAAATGAACAATTAGTAAACTTATGAATAAAAGTAGTTTAGTAACTAGATTAAACTTAAATTTGTTAGTGATGGAAGCTTTCTATTACGTACGTAAAGAAAACATATGCAAATTTATTGTCTGACACATGTGCTGTTTACTCCTTTAATAAAATTGGTATTAAGTTTGGTTCCAAACCCCATAGTTATGTATCATGTCACCGAAAGTGCTGGTGACGCTATATTTAGTGACTTTAGTCAAGCAACATTTAACCACCATAATACCCTAAGGCCCGGTGCTTATTTCACCTTATTCTTTCTGTTAAAATGATGTAAAATGATTATTACTTATATGTGTATGTCAAATTTATTATTTTATGAACAAAGTATTGTACAAGTAAACATAAATACGTGTTTGAATGGATTAAATTTTGTTACTTTTATGTTAATTTACTTTTGACGAATTTAGTAGTGTAAGTAAATAAAAATTGTAGTTACACACTTTTAATTAGCTTTATGTAAAGAAAATGCATATTAGAATATACCTACTTATGTTACTAAATACAATATTATAGAAGTTAAATGTTTTAATATTTTTAGACGCTTTTGCACCACCTCGGTTTTAAACTGAGGTAGTGCAAACGGGTCAGTTCTTATACATTCACAATAAAGTATTTGAATATGTATTTTTGAAATTCCCGCCTGTCTGTCATCAGCGCTCAGGTGATGTAATACACAACTAATTTATTAAAATGGCGCGAATGGTAGGAGTCGCACGATATACCCACAATAGATAGGATGTTGCGCATGAAGTGGGCGGTCCTTAACGTGGCTATTACGTCACTCACGGCGTACTGTGTAGTATCTGTGTGTTCCTTGTGCATTTCTTTGTTTTTTAAGGCGTTTTAGCGAATTTCAATTAGTTTATGGACGATACGTGGACATAAAAGTGATAACAATGCGTTGTTCTGTTTTTGGATGCAATTCCGATAATGAATCGAGAAAAATCCTTGCCCAAACATTAGATTTTATAGCTTTCCAAAGAATCCCATTCTACGTAAGATGTGGTTACATCTTACAAAAAGGAAGGACAAGGTTAATCTCAAATACGCTGTAGTTTGTTCCAAACATTTTTGTGAAAGTGACTATAAAGTGAATTTGAAACGCCAGCTTTTGAATTACACTCCAAAAAATTATCGCGGACTGAAAGACAACGCAGTTCCTTCTCAAAATTTATATAAATCGCGAGTTGCCTCTTTTTCATCACCATCAACGTCTGGAGAAAAGCGGAAACTTACATACAAAAATAGGCAAAGGACCGGAGAAACGTAAGCTTTTAATTTTTTTTCCAAATATTAGATACATAGAATGGCCAGTTTATCTTTATGATAGGGAAGAAGTAGTGCCTGAAAATATTACTAACATAAGTAGCGATAGAGATAATAATACTGGTACTGATCAAAATGTGGATCAAATTATGGTGATGGGCTCAGTGATGAAGGTCTGCAGTACTACTTCTGATACAGGGTGATGGTTTATACTATATTTAAATTTTTATTTAACTGTCTTCTTTTGTCATTTGCTAATTTATTACACATACGTAGGTGTTGACGAACTGAAAAGTAAATTGCTGGTGTTAAAAAAGTATTTAGTTAAAATCAAATTTAAAAAAATGTATAACCAGAAAAGAATAAATTGGTCAGTAAACGAAATTTCAAATGCTATGGCAATGTACACTGCTGACCCTAGGGCATACCGGCTTAGTTTAAAAAAGGGGTTTCCATATCCAACAGTCTCGACACTGAAGCAATGGCTCAGGAAAATTAAGTTAGATCCAGGAATTTTAAAAAACGTTTTGAAAATTGCCGGATTTGCAGAGATGACCGAAAAAGATCGTGTGTGTACCATCATACTTGATGAAATGACGGTCAGAAAAGAATATTAATATGACCAGGCAAGGGACTGCGTGGTGAAACCCTAGGATTATGTCCAAGAAGTTCTAATTAAGGGAATGTATCGGCAGTGGAAGCAACCTATATTTTATGATTTTGATTGCAAAATGACATCTACTATTTTAATGGCCATCATTAAATATGTGGAGGAATGCTGTTCTGATGTAATGTAAAATATTCTTAATGCAATACTTTCTAGGCTTTCATGTTGTGGCTATGGTATGTGATTTGGGTGGTGCAAATCGTGGACTACATACCGAACTAAATATATCTCAGTCAAAACCATATTTTGAAAATCCCACCAACAGTGAGAAAATATTTGTGCTGGCTGATGCTCCCCACCTCATAAAATTAATAAGGAATAATTTTGTTGATCATGATCTTTAATTGACAGCAAAGAAATTAAAAAGGACATCATAGAGCAGACAATAAATGCAACCAGTGTATCATATTTAAAAATAACACACGAAATAACACTTGAACTTGAACTTAATGTTTCTGGACCCCAAAGGCAAAAAGTAAAATATGCCACACTATTTTCCCATACTATATCAAGTGCAATATCTAGATGTAGAACACTTGGGCTTATAACAGCTGAAAATTGGGTGTGCAGAATTTTTTAAATTGGTATGTTCACACTAAATAATTCAACTATTTTTTAAATGATTATGTTTGTAGGTTAACGACTGGTTTTACATATTTAATGTTAGCATCCCAGTAAGTTTTTTTTTTTTATGATGGTGGACCTGAACAGGCTAAATTAGGCCTATCGTGCTAAAGCACCCAGGAACACTTAGGAGGATGGATAGAGGGATAATGAATTGCCAATAGATGCGTATGAACAGCTACCTTAAATTTTCTCATATCATAAGTGAGAGGAAAACAGGAACTAGGGAGATCATTCCAAAGTTTAGAAGCCGTGTAGAAAAATGTGGATTGCGCCCGTTTGGTACGACAAGTGGAGATTTGTACTGCATACTGATGATGTGAATGAGCGAACCGAGTGTTTCTCGCAAAGATAGCCCGAGATGGTATCAAAGAATATAATTCAGCAGCACAATAACCGTTGTAATAACGATAATACAAAGATAAAACTGAAACCATCCTTCTATGCTCAAGGGACTGTATGTGAGAAGTTAACGACGGGTCATTTATAAGCTCAATCGCTCTCTTTTGAATACGATCAACGATATCGAGAGTGTATTGGGGAGCACTAACCCAGAGGTGAGAATTATATTCCAGATGAGGCCGAATTTGGGCCTTATACAGTAGAAGGAGTTGTCGAGAGGTAAAGTACTGCTTAGATCTGTACAAGAAGCCTATTTTACGAGCAGCTGTTTTGGTAGCTGACAGAAGATGGTCAACCCATGAGAGATTTGAAGATACAGTCATACCCAACAGAGTAATAGAGTCTGAAAACTTAAGGACTGAGCCATTCATACTTATAACAGGACATGATCGATCTTTTTTGGCGGACACAAGGCAACACTGAGTTTTGTTAGCATTAAATTTAACTAGATTATTGCTTCCCCATTCGAGAATACGTTGAATGTCTTTGTTGATTGAATTTTCCATTTCAGCTTTAATTTCTTGATTTGACATAGAAGGTGGATTATCACTATGAGTAGACTGAGATGAACTACAGTGAAGAGTGCTATCGTCAGCAAAGCAATGGATGGGGTTAGTTGTTGAAGAAATAAGGTCATTTATGTACAGTAGAAAAAGTGTAGGCGCTATAACGGATCCCTGTGGTACGCCCGCGTTAATGCTAACTTCTTTTGAAAAAAAGCCATCAACTGCGACACGTATTCGTCTTTTATCGAGGAAACTAGAAACCCAGTTGATGAGCATATCATTTAACCCAAACGAGGTGAGTTTGGCAAGTAAACACTTATGCCAAACTTGGTCAAATGCCATTGAGATATCTAAAGCGACTACAACTGTTTCACCGGACTGCTCTAGTGTATTGTTCCAAACTTGGGTCACATATGAAAGAAGATCGCCTGTTGAACGACTTTGCCTAAACCCATATTGGTGGTCACTAAGGAGTTTGTTAGTTTCAAGGAACGTGAGTAGTTGCTGATTGATTGCTTTTTCCATGATTTTAGACAAAATGGAAGTGATGGCAATTGGTCGGTAATTTGAGGGATCGGTCTTATCGTCTTTTTTGGGAATAGGTTGAACATTTGCTAACTTCCATGATGAAGGGAACTCACCAGAAGACATAGAGATCGTATAGAGCTTAGATAGGACTGGTACTAGTTCGGGGGAACATATCTTTAAGACAATAGCTGGGATACCGTCTGGGCCAGTCGCCTTATTGAGATCAAGTCTACTGATGATCGATTCCAAGAGCTTGTACCGAAAATGAATTAGTTTCATAGCGTATGAAGAAGAGTTGACTAGGGGCACATCTTTTCCAGAATCATTGAGACACGAGTTTGATGCAAACAAATCCACAAAAACGTTGGCTTTGTCTACAGAATCAGCAAATACCGATCCGTCAATAGACGTCAGGGGGGGAAATGAAGATGTTTCAAAGTTTTTACTAATGGCTTTAGCTAAAGACCAAAATTTACGACTGCCTAAAGGAGATGTAGCTAGTTCAATGGATTTTCGTTGTTCGAACAACTTTTTAGTTTTAGTGATGACACTTTTGCAGATATTTCTAGCACCAACGTATTCCACATGACTGTCGACCGATTTATTAGATTTCCATTTAATGTAACATTTATTTTTTAAAGATATTGCATCAGCACAAGCCTTATTGAACCAGGGTTGGGAACGTGAATTACCTATATTGTACTGTTTTTTTGGGAATGTATAACTCCATTCCCATGAGGATGACTTCAGATACTGAAAGTGCGATGTCCGAAGAAGAGGACGACTTAAAACAATATTCACGCCATGGAAAGGTTGCAAAGAAATCCCGTAAATCACTACATCAAGCTGACTTAAAACACCACAAGTTTCTATCGGTTTTGCGAACAACAGTGGAATTAGGTACAGTAGAAATGATTTTTATTAGACAATGGTCGGAAAGACCTAAAGGTGAAAGAACGGAAGTTTTATAAGCAAGAGGGTTTGATGTAAGAAAGAGATCTAGAAGATGTGTAGTATGGTTAGGGTTATCAGGGATTCTTGTGGGTTCAGAAATCATTTGTGTGAGATCACATGAAATAGCAAATGTTTCTGCACTATGACCAGCGGGATTTGTAGTAGATGAAAACTGAAGCCAATTAGAGTTATGAACATTGAAATCGCCTACAAATGAGATATCGCAAGATGGAAACTGAGACAGGAGATAGTCAACTTTCATACTAAGGTAATCGAAGAAGTCTTGAAAGCTGCTGTCATTAGGAGACCTATAAATGCAACAGTAGAATTTCGCAAAATTAGGACCAGAATGTTTAAACCAAATTACGTCAAAATTTTTATTTTCTAAGGAAGAAACCCTCTTGCAAGCAATTCTGTCCTTGATGTAGGCACATACGCCTCCTTTATATAGAAAGTTAGAGTGAAGGTGGTATTGAGGAAATTGCAAGTCGGGTGACTCGGAGCTTTCAGAGGAGACTTGTGTTTCAGATAGAAACAAAATATCAGGTTGTAATTGTTCAAGATGTTGGTGAATAGCATTAAGATTAGACCTGATACCGCGGATGTTGCAGTAGTGAATCAGAAAGTTGATACTTTCGATGACCGAGGTCGCTCGGGCTCTGCCCTCCCGGACATCCGAATGGGGCAGGATTTTACGTCCGGAATTTATAACCCTAGAAACCACAGCCATCTTATTTTTTAATTTGGGACTTTTAATCCGATAGGAAGACAGTGAAGGCGAGAAGGAAGAATAAGGATGAGAATAGATTAAGGACGATGGAAAAGGTAACCGGCAGCCCTTACCGAGCTCAGAAAATCGGAGACCCAATATTAAGGAGCCCATGGTAAGGGTGGTGGTACCTCCCCGGCTGGCATGGAGTATACATGCCTACCACCTGTGACTCACGAGCCAGGAATAGGGCTTACGGGTTAGCCCTGGAGGAACAAAATGCCATTTTAAATAAGATGTCGAATGTAATTTCTGATTTAAAAGTAATTAGCAATCGAAGAAAATTTCCATTTCAAAAGGGCAATGAATTAAATATTTCTAACTACTAATATATTATGCATGAATTATTTTAGGTATTTTGATTTCAAATAGTGCTTTGAAAATACTCTTGGAAGATATGAGTCGCCGTTTCAATATTTTGTATTTGTTAACCAGGCGAATAAATCAGGACGTGATTGAAAATGTCTTTGGTGTGATAAGAGCAAAAGGTGGTCTTCATGATCATCCCAGACCTCTTGAATTTAAGTATAGGTTACGATCATATATCTTGGGAAGAAACGAGGGTGCATACTCGGAGTATTGTAATGTGGAAGCAGACGATACTCCAGATGTTCCATTTTGTGGAACCTTGATTAAAAAATTGAACGTTTCTGGTTCATCAGCGGTTGACCCCAATGAAAACGGTGGTTCTGGCTTAATGGAAGAATTGAATGAACTGGCCTATGATGGACTTGAAAATTTGGCAGGTTTTGTTTGCCACAAACGAAAAGGTTCCACCTTGTCAAGTTCTTCAAACCAAAGCTACTCCTGGATTGATCACCTTAGTGAAGGTGGTTTATCATACGTACTTAAAAGTTTGTGTTTAAGCTTGGTTTCATTTGGTTTAGAGCTGATTAGAATTTGGGTGAAATCCAGTGTCGGGGAGGGGGGTTTATTAGGGTAGTATCAAAAATTTTGAAACAGCTGCATATTTCAAAGACATAAAAATACTTTGACATCTACCTTAAACATATCGATTAATTATGGTCTATGTAGTTTTTTGATTTGACGCTTAATTTAGCAGCAAAAAAATTCTTATAGTAGAATTTAAGTGTTCAAATTTTTTCATTATCTGATTAACGATTAATTTAGTAAGAAAAAGTGTAGACGTATTTTTAAATAAAGTAATTTTACTTAACATTTCTTTATAAAGTTTTTTATATAACGCAAGGTAAGTCAAAAAATTAATTAAATTTGAATGAAAATGGTAATACTGAATTATTGATATCTTAATAGGAATTGGAATTTTTATTTAGTTAAAATGTATATATTAATATCTATCTGATATGAAGCTTTAAACGTCTTTTTGACAGATTATTTTTTTGTTTTTACAGTGTTGCTTTTTTTCGTTATGAACGTATAAAAAAGAGGTTGCATTGTTACCTAAAAAAAGTATAATTCAGATTATTTCATTTATTTTAATTTTTTAAGTTATCATCTAGAATCTAGATGTCTATTAGCCTATGTCTGTCATGAAGTGTTGAACGTCTGTTTGGCATAGATTGATGTTTTTGCGTGTAAAATGTTGCATATTTTCGTAATGAACTTCTTATAAAGGAGGTTGCATAATTATCCTAAAAAAAAAGTTATTAAAATTATTTCATTTCTTTTAATTTCCATTTTGCAGGTTGGAAGATCGTATGGTGTTCTGCACTAGCTACTTATTTGTATATTTATTTTGTCCATTAATTGGTTTTCTGTTGGACAATGAACATTATTATTATCAATAAAATCATTAGCAATGGTGTTGATATCAAGAGCAATGGCTTTTCTGGCGTGCAATTCAAGATTGGAATTTTATCAAAGTTGGCCCATTGTCGAACGTATGTAATTTTTAGTATGCGTAATCCGGAAAATGATCATTCTGCAGTGCAGGTTATGACTGGTATTGTCATAAGTAACTTGAGAAACTTAATAAGCTCTATTAGCACACTGGATACATGTTCTTCGCCCTGCAGGACACTAGCCAAATCTTGAAAACGTTTCAGATGTGTAATATCGCTATTGGAAGTTGAGTATCTACCCTTTATAGTATCATGTAGCATATTTCGATGCAAAGAAGTAGGTCGACATCAATGTATGAAGTGAGATGTTGCAAAATATACTCTGTAAAAGAATTATTGCCTAAACTAGGTTTTCCAATTTTACTTAAAAATTCGACTGTTTTATTATTAAATATTGTTTCAAAACAGCTGAGAATAATATCAATTATTTCATAATATATTTCTTTGTATTTATCTTGTACCTCCGTATGACACTCTTATACATTGTTTGCTTCGGCGTCCTATTTTAGGATTGTTGAATGATTGTTTTCCAAAATTCTCTTAAAGATCGTATAGCGGAAGACAAGGTTTGGATTAATGGAGTAGCGTTCCCAAACTAAAGGTTTTTCTCTAAAGGTCAGTGTTCGTGGCATGCAAAATACAGAGGGGGCCTCATAAAGCAGATGATCTGAAAAGGAAATTAAAGGAATCCATAAAATTCCTAAATCCACTAGATTTTGTGCCAACATCGCTTGGTCTTGTTCTAATGCAGATTGTCAAAAGTGCCATTACTGTGTTTACCGAGAGTTGCGTGCGTTCGTCTAACGTTTCATCCTTTTTCAACCCGTCCCTTATGATAGTTAGTGCCTTGTTGGTGGACAGTGTGAATAGGCTTACGATGTCGAAGCTTACCAGTATTTCTTTGTGGTTGGGTTGGAAGTTTCTGACCGTTTCCACGAAATACTGGGTTTTTTGACCATACTCTCGGTTTTGGTAGTGTGCTAATGTATGACAAACGGAATTTCACGAGCTTACAATTGGTCTCTTAGGAATTCCTTCTTTGTGGATCTTTGGCAAGCCGTACAGATGCGGAGATTTGCTGTAGTGTGGGGTGAGTTTAGTTCTCTGGTAATCGGAGAACTGCCATACATGTTTTGCCAGCGTTTGGTATATGTACCTTTTGGTATTTGTTTGTACTCGCCCCCATCCAGTAGTGGTTTGATCTTACTGTTGTTGTCTTCATATCCATTACCACAGTCACGTTTCCTTTGCCTGTCGGGAAATTCTTGATCGATGAGTCACTTTTAAGGAAGGTGACCGCTCTCCTTTCTAGGTTAGAGAGGTTAGGCTTAGTTCGTCTAGATGAATCTAGGACTGATCTAACGTTAATTTTGTATTCTTCGGCTTCTTCATAATCTAATTACATAGCTGTTTCCTCAACTGCGGTTATCTACTTAAATCCACTTTCGGAATATACCTCGGTGTTATCGCATAGCTTTCGTTTTGATTCAACTGTCGTTTTAAGATGTTTATGACAGTATGTTTGCGATTGGTATTGATTGATTCTTTCTTTCTCTTCTTTAGCTTTTCTAGTTTCTTCTGTAGGATTTCCTTGTGCTTGTTCGTTCACTCGATTTTGATGGTTTTTTGAAACGGTATAACTTTGAATTTTGAAAGTAGTCAAGTGTTTGGGAAGAAATGATAGTAAATGAATTCGACTCAATGCGAAATCATGGCTTCTCAGGACTAAGCCTGATGACGGAAGCAGAGTCCGCTTTCGAAACACCACGCTACAAAAGCAAAAATGTGGAAATAAGCCGATCAACTCAACTAATGCGAAACCACAGTTACGAAACACTTATAATACAAAATTTTTAAGTTGTACTTCCTTAATTACTTAAATTAAAAGTTGTAATTAATGTCAATGCACAGTATAATATTATGAGTAGCGGGAAAAATAAGCAAAATGGAAATATCGAATTTGATTTTGAGAACATTCCCACACTACTTCTATTCACGTACCTTAGACAAACGCTGAATTGCTCTCTAGTGGAAATATCGTATACTCCATGGTCAATTATTCAGAAGTGGATAGCAGATTTCACATCTTTTTTACTCTCAGCGCTAGCCTCATGATGTTTCAAATCTGGTTTTAGATATCGTAATGTACCCATTTGTACGAATTTCGATCCATTCACCGCTGTAATGTTGACGTCTTCACACTTCAGTTTTAATAAGTTGTGAATTGTTTCAAAATTATGTCACCATAAAAATGTGTTTCTTAAATATTAGAATTATAAAATTCCTTTGTTAATGGGGATTACTACAGTTGTGTCGGTTGATTATGAGATCCTAATTAAAGCTGTCCTTCCCTGAAGATCTTAAAGTTAACATTCCACTTGCCTAAATAACGAATGTATTCGGAAATTTTATTGGGGGAGGGGGGGGGGAGTTTGTATATAAAAAATTGGAGAGACCGAAAGTGTTCGACCACCCCTAAGTCGGCGTCTATGGCTACATGAATGTCTTCAAACGTATACTTAAACGTTTATATTTAGTACGATTGGTTGGTCGTTTGGTTTTCACTGCATACGTACTCTAACAATTTTTACAATTAATTTTATAAACTTCCTATCTATCATGCCTACCTACCAAGTCTTTTGAAATGACTAAAAGAGTTTTTAAACTATTCTATGAAGCAAAAGTTGTTAAATTGGTTGGACATAGTTTAGGAATTTTTTTGACTAGCGCTACCCAGTCTCTCTTTCAGATTTACGTAAATTAGTCTATTAAACCACGGATTGTATCAACCTGGTTTGAATTAGACCATAAAAATCTATTAGTATTTTACAAATAGGAAATTTTGTTTAACTTACGAATAATAAGAAATTAATAATACCTTACAAGTCGAATTTCTTATTATAAAGCAGTAAAGCGTAAAACAGTGATCGGTTCGTCATATCAAATGGCTCATGCTCAACGACGCGTAGAGTAATTTAATCCGTGATCGAACCCAGACCACACCTGATCTAGAATGCTATCCTTCCTTACCTTTCGATTATAATACACGCTAGTCAACTATTATTAACTTAAATAGGGTTGATGTTTCATCATCAATACTTGCACCTTTCAACTCTTATTAATGTCAGATTAATTACTACTTGGCTTCCAATAGCAATTCCTTTGCTCTATTCTTATAAATTATTCATGTCGATATTTTTAACACGTGACCACCCGTACGCACGTGTTGGTTGTATGGACTTAATCCTAGGATAATTGGGAACTTTAAGGGATATTTACTATACTTACCCCTTATTCTGCTTCATAACAAGTTACGTTTGAGATAAAATTTTTAGCACGTCTGTATTTAACGTTATTATTTATTCTTATTTTAATTATTATTCTTAACTCTACTGATATCAGATAACTCACGTTTGAAAGTTAAGGCGGCTAAGCAGAACTTTGCAATTCATATTGCTGAAATGGCCATAAAATGGCCATTATGGACGTAATCATCTAATAAAGAAAAAAAAACTATGCGTAGACAAATTCTATGTAGTATAGTGATCAATTAACATAAACCTTCTGGTTTCAAATTAAATATTTAAGGTACAATCTTGGTCTAAAGTTCCGTAAAAGTAGTAACTCTCCGTAGAAATTTTCGACCAAGATTGTAGCTTAAATATTGAAATTGAAACCAGAAGATTTACATTATCCTACGCATAGTTTTTTTTCGTTATTAGATGATTACGTCCAAAATGGCCATTTATGGCCATTTTAGCAATATGAATTGCAGAACTCTCCACAGCCGCGTTATGCTGTATTGAACCATAGATATATTACAATCTAATAGAATCTACATTAATTCATTATCTATAATCATGGAGTTCTAAAAATATTCATATTATTCCGTATTGAAAGCTCAAGCTTGCTATACCTACACATTATGATATTGACATAATTATGCCCGTTCGTGTGGATCACTTGACTTATGTTTTCATGTAACTTTCCGTTTCTCTTTGGAAGTATTATTAAGTTCTTAAACGTAATTACAAACAGTGCAAAGCACTAAAATTGTATTTTTACCTTCCAACCTACATATACATAAGCCGCTAAATCGAAAACTCATTTTTCATTTTACAACATTTTGTCAAGACCGGCCCTGTGCGTGTGTGTGTGTGTGTGTGTGTGTCGTGGTGTGTGCGTGCGTGCGTGCGTGCGTACGTGCGTGTGGGTGCGTGCGTGTGCGTGTGCATGTGCGTGTGCGTGTGCGTGTGCGTGTGCGTGTGAGTGTGCGTGTGCGTGTGCGTGCGCGTGCGCGTGGGCGTGGGCGTGGGCGCGAGTGCGCGTGCGCGTGGGGTGAGTGCGCGGCGCGTACGCGTGCGCGTGTGAGCGTGTGAGCGCGAGTGAGCGCGAGTGAGCGCGAGTGAGCGCGTGTGAGCACGTGTGGGCGCGTGTGAATGCGTGTAGAGCGTGTGAGCGCGTGTGAGCGCGAGTGAGCGCGTGTAAGCACGTGTGGGCGCGTGTGAACGCGTGTGAGCGCGTGTGAACGCTGTGAGCGCGTGTGAGCGCGTGTGAGCGCGTGTGAGCGCGTATGAGCGCGTGTGAGCGCGTGGGAGCGGGTGCGAGCGCGTCTGGGCACGTGTGAGCGCGTGTGAGCGCGTGTGAGCGCGTGTGAGCGTATGTGAGCGCGTGTTAGCGCCTTTGAGCGCGTGTGGGCGCGTTTGGGCGCGCGTGGACGCGTGTGGGCGCGTGTGGGCGCGTGTGGGCGCGTATGGGCGCGTGTGTGCGCGTGGGCGCGTGTGGGCGCGCGTGGCGCGTGCGTGCGCGTGTGAGCGCGTGTGAGCGCGTGGGCGCGCGTGGACGCGTGTGGGCGCGTGTGGGCGAGTGTGGGCGCGTATGGGCGCGTGTGTGCGCGTGTGGGCGCGTGTGAGCGCGTGTGAGCGCGTGTGAGCGCGTGGGCGCGCGTGGACGCGTTTGGGCGCGTGTGAGCGCGTGTGGGCGCGCATGGGCGCGTGCGTGCGCGTGTGGGCGCGTGTGGGCGCGTGTGGGCGCATGTGGGCGCGTGTGGGCGCGTGTGGGCGCGTGTGAGCGCATGTGAGCGCGTACGAGCGCGTGCGAGCGCGTGTGAGCACGTTTGAGCGCGTGTGAGCGCGTGTGTGCGCGTTTGGGCGCGTGTGCGCGCGTGCGAGCGCGTGTGAGCGCGTGTGAGCGCGTGTGAGCGCGTGTGCGCGTGCGAGCGCGTGTGAGTGCGTGTGAGCGCGTGTGAGCGCGTGTGAGCGCGTGTGGGCTGTGTGGGCACGTGTGGGCGCGTGTGGGCGCGTGTGAGCGCGTTTGAGCGCGTGTGGGCGCGTGTGGGCGCGCGTGGGCGCGTGTGGGCGCGTGTAGGCGCGTGTGGAGCGTGTGGGCGCGTGTGTGCGCGTGTGGGCGCGTGGACGCGTGTGGGCGCGTGTGGGCGCGTGTGGGCGCGTGTGGGCGCGCGTGGGCGCGTGCGTGCGCGTGTGAGCGCGTGTGAGCGCGTGTGAGCGCGTGTGAGCACGTTTGAGCGCGTCTGAGTGCGACTGAGTACGTCTGAGTGCGCCTGAGTGCGTGTGAGCGCGTGTGAGCGTGTGTTAGCGCGTGTGAGCACGTGTGGGCGCGTGTGAGCGCGTGTGAGCGCGTGCAAGCGCGTGTGGGCGCGTGTGGGCGCGTGTGAGCGCGCGTGGGCGCGTGTGAGCGCGTTTGAGCGCGTGTGGGCGCGTGTGGGCGCGCGCGGGCGCGTGTGCGCGTGGGCGCGCGTGGGCACGTGTGGGCGCGTGTAGGCGCGTGTGGGCGCGTGTGTGCGCGTGTGGGCGCGTGTGGGCGCGTTTGGGCGCGTCTGGGCGCGTGTGGACGCGTGTGGGTACGTGTGAGCACGTGTGAGCGTGTGTGAGCGCGTGTGAGCGCGTACGAGCGCGTGCCAGCGCGTGTGAGCACGTGTGAGCGCGTGTGAGCGCGTGTGAGCGCGTGTGAGCGCGTGTGAGCGCGTCTGAGTGCGACTGAGTACGTCTGAGTGCGCCTGAGTGCGTGTGAGGGCGTGTGAGCGCGTGTTAGCGCGCGTGAGCACGTGGGCGCGTGTGAGCGCGTGTGAGCGCGTGCAAGCGCGTCCGAGCGCGTGTGAGCGCGTGGGCGCGCGTGGACGCGTGGGCGCGTGTGGGCGCGAGTGGACTCATATGGGCGCGTGTGCGCGTGTGGGCGCGTGTGGGCGCGTGTGGGCGCGTGTGGGCGCGTGTGGGCGCATGTGGGCGCGTGTGGACGCGTGTGAGCGCGTGTGAGCGCATGTGAGCGCGTACGAGCGCGTACGAACGCGTGCGAGCGCGTGTGAGCACGTTTGAGCGCGTGTGAGCGCGTGTGTGCGCGTTTGGGCGCGTGTGAGCGCGTGAGCGCGTGCGAGCGCGTGTGAGCGCGTGTGAGCGCGTGTGAGCGCGTGTGAGCGCGTGTGTGCGCGTGTGGGCGCGTGTGAGCGCGTGTGAGCGCTTGCGAGCGCGTGTGGGCGCGTGTTGGCGCGCGTGGGCGTGTGTGGCCGCGTGTGGGCGCGTGTGGGCGCGTGTGGGCGCGTTTGGGCGCGTGTCGGCTCGTGTGAGCGTGTTTGAGCGCGTGTGGGCGCGTGTGGGCGCGTGTGTGCGCGTGTGGCGCGTGTGGGCGCGTTTGGGCGCGTGTGGGCGCGTGGGCGCGTGTGGGCGCGTGTGGGTGCGTGTGAGCGCGTGTGAGCGTGTGTGAGCGCGTGTGAGCGCGTACGAGCGCGTGCGAGCGCGTGTGAGCACGTGTGAGCGCGTGTGAGCGCGTGTGAGCGCGTGTGAGCGCGTGTGAGCGCGTGTGAGCGCGTTTGAGCGCGTCTGAGTGCGACTGAGTACGTCTGAGTGCGCCTGAGTGCGTGTGAGCGCGTGTGAGCGCGTTTGAGCGCGTCTGAGTGCGACTGAGTACGTCTGAGTGCGCCTGAGTGCGTGTGAGTGCGTGTGAGTGCGTGTGATGCGTGCGTGCGTGTGAGTGCGTGTGAGTGCGTGTGAGTGCGTGTGAGTGCGCGTGTGCGCTGTGCGCGTGCGCGTGTGCGAGTGTGCGTGTGTCGTTCGTGCGTGTGTGCGTGTGAGTGTGTGTGTGTGTGTGTGTGTGTGTGTGTGTGTGTGTAGGGATACACGTGCGCACGTATTTTGTGTATGTGCGTGTGCGTGTGTGCGTGCGCGTGTGTGTGTTCGCGTGCGTGCGTATGGGTGGGTGGGAATACGCGTGTTTGTACGTATGCCCGTTTGCGTATGCGTGAGTGTGAGATGTGCGTGTGTGTGTGTTTGTGTGTGGGCGTGTGCGTGTGCGTATGCGCGTGCGTGTGCGTGGGCGTGTGCGAGTGCGTGTGTGTTTGTGTGTGTGTTTGTATGTGAGTGTGTGTGTGTTATATGTGTGTGGTGTGTGTGTGTGTGTGTGTGTGTGTGTGTGTGTGTGTGTGTGTGTGTGTGTGTGTGTGTGTGTGTGTGTGTGTGTGCTGAGTGTAAAGCATATAATAATGTAAGATTGTATTTTGCACAAAATATTTATGCCTATTCGTATCATTTCAATAAGGTGTGTGTGTGTATGTGTTTGTGCATCCGTCCTTGTATTTACGCGTGCGAGGTGCTTGACGTGTTCGTGTGCGTGTATCGTGTACACGTGCGTGTACGTGCGTGCGCAAGCGCATGCGCGTGCGCTAGTGTGTCGGAGATAAAATTTGAAAGTGAAGTTAATAATGGGAATTACATTCTCCTGCACGTAGCGGGAATATCGTTGCGACGATTATTGTTGAATAACTAAAATACAAAAAGTTAAAAATTAATGCTTTTGAAACAATTACAACACATTTTGTTAATAATAGTTACGATAAATAAATACATTAAGCAACCCAAAAAGCTTATTACAAATAAAACTGACAACAAATTGACACATTTCTGCTTGACATAAAAAGTGTAAACAGAAAAAAAAGCAAAATTAACAGCGCCGTCTTATCACAGAGATTATTTGCAGTTCCATAACAACCCGAATATGCGTGGTGAGGCTATAAACATCGGTAAACACGCGGGAATAATTAATTGGACGCATAGAACCGGCAGCAGCAACATTTAAAGTAAAACGAAAAAATGTTATTTCAAAAAGTTGTTTATTTTAATTAGTTCTATACACAGTTTAAAAGAAAGCATCATCTTAAAAATCACCCTGTATATTTTAAGAATTTATGCTTGAAGTTGAGATGCTATTTTCTGAGTTGGTAAACGTCTTGTGTCTATGATCACTCAAGATTTTTACATCTATATAACTGAAAAACTTCATCTATTCTCATATGTATAGCTGTAACTATTTGTGGTCCCCACTAAGTGTTATAGTTTTTCAAATTTTTACATGTAGCACAATACATTTTTCTGAATAATCTATATTATTCTGAGCTTCGTAATTGTGAATTTTGAAGTAATATTCCAAATATGTTACTTCTTACCAAGACCCACTGCTTGCTACGTTGAGTTTTAGTCAGAAACCCGCTTATTTTAGTAAGTCTACGCGACGCCAGTGTAGATTTATTGTACAACAGGGCTTGCCTTTTTAGGAATAGGTTGAACATTAATTAATCTTGTGATGAAATATATTCCTCGGCAAACATAGAGATCCACCTGAGCTCAGATAGGAGTGGTAGGGGAGATTTATTTAAGAGTACAGCTGCGATACCTTTTGGATCAGTCGCTTTAATGTAAATAAGTCTACTGATGCTGTCTAATGAGGCAAAAATTTGCGGCTATCCAAAGGACATGTTGATGATTTATTTAATTGGTACTTTAAGGTCTAACTCATCAAGCAACGCGCAGTTCATAACGAATAACACCTTATGAAAATGGGCCTTTGGTAAAATCTTCAGTTCTTTACCCATCAACTTCTACATATATGAGTTGGATACAGGATAAATCGGGTGATCGAGCTGGTCAAGCAAAAGTAAACATAGATAGGCGGCACTTTTCTTCTTTAATGAAGATGCGGATAGTCTTATAGGCTTGAATAGAAAATAAGGAGAACTTGCTACCACAAGCAATAACTCACCACATTATTACATCAAGTTCATTGAAAATTGGATACTACGCCTTACACCATGATTTCATTTTATCCTTATTTAGCCAATTAAAATCATCGAGACTGAATACATACTGGTGTTATTCGTTGGTCCAATAAAGTATTTTTCTGGCGTAAGTGAAGGGCTGTTGCTTATAAGTAAAATCAAAACTTGTTCTGATGTGATTGATGATCCAAAATTGTAAAGAACCAGCATCTTATACTTATATGTTTTAGAATAAATTAGGCACGGACCATCCTGTATGTAAAATTTCATAAGTTTACGCGATATTGCACAACAAATAATTTATTCATCACTGCTGACGTGTATTACTAAGAAACCGTAAGTTTCTGCACGTCAGAACGATTTTAACCAATCATGTAACGGTATTCCCCGCACGGTAGCCGCGAAGCCGCCCACCGATACCCTTTATAAACTCGCGACGCGCATAATGAAAGGAGAATCGAAGTAGATTCCCGTTAAGCCGATATCCAGCAGCCGCCACCGTTGACCGTTCCAGAAACCAGTAGCCGCCGCCGTTCCGTCTGCTTAGAGTAAACACCGACCTGTTGTTCACCGACGAAGAGTCCTTCGCGATCGGGCAACCTAAAGCTCAATACCGCGATTGAAAGACACGTAAGTGGTAAAGTTATACATTCTGACAATTCACATTCAAACACTGCAGACCGTAAATACTTCCGGGCTAAGCACCAGGAGTTTTACAAAGCACACAAACACCTAGAGGCACGCAGGGTAGATCCCGACGTATCTCGACCGTAAATACTTCCGGGCTAAGCACCAGGAGTTTTACAAAGCACACAAACACCTAGAGGCACGTAGGGTAGATCCCGATGTATCTCGTCACCACTTGAGGGTGAAGGGTTGTTACAGGGCTGTAAAGACCTACGACCTTTCTCTTAGTATATACAGTAAAGACAGGCCGTCGCCTTCGTTTTCTGGAAATTACTGAGACCCGCTCGAAACTCACACACTTACTGCATACAGATAACACGTAATAACCACATATGGTGTCTTTGATTAGTAGAGGAATACCTCCATAACCTGTAGTATAAATTTGTATATAAATATAACCATCGTAAATACCTGGTGCGAGAACGTTTGTAAATAAATTAAAGAGTACGTAGATTATTCGATCTTTACGTAAACCACTTAAAGTAATATTAAATATTTCGTTCCCTAGTTTAATTATCAATAATTAACCTTAGTATAGAGTAAGTAGTATAGAGAGTAATTCATTTAGTTAGATAAATAATCTAATTGCCTACATTAAACCGGTAATAATTAAAGAAAGATTGTCCGAATACATCGAGGTCGTATACGAGCATTTCGCGTGTATTACTTCCAGGGAGTAGAACATCCTTGCTGCAGCGCTTCAGAGTTACTGGCATACAAACACGATATCGATTTTCTCAAACGAATCGGGTTCAATGCGCTGGCGCTTCGAGCAACCACTGCATCGAACAACACTCGCGCTACCGTACATACAGGACCGTATCCTAAACTGTATCTTTTAGGTAAGGATTAAGTTAAAAGACTATTTTTGTTCACAGAAGCGATTACGCACCCAGTGACACCAGGACCTGGACAAGGGAGTTCGCATGTACATGTTTTGTTGAATACGTTCTTATTTTCTTTATTGTAAATATTTATTTAATATACCTGTTAAAAATGCTTTACGAATTTTATTTAAGGTTACAGTGTTAAGCCCATCCAATAATCACTACGAACCACACCCCGTTTATAAAATAAACCCGATTGAGCAAAGCCGAGGCAAAGTAAAACCGCGCTGGGTTACCAAACCAGAAGGGCGCAATACTTATATATATATAAAATTGCACCTAAAAGTAAGGGAGCATTACAAAATAAAGTTAGACCTTTTCTTTCATTATCCAGCGGTCTCCAAGGTCCCTTAATACTAAACAATGATCTTTATAGTGATTGGTCAATCGTGTTGTTTTGTTATATTCATGGCCATCTTACAATTGTATTCGGTACGCGTTGGATTAAGTTCGCTCAGCTTTTAAACATGTCTCTATCTTCGAGTGGCTCAGTAAATCACGCTTCAGTCAAAATAATATGGAAAAAATCGCAAGAATACCATAAGAACACAGGGGCGGAGTCCTGCATCTTGATTTTTTTAAATTTTACAGTTCATATTTCTTGTTTACTTTGCTTTACGTTTTAGATAAGGGGACACGTTGGGTGTGGGATAGCTCGAGATAAATTGATTAAGACAAGTTATCTACTAAATTTTACAGTTACAATTAGAATTACTTTAATGTCGTTAACCTTACGGGTTAACGTTTAATGCAATGTATGTTTGTGATGGCGAGAATTTATAAAAACATAAAATTTTCAAGTAAAGTTGGAAATAGGAAACACATTTCCAATTTATAATTGACAACACCTGCACATAACGGGAATACGGACGCGATTATTATGGTTAAATTACTTCAATTTTGAGGAAAATCCAAAAGCTTACTAAATTGGTGAATGCTTTTGTAACAATTACAAAACATTACGTTGATCATAATTACGATAGATGAATACAATAAACAACTTAAAACAAAGCTTATCTCATATAAAAGGTCAATAATTAAATTTAACGTATCTGCAAATGCAACTGTACAGATCGTAGAGATAATATTTGATCATACCCTTTAATTTTCAAAATTGGATTAATGTTATTTGATTATTAATTAACACTCGTGGAATATACAAGGGCGAAAGCAAAAGGTTATGTGATTGCACCTCATCAAGATAATATATTGATGTAAACTTCAGGTAGCCTTGCTACTACTTTTAAACTTTGGCGATTTCTAAAGTTATTTGTTTGTTATATTTACGTAATGTTTGACATTAATTAAAACTGTTAAGCCTAATTATAAAAATTATGTCTCACTTACAAATTTAAAGTGGATTTTAAGAATTTATGCTTGAAGTTAAGATATAGTTTTATGAATGGGTAATTGCCTTGTTTCAATGAGCACTCAAGATTTTTATATCTAGTTTAATAAATTTTACTGAAAAATTCCGATTGTAATGGAGGCTTTTAATCTATACTATTTTGAGCTTTGTTTTAGAGTGAATGTGAATTTTGAAGCAATACTTCAGATATTTTACATCTTACTGCGACCCGTGTATTTAAGTAACCCTACGCGACGTTAGTATGGATTGATTGTTTAACGAGTCTTGACTTTTTTACAGACAGGTTGAACAATACCTAAATTCCATGATGAACGAAATTTATCAGCAAACAGAAAATTAGTAGAACTCAGATAGGATTGATAAGAGACATTTCTTTAAGAGTGTATCTGTGGCTAATTCATTGTAATGATACTTTAAAGTATCACGTAACACGTAGCTCTTATCGAGTAACCTCTAATGGAAGTAAGAGTCTGGTAAAGCCTTTAGTTGTTTACCCATCATGTTCTATACAGGTTATCGGGTTATCGAACTAGGTAAAAGTAAACATAATCTTTTTCAAATAACTTTCAAGCGTAGCGGGCAGTGTGAAAACGAGTTATCCTATTGGGAAATGAAGTCTTGCAGCTCCTGAATATATGGAAGTAGATGAGGCTGTACCCTTCTTCATTGCAGATGCGGATAGCCTTATTAGCCTGAATAAAAAATAAGAACTTGGTATCATAAGATATAATTCTCCATATTATTATACCAACTTTTACCAGATCTTTTCATACAAAATTGGATATTGCGCCTCTCACAACGTTTTCACCGCATCCTTGTAACGCCTCTTTGCTTTACAATGATTAAATTAAAAGGGTTTAATTTAATTTGCCTCGGTCTAGCTCAAATCGGGTCTTGTCTTAACAAGACGGGGGTGGTTCGTATCTTGGTGCTCAACACTGTACACTTTGAATAATACAACAAAACCAATTTAAACGTATATTACCTATTTTTTTTACAAAACTAAAAAAAATCTAACCTAAATGAAATAAATTATCAACAACAACAACAAAACAAACCTTATTTGGTGTTACTCGGGACGTCCTGGTTGGCAGCGCCCGTTTGGCTGGTCCCCTGTGGACGGTAGAGGTTATTACTGGATCCTGAGCCGTTTCTGTGGAAATATAAATTATTGTGGTTCAATTGCTGGTGTGTTATGACCCAAAAATCCTACTAATGACAATTTAGTTTTGGTTTTTTACGACCGTTCAGGCCTGCCCTGTACACGGTAGCCTGGTATTTGTCAGGTGGCGCTGTGTAAAATTCTATATATTAGATAAGCCGGGGCTACGATCGCGTTGGTGTCTTTAAGCAGGTCAAAGAGAAAATCAATAATTTAAAGTAACCTTGGTGCGCATGGCTATTCTTATACGTGATTTGGCTTTCAGACTGACTGGATATGAGCTCAGTACTTGGAATTCTTTATACAGGACAGGTTAATATTTACATGTTTTAAATGCACATTGTAAGTACGCGTTTAATTATCCACCCTAACTGAACAGGCTGATCTCAGGATTTCTTAATTAATGGAGAACGTATTTGCGGTAATGAAATGAATATCTAACATTTAATTATGCCCGGAAATAAACGTATTAATTCCTTATTATTAGAAAAACGTCTGTTTTTGTTAAACGCGTATACTTTTCGTATGAGCGAAACTTATTCTACTTATTCTAACTAACAAATACAGGGAAGACAGAGTTTATCACGATCTTTTACGTTAGTTATTATTAAAAGATTGCTTCTTTATTAATTGTTATAAACGAATTAATCGGAGGCGAGTTTACACGACCTTTTAGGACTGCGTGTACTAAACTGAACAATTCTGAGAATTGTTTCCAACGGAATGCAGGTGTTTCAAGTAAGTGATTTATTTGCGATTGCGAGACGCAGGAGTACGTTTAATGTAATTTATCACGTAGACGCACCACGGGTTCGTCTTTATATATCTGGAGGATCACGTGGGTGATCTCTATGAATGCGGCTTCCGGTATTGAGATTACCTCTAGGTCAAGGCGTCGCTTGTTTGTATTGCAAATTTTCCTCAAGATCTGGTCGGTGTATTATATGTGTAATGTATGTGTAATATCTGGTTAATGGAGAGCCCTTTATAAGATTCTGGGTCCAGCCGTCGACTGCTGTACAAAGGGATCTCCTGGGGGAGCGGTAGAATTTGAGCGAGTACCCTTCTTGCCGCTAGAGTAAACGGAAGATGCCTTCAGGGCGTTAGCCCGAAGTAGCAACGTCCTGGTTTGTGTGTGTGTGTGTGTGCCGAAGGCAACTTCAAGCTATACAGCCCGGCGTGTACTTCTAGATTGTGTATGAGTGCAGAAGGTAACTTCAGGCTATACAGCCCGGCATATACTTTTAGATTGTGTACTGGAACGGTTAGATAACTTCCGGCTATACAGCCCGTCGTTTCTCTAGGTGTCTGGTGTAATGTTTAAGAAAAGTGGTGCAATAAAACTTACGTGTTGTTAACCTTAGCGTATCTCAACCATCAGTTTGATTGTATAATGCTGATTTACTGGTGATGGCGGCGAAGTAAGGCGACTATAGATGCACCATGGTTCAGGATAAACGGATGCGGCAATCGGCAGGTCGGCGACGTATACAACGAAACTAACTACGGTAGGCGCGCGGTCTGGATCTCGATTGTGGCTGCTGGAGACACGAGAATGTCAGGATAGCGGAGTAGCGAAATAACAAAGTAGTCGCGGAATAGCAAAACAGTAGAGTAGTTGTAGTCGGGGAATAATAGCGAAAAATAGTAGGATTTCTTCCGGTAGCGCCGCGGTTTCTATGCAGGGGTCCTCTGGCTGTGATTTGATGAGGGTTCTCGGACCTAAGAGCTTCTTAATATCTACGTCGGAGGGGATTAAAATTAATTATTTATGGTGCAATATCGCGCAATCTTTTGTAATGGGTTTTAATTTTAAACAACTTTACGTATCTTGATTACTGTAGGGCAATTAAAAAATAATTAATTACATAAATTTTAGTAAAGTTAAGCTGGATCTTTACATCCTCATGTGACTATCATTCGTGGCTAAGCAAAATCGAGATTGAATACAATTTCATTCCATTCATTGGTCCAATAAAGTGTTTTTTCTGATCTGGGAGTAGAGCTGTTGCTTATAAATAAGACAATATAGACAATAGATGATCCAAAATGAAGTTAGACTTCCTTCTTCCATTATCCATCAATTACCATAGTGAAGAAAGGGTCTCTTAATACTATTTGAGCAATGATCTTTGTAGTCGTTGGTCCATCGTGTTGCTTTGTTATCTTTTCTACATCGGTCATGGAAACACCATCTTCCCAATGTCAATTTCGCCTTGGTTAAAGTCGCTCAACTGTTAAATATGTATTCCTCTTCGTGCTTCGGGCATTGATAGTAGCTTAGTAAATCCCGCTTTAGTCAAAGTAATGCGCAAACAAATCGCAAAGATAACATAAGAATACCGTGAAATGTGTCACTGAATGCTGCTCTCCAATTTTTATTCAATTTTTCCGTTTAATATAAACAGTACGAGTAGACAATGTTTCTGCATTATTTCATCCCCCAGTTCTAATTCCTTATTGGAGTTGCGTTGTCAATGTCACTGAGTATATTAAATAATTTGTCAATAAATTTTGTTATTTTGTCTTACTAAACGATTTGAACCATTTGGACATTTTCAAATAACATTTTTTAATAAAACACATTTCCGGATTTAACTATAATAAAAGTCATAACAGAAAATCTGAAATGATAATTTTATTCTGTGATTTCTCAATTCTAAAGGGATCAATCAATACATACTGTCAAAAGACATAATGACAATTCAAATAATATTGACAGCACAAGGGTTTGAAAGCACAAAAGAGAATAGGGATTAAGTTCAATATTTTATGGGTTAAACGATGAAAGAGCAAAATTTTTAATTTAGAATTTTCTTAAATATTTGAACAAAAAAAATCAAACAATGCCCACCATTTATACAATGTAATAATGTTGTATTACAACATAATAAAAATACGGCGTGATTTTTCCAAAACATTAACTTTATATAATACACTAAAGGGTTGCTGCCCTTTTTCTTTTAATTTAAAATCATTCAGTTAGAATAAAAAGTATTGAAGTGTATAAAATTTAATTTTTAAATTTTACCGGACCGGTATATCGTTTGTAGGATTCAAAGTTTTATCTTTTTTCACTTCACCCTTCCTGTTATGTAAGGGCAAGTTTCAATTTGTGTGTGTTGGCATAGTAACGTGTATTCAAAATGGTGGTGGATGAGAACTTATCGATTTAACGTTTCTCGGATGTTTCTTAATTATACCGTTTTCGGCTTGAGTGTTCTTATACATCTTACAATAAAATTTTATTTCTCTTTCTTAATAACTAAGTAAAACCCTTGAATTAAAAAAAATTTTTTTTTGAAATCAAAATAAATTATATGAATTAACGGAAGATACACTGTACGTTGGGATAACATTGAGATACTATTGGAATAATATTGTTAATACACTGAAGGAGATCTATGTTAAGGACTAAGTACAGACTGCAAAAGTATCTATATTTAAAGAAGGCGATTTTAATTTAAAACATGTTTGATAGGTATTAGGCATTTTCAAGTACGTCACACTGACGTCACAAGATCCGCCTCTAACAGCTGATCTTGGACAGCTTGTGTAAGCGTTTCATAGGAATCTACGTGTTTTGCTGTGATTTTTGAGTGTTTTCTCCAGAAAAAAATCGTGATAATTGACTTATTGTAGTGTTAGTATGTAGTGCTGAGATATTTCATACTTAATTAGTAAACATTATTGTGTATATTATAGTTGGGTTCGATTTTATGAACACGTATTCGTGCCTTTACGATATTGCAATACAAATTTGTATTTTGTTACTTTAATAAGGTAAAACCCATGTGAAGTTTGGTAAATAATGTACGCTCTGTTTTCTTTCCAGAAAAAATTGCTTTAACTTATTGATTTAACTTATTTGTAATAACTGCTTGTTGTGCTATTTTGATATAAGGTTCAATTAAAAGAGCGTTAGCTTGAATGTAATTCTTTAATTTGACGAGTTTGATGATACCTAACCTAAAAATCGCACGAACTTTTCAATATTATGTAGGATAATTGTTTACTTCACTCACGTATTTCTGGTAAATTGTATCAATACAATCCTCATCTACAAGTATTAGCACAGAATCATTTTCACCGCCTACCATTTTCGATAAAATTGTCAGAAAACGATCACATCCCATAAGAACTTGAAAAATGCCTAATTGAAAGAAATATAAATTTAAAAAAAGATTCGGTCCCTGTTCCACAATTATTCAGAGTAGAATACGGGCACTACTTTCACTTTTTGTGACGTCATTTGACCTTGTGAATTCCCCAGGACTGGCCACGTGGCTGGCCTCGGTTTGACCTTGGGGTTGACCTTGAGAAAGTTTTTTACCTTGAGAAACAGGCAAGACAAGTGCAGAAACTAACTCTTGGGAGTTGGTATGTGGGTTCTAACCTAATCTTATTAGGCAGGTGTAGCCTTTGTCCCCGTCATAAAAATTGTATTCTAATAAGGTGGTCCTAGCCTTGTAAGACAGGACTCGTATCATAGTCTGCATCCCTTGTCTTGCCTCTTGGCGAGAAATTTGAAATAATGAGCCCTGGCCTTGTAAGACAGCTATGAGAACTTGTGTGGTGTGCGCCCCTTGTTGCGAAACTTGAAATTGTGTTGCTATCTACTTGTGTGTATGACTAATGAATATTTTTTGCAGTAAGGGTAGCGTCACCTAGCTGTAAGACAAATTAGGGTTGTGGCGCCATCTAGTGGCGTATAGACTAATGTACATTTTCTGTAATAGAGGTTGATCATGCACGCCTCTCTTTCTCTCTCTCTCTCTCTCTCTCTCTCTCTCTTACACACAAAACAAATCATGCTCGATCAAATCAATCAGATCAATCTCAATCAACAAATCAATTAATCAATCAACCAAAATCAATAAATCATGTCTTACTGTTTGCGGAAACCAGCTTACAGTTCAAAACTGATTCGGTGTAATTAATTACAGTTTGTTTATATATATATATATATATATATATATATATATATATATATATATATATATATATATTTAATTAATTCATTGATTTGTTTGTGTGTGTGTAAGAGAGAGAGAGAGAGAGAGAGAGAGAGAGAGAGAGAGAGAGAGCGTGCATGATCAACTTCTATTACAGAAAATGTACATTGTCTATGCACTAGATGCGCACAACCCTAATTGTCTACAGCTAGGTGACGCTACCTTTACTACAAAAAATATTCATTAGTCATATACACAAGTAGATAGCAACTTTCAAGTTTCAACAACAACTACAGTTCTCATCCTGTCTTTCAAGGCTAGCTCATTATTTCAAATTTCCCGCCAAGAGGCCAAGACAAGTGCAGACTATGATACAAGTCCTGTCTTACAAGCTAGACCTTATTGAATAAAATATGACGGGACAAAACCTGTCTAATAAGATTAGGTTAGAACCCACATAGCAAGGACCAAGAGCTGTTTCTGCACTTGTCTTGCCTGTTCTCAGGTAACAACTTTCTCAAGGCCAAACAACGTCACGAGCCAGTCGACCAGCCTGAATTCACAGTCAAATACGTCAAAGTAGTGCCGTATTCACTCTGAATAATTGAACAGGACCGAATCTTTAAGTTCTTTATAAGTTAGCGTTAGGCTCCCCTTATTAGAATACAAGTACAAATTTTCCCCTCATAGATGGCGTCACAAACAAATTCAAATTTTTGGTCAAGGGGCGAAGTCCTAAGAGTAAGTTGCTAAACCCTACATCTGTCTTACAAGTTAGTATTATGCCCCTTATTACAATACAAATTCATATTTCTATCCATAACCTGCAGAGGCTTAAATACAAATTCAAATTTTCCGCTAATGGGGCCTCGTCAAGGGGCAGAGCCCCGAGAGCAAGTTGCGCAGTCCTGCACCTGTCCTACAAGCTAGCATTAGGTCCCTTATTATAATACAAATTCAAATCTTCCGCCAAGGGTACCACGACAATACACGGAGACCTACGAACAAGTTCCGATCACGACAAGGGGCGAAGACCTGAGAACAAGTTTCGACGCCCTACACCTGTCTTACAATCTCGGTTATGTTCGGAGAGGATTAGAGTAGGGGTCGCCGAAACAGCCTTCGTCGAAAGCCTCGCTTTGCAAAATTTTACCTATATGATAACGAATTCATACCGAAAAAATTGTCGTGATTACAGATCATGGTTCGTTACTGCTGATGCTGATAGAGCCACCTCAAAATTATTTTACAACAAAGCCCTTGTCAAAACAGATAAGGTATTTAGAGGATAAATATTACAGCTTAAAATGGCGGTTAGGGTATGTGCCCTACAACGATTTCCGAGAGGAGCTTATAAGAACTCTGCTGCCGTTTAACAAATTCACGTTAGGAATAGTGAAAAACAGCAGTTTTTAAGATTCGTTTCAGACCAATACTAAACCTGGACGAGACTGGCTGTCCGTCGATTAAAAAATTGAAAAAGGAAGCAAAGGCGTATAGTTTTTTAAACCATAAGATCGAGGAGCCTATGTGTGTTTGGAAAACGCATTACTACTGCAACACTGGGCGCATACCAACGCCAAAGATGTATGCGGTACAAGTGTTGAAATGTTTGAAATTGATCCCCAGTCACAAGAATGTGTTTCGACTTATATGTGCTTCTAATCTGCTACCGTGACACGCACCTAAATCTTGTGCAATTTGTGCGAACACGGATCCAGCAAACAAACCAGGTCAGCATTAGACTGCTATCTACATTGACGAGAATGGTAACGGGGAATATTTTGATCCCATTGGACGACCCCCGCTAGGTTACTATTTACGTTTGCTTGAGAAGAATTCTAGATGGTTCTGCTACAACGAAACGACGCTGCAGGATTACCATTCGGATATGTGTGGACTTTATACGACAATATTCTTGTATTTTAGAATGAGAAATAATTTACGAATGCTTGATTTTATAAATAAGTTTTTCACTACGTGTTTAGTTATAAATGATGAGATAACCAAATTACTGTATAATGCTTGTTTTTCAGCCATTCTACTATGATAAATAAAAGCGCTTTTAGTAGTTTAGTGGTTTTAATTAAGAGTTCCGTAGCAAGAGAGAGACGTGCATGATCAACTTCTATTGCAGAAAAATTTTCGGTGAAAAAGTCTGCAATCACAAGTATATTCAACTCTGTTTTATAGCGCTTATCTTTTAACATCAAGTTAACGCTGTTTGTTGCTGTCTTTTAAATATTTACTAAAACCAACACGCGCATCGTCCATTAACAATAATAGTTTGATGTATATCTAATTATAATGTCTAATTACCAGGTTGCTTAATTGCCACTCATTTATTTATTTTAAAGTAATTTGTGTGTGTGTGAGTGTGAGTGTGTGATTGCGTGTGTGCGTGTGTGCGTGTGTGCGTGTGTGCGTGTGTGCGTGCGTGTGTGCGTGTGTGCGTGTGTGCGTGTGTGCGTGTGTGCGTGTGTGCGTGTGTGCGTGTGTGCGTGTGTGCGTGTGTGCGTGTGTGCGTGTGTGCGTGTGTGCGTGTGTGCGTGCGTGCGTGCGTGCGTGCGTGTGTGCGCGTGTGTGTTTGTGTGTGTGTGTGTGTGTGTGTGTGTGTGCGTGTGCGCGTGTGCGCGTGTGCGCGTGTGTGCGTGTGTGCGTGTGTGCGTGCGTGCGTGCGTGCGTGCGTGCGTGCGTGCGTGCGTGCGTGCGTGCGTGCGTGCGCACGTGCGTGCGTGCGTGTGTGTTTGTATGTGTGTGTGTGTGTGTGTGTGTGTGTGTGTGTGTGTGTGTGTGTGTGTGTGTTGTGTGTGCTTGTGTGTGTGTGTGTGTGTGTGTGTGTGTGGTGTGTGTGTGTGTGTGCGTGCGTGCGTGCGTGCGTGCCTGCGTCGGTGCGTGCGTGCGTACGTGTGTGTGTGTGTGAGTAATTGAACATACAAATAAATCAGGCATAATTTTTTCGAATGTATAGGTGCTGACCGCTTAGATAAAGAATCTACCTGCATAAAAAGCGCTATTTTCATCAGGGTAGAAATGATTATTATTATTATTTTATCTAATATTTAATTTAGACTTTAATGTTTTTTGCAGCAGCAAATTATTAAAATATTTGTAAACACATTAATTAACGCGATGTCGACGACTGATTGCTACTTTCTAATTAATATAAATACAGTTGTATAACTGTTTAATAATAATAAACACATATTAAGGAGCGCGCGAACAGATAGCCGTCTTACAAGACTACAATTCATAAATAAATTAGGTCACAATCCGTACATGGATTAAACGAAATAATAATTATGCAATCTCCTTTGATGAAAACGGATCCTAATTAATACCAGATTAAATCTTTTTATTCTCAGGTGAAAAAAATACGATCCTCACGTGGGCATGAAAAAAGTGAAAGTTAAAGTGTCCTAGGGGGCGAAGCTTATGACGAAAAGAAAGTGAAAGTTAAAGTGCCAGTGTCCTACTCATTTGTCATGGACGGTCATTTTGGTTTTTAAAACTTTATCCATGTCATTACCCAACTGCGTTAATATGTTGTTTTGCGTAACATCTGGCGCCTGCAGACGTATAAAATCCATAGGTAGAATAATTATCTTCTTCAGATTGTGGTCCATAATTAACAAATTACCCAGAATTCCGACAAGTAATGGTCGTAACAGGAGCGGTAAAGATGCGCCCCTCTTCTGTACGAGAAACTGTTTCTTCTTTTTTATAGATTCACCTCTCTGTGCCGGCCGCCTTAAAGTGTGCTTATGACCTTTTAAAATCTTATGTGTACACTCGCAAGTGCATTCCACCTGCTTACTATTCAGACATTTCAATAAAGCGTTACGTTAACTTTTACTTAATCTGGCTGATGCGCGCAGGGTATCGGTGTTTTCGATTAAAGCGTCAACCATTACATATGATGTAATTTTTATGAGGCCCAAACCCTTTTTTCGCTATATATACTTGGCAAGCACCTTGAGTAAATCGAACAATAAATATCCGTGCGGATTACAAGTAGCGTCTTGGTACGCAGCCTCGTGGGTTATTAAACAAGATTATGTAATGAACGTTGACAGAGATATCTCGCTGTCCACGTCCTTGATGAAATATGTTTTGCGTTAAGAAAAACACGCTTAGATTTCTATAATGACACCCCTTTGTAAAATATCAACCACCAAACCGTTAGTCTCGCGCATTAGATCGTCAGTTATTATTAAGACCGGTTTTTCACCGTCAAACTGTTCCATATCAGGTAATCCTTTTTTAAATTCCACTGAGAGATCTTTGAATAATGGTTGCCATTCGCCGTAAAACCAGATATTTTTTTCAAAAGCTGTATCGCAGACAGTTTCGATATTTTTTAGAAAATCAACGATAAAATGCCCATACCCCAATGGCCCCGCTACTATTGCAGAAAAGGGTTTCTTAAACTGACCTTCCATGTCGAACCGCTAATCGATACTAAAGAGTATTCCGTTATCATCACAACTTAAATAGGTGAAAAAAACCTACAATCACAGGTATATTACACTGTGTTTTATCGTGCTTATCTCTTAACATCAAAATAATCATGTGTTGTCTTTTAAATATTTACTAAAAGCCAGCACGTGCTTTTAAATCGTGTATTAACAATTAATAGTTTGATGTATATCTAATGTCTAAGGGGCTACGACAAAAGGCCGCAGACCTAACACAAGTTCTTATAGCTGTCTTACAAGACTAAGACCCCTTATTGGAATACCCCCAATGCATAAATAATAATTTTAATATCAATTATGCAATCTCCTTTGATAGAACGGGCCCTAACAAATATTAATAAACACAGATTAAATAAAATCTTTTTATTCTCAGGTGAAAAAAATACGATCTCTACGTGGGCATATATAAAAAGTGGTGGCAAAGGTGCCCAGAGGTGACGTCACAAAAAACAAAATGGCGGCCAAGATGCCTCGGTTCTACTCTTGTCGTTAATGATGGCGCAAAGTCAAATACATTATTTGTAAATTTTTTTCTATACTTCAAGAACTTTATAACTTTTCTCTGCCTCAACCCCTTCGATGGGCGATTTTGAAAAATACATATATCAAATGTGACTTTAAAGCCGTTGTCAGATACGAGATGGTCGGGCCAAATTGATGCTATAGCACCTTTAAGGTATCAACTAGGCGAAATATAATATACGATCCTCTTTTTAAATTACCTCTGCGAAAAATTTTGATGATGCTGTAAAGAATTATGGCACTTGCTAAAAAGTTAAAAAAATTTGAATTTGTATGCATAATGATTTTGTGGATTAATGATATTAAGCAAAGTTAATATAGCGTCCAACATTTTACAAACTCAAAATTTTAGTATTGTGCAAGCGTGTGCTGGTTTAAGTATATTAATTCATTTTTTAAAAAACTGTCTTTCAGATAACAGTTTTAATCATTTATTAGAAGAAGCTAGGAAAGTCGCGATTTTATTAGATATCGATCCAAAACCTAAAGATGAAAGCGTTTTAAGACCTCGAAACGTTACAAAACAATTTAGTTACAAAGGTAACGATGAACCAATACAAAATGAAGAATTAAAATTTAAAGTACATTGTTTTTTTAATTTGATAGATATTACTACATCTTGTAACGAATATTTCGGAATTTAACAGTCACTCTGAATCGGAACAGCTAGAGTTTTGCACAAAACTTGAGGGTATATTAAGTGATAAAAATTGAAATGAATTTGATATACATGGGATACAACTTATGCAAGAATTGCAGTTTTTGCAGAATTTTGAGATAAGTGGCACTTATTCGCCAATTACTACCCTAAATTAATTTACATTATTCTTACCCAAACAGTTTTGTTGCATTACGAATTTTATTGACAATGTCATTTTCCATAAGCCACAGCGTTTTGCAAATTAAAAATCATTAAAAACTATTTACGTTCTACAACGGTACAAGAACGATTGGAAAATCTTGCCATCATTTCATTCGAGTCTACTTTAATTCGAGAGTTAAACATTGAAACGTTAATTCAATTTTCAAAAAACAAAGTCCGTAAAGTCCAGCTCTGTTAAAATATGTTCAATGTTGCAATAATTTTGTTTAAAATTTTTGCATTTATAAATAAAATTTTTAAAATTCAAAATTACTGTTATTTTAAAACAATTTTATCCATTATCTAACATCCCATGTTAATTCATTCCTATTAACAGTTTTGATCATTTTTGGTAAAAATTCGTATGATTTTAACTTGAAACATTCTAAGCTGAATGTGTGCAAGATAGAAGTTAAAACAAAAAAAGTCTACTATTTTATAACAAGGTTTGTTAATTTTTTTATAACAATGTATAGAGGCGTACTTTTTGTTTTTGCACGACGGCGCTCGACACTGACCTAAATTAACCAATACACGATTAATGGTAATAATGAATTTCATTCTGTTTCCTACTATAAGACAAAATTTTACATTTTTAAGTATAGACCAGTAATGTATACTATTAAATTGATTTTGTAGTGCCAGCAGTCATCCCG
Source organism: Vesta saturnalis (assembly GCA_036346205.1). Lineage (NCBI taxonomy): Eukaryota > Metazoa > Arthropoda > Insecta > Coleoptera > Lampyridae > Vesta > Vesta saturnalis. The sequence goes on along the minus strand of JARFJB010000480.1, from coordinate 1,955,379 downwards.
GTGTACAAATATTTTCGCACACCTTGTGCATTATATGTTCCCAATATTAGAACTACATTTGCCAGTATTGTTTAAATATTACATTCAAACAAGGCAAGAACTAAGAAGTGCAATTTGACTAACGACAATTTTGTAACAGTTTTTTTTGTGTTAATTCTATAACTTGAGCCTAACCTACAGGATTACATTTCACATCACCTAACTTCACGAGATTGCTCAACAGTAGTTAGAAAAGGAAGCCTCTTAAAAAAACCAGCTACCACAGACGATACATTTTATGTAGGTAATTTTAGGTATGAAACGAAAGTAATATGTAACGCCTACTAATTAATGTTCTTTGTGTTTAAAAGGAAAACATAAATTTCTGAATGTATTTCAAAAGACAAATATATTTTTAAAAGTTTTCTCAAGGGACAAATGTCATATATAAATCTCACACACTAATGGCTTCTTCCTAAACGGAAACCTTTATCTACATCCTATTTTAGTAGATAAAAGTTTAGAACTCAAATTTGGAGATATTAATATCGATAAGAGCATAAAATATTGTAACGTTTATACCTAATCTGTTAAAGTAATAAATTTTATTTGAACAATATATAGAACATATTTCACAGATTTGGGAAAGGGTGAAATAAATTGTATTGTATTCCACAGAGACGTATAGTTTTATTTTACATTGTTAGATTATACAACAAACACCGTGTATAATAACCACACATAAACTGTAAAATTGTACATGGAACGGATTTTTCTGATACTAATTTTATTACAAGATATGTAATTGTGTAACGTAAAACATAACAATTACATTAATACAGACTTGTATAATTTTATACGATTTTGTAATTGTACAGGCATAGAATGATTTTAATTTCTTATTAGGTATGCAAATGCACATTCTTAACATACAGCAAATGTTTGTGGTGGGAGACTTTAATTATATTCATACAGTTAAAATATTCTTTAATAATCCATTAATTGTTCATTTTATGTGGAGGTTTTTTATGAATACCTTTATTTTTAAATTGTATTGTGGTAAAAACCTATTAATAATATAGAAAGGTAAATTACAATTTTTTAATGGCTATATGATTTTATCGAAAACGTGCTTCATTTCACCCTTTATACTAGCTGAAGGCAAAAAGAGATCGCGTTTATTAAATAGAGTAAAAAACTTGTAGTGTGATAAAAATAATAATTGTATAAAACGGGAGTAGGTTTTTGTTACTTAAACTAACCTATTATACCGCAATCTGTTAGCCTAGAAACGATCAAAGGCATCCTCTCGAACTAACAAGAGCAGAGAATTTCTTTGGACAAGCAAAATATATTCTTGCGTAATCCAACTGTTGGTGTCCAACTTGTCGGTTTAAACACAAGTCCTATAGTGATGTTGGACTGAAATTCACAATTTAGATCAATGAGCCCAACATAAAACAACCGTTTGTCTTAAGAACGTTAAAGTTTGATTTTTTGGAAATAAAATTGATATTACTTATGGCTCACTCAGAAAACTATTTTTTAAAGTATTTTATACTTTAGGTTGGTTTTCTTCTAAAATAAACAGTTTCTGAGCTTTTGAAACTAAATACGGATTTGTCCTTTTTAACATCAAATAGTTTTATCCCAGCTACTTACAGATTATTACTAGACGGAGTGGAGTGGCAGATGATGCTTCACAGAACAGCTTGCACAACTACAAAAAAGACAACAAACAGGGAAATACTTTTCAATCTTGTCACCCATTGAAATCAATGCTTGTAACCAGCTTCGACGACTTGATCGTGTAATCAAAGTGTACACGGTTCTCTGAAACTACCGAGACTTATCTTTTGATCAAAATTTATTAGCCTTTGTTCAACTTATGAATTGGTAAGGTGCTTTCATATGAGTTGGATTTCTTTTACGTATGGTTCATTCATATCAAAATATGCCATGGGGTAATGAATATGAAATATTTCCAGAATTAAGGTATCAGATGGTTTGCAGCATTTCTACAGTTCTACCCAGTATCTCTTGGAAACTATTGATGAACACTGGAAACAGATTTTTTTTGTAGTTATCGTTAGGTGTATGGATTCACCTTGATTTTTCTTTCTGAGGCTAAAATTGAATAGTTTCTCAGCATCGTTCGTAAATCCTCTGATCAAGGCATTATTCACATGGTACTAAAGTTTAAGTATTGTAATAAAGATAATTAGGAGTAAAATGCAGTTTCAAATTCTAACGCAATGCACTTTAGCATAACGTACAGGGTAGGAAGCCATATGTGTGCCCATTTTGACCTTGCATAACGTCGGAATGAGAAAAGATTGAATTTTCGTAGTTTTTTTTGACACTATGCCCATTTGTTACTATCTCTTGTTATGCCGAAAATAAAATGGCCGATTTTCGGTTGTAGGACAATTTTGTTATTTTCAATGGAACACCCCGTATATTTTGCGACATTTTTGAATCTTTCCCCTTTCAGAAAGTGTAACATAAGTTATGTTTATTACAAAAAATAACGAATTTAAAGAAAGTAAGCCCCGTTGACGAACTCAGCGAACGCATTTTGCATTGCTTGTTTGAAACAACTGGTCAAAAATGAACAAGAGTAACTACAACGGGGCTAATTGAATATAACAATTTTTTTTCACAAGCAACTTTTCAAAAAACAGTATTCTTACTAGACATGCAGTCAATTTGCGAAGGTCTATAAGTTCGTTGTTTTCGTAATAACCACAGCTTAGGTTACATTTTCTGAAAGCAGAAAGATTGAACTTTCAGAACATTGCAAAGCACAGGGTGTTCCATTTAAAATAACCAAGTTGTCTTATACCGGAAAATCGGTATAACAAAAGACAGCAAATCGGTAATAGTGTCAAAATAGTATTTTTTGTTACAAGTACTTAAAATATATTTTTTGCGGATGAAGCGTTGCTGTTTCCGGACGAGGCGTGGCCGAGTCCGGAATAGCAGACGAGGGCCCAAAAACTCTTTGGGTACGTGTAACAAACAACATTTTTTAGTCACAGCCCCAAAAACCGCCAAAAGACGTATTAAAACATCTTCCACGATTAATATGGTCATAGAAATTATTTCTGGAAAATAGTGCGCTTTGGATTTTATTTATCCACCGTGTAAACCGTGTAAAGAGAAAAATTAGACTTTTTTTGAACAAGATGCAGACTTCCGAAGGAATTGCTCACAACATTGTATCAAATCTACTTCCAGTAATGTCTCGTGCAATTTACGAGAAGGACTTTTATGTATTCGTTTGATGGAAAGAAATGAGCAACATTGTAATTATGGGCGAAGATGCAATATTAAACTATTTACATGAAAAGGTAAGTGACGTTTTACGTTTCCTTCAATATTAATACTTAACCTTTATGAATTATTGGTATTACTATATTCGTATTTTTCCATTTCATTTGCGAGAAGTAAAACCATCTACACTTTGGTCAAAATATTCGAAATTGTCTGGCAAAGTAAATGTTGACATAAGTAAGTTGGCTGGGTTATAACGAAATTATGAGCACACGAACCTACAAACTCGTCAAGAAATTAAAACATTTTTGAGTAATGCCGACAACTAGAAGTATTTATTAAACCAAGTAAGTTTAAATTAATCTGAGGAATCTATTTGTTCACCATACCCTAATGATGCCTTAGTTTCAGAACTGTTTAATTTTAGGTTGTGTCTGTCATTGGGACACGTTGTGCATGTAGGAATGAAGATCTACATTCACTAAAAATACACGATATTGTCCCAAAAGACGCAATTCCCGATACGAAGGGCAATATCGAAATGGCATTTCCCGTGGTCCCTGAAGGCGAAGTTGTTAATTATCTGGAATTGTATCAGAAATATCATCAACTACGACCAGCGAAAGTTGAGCACGACTATTTTTTTATTTCGTATCGTAATGGTGAGTGTACGGTAAACGTGTAGGAATCCATTTTATTTACGGAAGTGCCATCTATTGTTGTTGAATTACTCAAACTACCTATCCTGAAGGCGTATACAGGGCATTGGTTCCGGCGAAGCTCTGCGTCTCTGGCGGCAGATAGTGACGTTGACATAATTTCGTTGAAACGGCTAGGATGGTGGAAGCAAGTGTTTTTCACAACATTATTCTCTATTTACAGAGTCGTATATAGAAGAATCGATTGAGAAGAAGAAAAAGGTGTGGAGAATGTTAGTGGGAGGAAATAAAACCGAGTCTTCGTGTAATATAATATCGATTACAACCGAATCTAATACCATTATATGAAACGCGATAACCTCGAGCTCGGGTATTTCGTTTGGAAGTAACAGTTTTCATGGTGCGCAAAATTGTTCATTTAATTTTCATTTTGGTAAATATCACTTAGAAACCTTATAATTTATTCAGATTGTTGCACCAAAGAAAATAAGATTTTTCAATTTGTAGTATGGAACAATATTGCTTCATTGCTTCAATGTAATGAATTGTACCCAATTGATGCTAGATGAAAAGTAATGCAGGGTAACTTTTTTTATTTTAATACACCGGATCGGTGCACTAGGGCCGAGACAATATCTGGTAACTAAGTAACACAAGTACCATAATCATACTGAGTAAGTAAGCGACACAAGAGTAGATGACTTGAAAGCACATAGTACGAGGTAGAGTTTATAGGCACTATAAGGAATAACAGGGGGCCGATAATGGACCCTTGGGAAATCCCTGCTTTAATATTTTTAGTTTCGGAGGTGACTGTATTGACTTTGCTTGACGATGGCCTTCCATTAAGGAAATTTGAAGTTATATTGGGAGTTCCAGCTGAATCATTTTATGGAGGAGACCATTTTGTCAGACTCGGTCGAATGCCTGGGATATATCAAGGAACAAAATGGCTGTGAATTCCTTGCTTTCAAAGCCTATTGTGCTGGGTTATGTACGCAGTAAGGCGGGTGTGTATAATTTTCTCAAGTAGCTTCGATAAGGTGCAAACAAGACTTATGGGACGATATGATGTAATTAAGTATTACGACTCCTCATTATTTGCCTGTAAAACGGTAAACATGCATGGTGAAGAAGGCAATAAAAAACGAAACCTTACAATAAAAATCAAACAGCAAACAAAATGAAATATCACAGCCTCCTTAGTTCAACGAATAGGAGTTAAGGTCAATAGCTTCGAAATTCAAGATGCAGAAAAAATAGTTTGCTCCGATGATTCTTTAGCCTCGTTTATTGGTGAAATGCTAGAAAAGCTTAAAAGTAAACCTACACGGCTCCGTTGAATATAAAGTTTCCGCAACTTCCAAATGGACGCAGATGAACAACCGTAATGAAAGCTAGAATGCCTTTAAGCCTGGATCAGCAGCAGGTCTAGATGGATTTCGACCGCATTTTTTGAAAGATGTTGTTTCGCACTCTGCAAAAGAAGCTGGGAAAATGAGTATTACTGCAATCACTCAATGAAGAAGTATGTCCTTTACTCTATGGAATTTCTTTATGTGCATTATTAAAAAAAGATGGTGGAATATTACTCATGGCATACGGAAATGCATTTAGACGTTTAAAAGTCAAGGTAGCTTGCACAATAGTCCGAATAACTATTAATCGTTACCATTGTCCTCTGCAACTTGGAGAAGCAACTAAACTAAACAAAGACGCGTTTAATCAATGCTATCAGAGCATATGTTAATGATTCCAAAGATTACGATAACGGTAAACTTTGCTAACACGTTTAATTCAGTATCCAGAGATACAATGCTAGCAGAAATAGAAAAACATGTACAGGGTGTTTATCCATTCTTACTTAACTTTTGGAAACGACGTCATATAATCTACTACGCGGTGCCTACAAGGGCATAATTGTGGTCCTATGGTTTTTATCTTAGCGATACATCCAATTGTTGAAAGTCTAAAAACAGTACTCAATCTTGGGTATTCGGATGATGGTTCATTTGCGAACAAATGTTTGTTGTTTTTCTTTTCCAGAGTTCCAAATGAAGAAGTAATAAATCAATTCAATGAGGTTTCGCCAGGTATGTAGATTGTAGATCTTGAATTCCTTGAAATTTTAGGCGCTCCTGTATTCGAACATGCAATAGAAATTTTCATATACAAGAACTAGAAAAATTGAAAATGCTTGTTCATCCCAAGGCTTACTTTTCTTCTACGCACGTAAACATAATCAATTATAAGGTTGGATTCCCTTCTTTACAAATCTTTACAATCAATTCCGAACATAGATCTGAATGAAGTAGAGTGGCCAAAAACTACTTTAGCAATCCATAAAGGAGTTTTAGGAGTTCGAAGTATTAAGGATATTTGCCTGCTAGCATTTTTAACTTCAGCAAATGGAGTCTACGAACTTGTATCTCAAATTCTCTCTTATATAGGCAAGGAAGCTAAACCATTTGGAAGAAGCCATAACTGTTTAGAATAAAGTTAATCTTGATATCTCATCGTTTCCGAGTGTGCAAAAGATGTGGGATCTCAACAATACCAGCAGAATAGCCGACGAAATATTATAATTTTCAAAACCAATGGATTTAGTTATCTTCAACCAATATTGGAGCCATGATGCATAACTGGGCTTTTAGAATATGTGTTGGTTTAAGATTGGGGTATAAAATTTTTGTCTGTAAACAAAGACGGAATTCATTGTCTTTCTTGTAAGGTGAACAACAAAGGTAGAAAGTCATAACACGCGGAATTGAACAAATCGTTCTTTGGACTTGACTACCATCAAGTATCCTTCCTCTATAGAACGGATCGGACTATACCCTCAATACAGACTACAGCCGCAGCAGAATGTGCTTATGTGAAGAAACATAGCAAGTATCAGTATCTGCACCTTGGTGTTCAGAAACAAAGAAGCTTTTCAAATCAATAGGACGGAAGTCTTATTAATGAGTATCTCTTGCTATTATGCAACGTGGGAACACTTTCTGCGGACAAGTTAGACAAAATTTATTATTTATAATTATGTAATAAATTGAAGTGGAATGAAACGGTTTTTAACAAAAAAAAAACAAAAAGAAAGAAATGGTGAATAAAGATGTCTAACAAGTTATAATGGTTTAAAAATTATTGTAAAGCTTTAAAATGTTAACTCTCCGACGGCGGAAACTAGGTTAAAATTGACCCAGAGTTGTAATTTTTATCAATAGCTTTTTTATGCACTTATCTTTTGTTTTGAAATCTGAGATATTCATCTATAATGGCATTTTACTACTTGTAGTAAAATTTGAACATAATTGAATAGGTAATGTCATAGATAAGGGCACTGAGTCACTTTTGACCCGGTTTCTTCCATCGGCGTGCGTAACTATGTTTAGAGATTCGAGACCGGCTTGTGCGCATGTCTAAATAATTAAAATGGCTACTTTGCGTTGACATATCGTGAAGTAGTGTTCTTTTACGTTTTCGCGTGATAGCATCATATCGTTCCCGTACGTGCATGCTAGTAAATTCTTTCTATAAACGTGTTTGAGTTAGTAGTTATATGTATGTTTAGTGAGCCGTAACAATTAATCCAAATAAAAGGGCTCTCACCGAAGCGAAATTATATGCAGAGTTGATTCCAGACGACGATGACGAAGATATTGACGCATTCTCCGATAGTAGTGATGCAGATTACCAAGTCTGCAGCGATATAGGAGATGAAATAAGTGACGATGAAGAAAGCACAGTACACCCTGAAGATCAAGTAGTTGCTAACCGCACCTAGAAATATGTAAGTCCAGCGCCAGCTAAATCAAGAAGTCACAATATCTTACACAAAAGAAAAGGTCTAAGTACAAGCAGCACGAATATAAATAGCACATCGGAGGCATTTTCGTTGTTTATTGGTAATGATATTACCGATATAATAGTACAATAAACTAATCAAAAAGCCAGTGAGCCTGTTCACCAGGATGCCCACGCCAGTAAATCTTGGCGGGACGTTGATCCAGACGAATCCTCTTATTAGCAGGAAGATTTAGGGAAGCGAGGGAGAACAGATATGCTTCGTGGAATAAACATGATGCTTTTTGCAGACCTTTATATTCTGCAGCGATGAGTCGTGATAGGTTCAAAGAAATTCTAAGATTCGTGCGTTTTGATGATTTGACAACAAGACTTCACAGAAAACAAGAAGATAAGTTAGCTCCGCTTAGAACAGTTGCTGATATTTTTGCGTCCAATTGTAGGAAATCTTATGAAGCTTGTTCTATTGGAACAATTAGTTACGTTTCGCAGCAGATGTCCTTTTAAAGTGTATATTCCCAGTAAATTTGGGAAATACGGTATAAAATATGGGCTCTATGCGACGCCGAGAACTTTTACTGTTGCAATTTCGACATCTACTTGGGTAAAGTTGGCGACGTAACTGAAGTAAATCAAGGGCGGCGAGTTGTGAAGCAACTCACCGAATTTTGGAAAAACTCTGGTAGAAATATAAATAATGATAATTTTTTTACAGACATTTCGCTGTCTGAAGAACTGTTGAAAAATAAATTGACGATAGTTGGGACAACGCGAGAAAACAGAAAGGATCTTCCCAAATCCCTTGTCAATTTATCTGACCGAAACGTTTACTCTTCAGAATTCCTTTTCACCATCACTTGTATCATTTATTCCAAAATCCCGTAAGTGCGTCGTATTACATTCCAATATGCATGCTGAACATAGTATACTACCGAAGGTGACGGCAGAGGGTGTCAGAAAGGTATTATAAAAGCAATGGAATAGTGTGGCAGGCTGTAAGTGGAAACAAGCGCGGTAGGTGCTCCTTGTGTGTTGGTAATGATAACAAAAGAAATGCAACAAATATTGTAGATTTACATGCCCAGATCATGGATAAACGGAAACAAACAATGTGTGCAGTAAATGTAAGAAGTGGTAAACAGAAAATGTAATTTAATTATTATGTCTACTTTATATTGAGTTATGGGTTATTCGCGTTTATATTTTCACTATTTACAATATTTTTGAGTTACATTAAGAATAAATTAATTTCAAAACAATGCAATTAAAAATTATTATTAAATTTATTAAATACATAAATAAAAAGTTTACCTCGAGTAGGATTTGAACCTACGACCTGTACTTTGCTAGAGTACCGCGCTAACCAACTGCGCCACCAATTGAATGTAAGATAAAATTTACATCGATTAGGGCTTGAACCTGGATGGCGCAGTTGGTTAGCGCGGTACTCTAGCAAAGTACAGGTCGTAGGTTCAAATCCTACTCGAGGTAAGCTTTTTATTAATGTATTTAATAAATTTAATAATCATTTTTAATTACATATTTACCTTTGAACTTATTCGTTCATAACAATTCAAAACAATGCAGTTCTGTGAAGGGTCATTTTTGACCCATTTCCGCCGTTAGTGTTAGTAAAATTATTTCTGCTGTCGGAGGGTTAAATAACGTAGTTTTTCTAAAATTATCACCAAATTACCTTACCTTACTCTACATTCACCATAAAATGGCAACGAGTAATGACAAAAAGCTCATTTTTGGTTGCATTTTCGGAGAGCTGTAATTATTTTGGAAACTATGTTTATATGAACTATTTTAATATTTTGATCTAAAAATTCAAACCTCTAGATATATGGATCATTTCCTACGTATTTCTCCCACAAATGTTATGTTATATCTTTTATTATGAAGCTGTACTAAAATTTTTAGATATACTCAAAATCATTTGGTACAATTACAAAATCAGTAACTCATGCAATTGTACACTATATGAAAAGAACACTTAATCTAGTTATTAAAATAACAGTTTAGAATACACTTTAAACAATGATATTGCAATTTTGTGATAACTTTATATATATCTAAGGTTTTTCCAAGCGGTTTAAAAACTTCCATTCAATTCCTTAATGAATTGCAAAGTAATTAGAAGGAAAAAACCTGACATATTCCCTAGTATAGTACAATTACACAATAACACAATATCACATAAATCTTTGTTATAAATCCGATGTTAATTGTGATGCCCATGATTTAAGTCATTCTTCTTTCTGCCCTAAAAAAAATTAAAAAATGAGCGTTGAGAAATTTTAGAGTGAAGTGTCAATTTCTGTTTGTATTTTGTTTATTTCTAGTTGTGATCCGTCTTTATACATGTTTTTGTCGGTAAAGGTATCCGAGTTTCATTCAACAATTTAGACAACTTTAAACATATCAATTTCAAAGTCGTATTATACCAAATGAAAGGTTGTGGAGAGATTTAAGGAATGCTTTGGTGAAAATTCATTTGTGCAACTGTAAGACCTTTTAAAAAAGTGCTATTCTGTTTTGTGAGCGTGTCAGTACTTAGTGACATGTACAGTAGCAAAGGAAGGGGAGTCGTTTTCAAAGGGACACATACTAGTGATTTTACCTGGGTTTATTGTTGACAAGGGCCAAACATATTCCTAAAATGTATAACAATCGTTTCAAGGCATATATATCACATTGCACTTTTGACAACAATAGATAAGGTGATCTGTATCGCGAACATTAACTGAAATATCTTATTCGGGATAATGCTTAAATTGGCTGTTCAAAAACACCGAAACTTATTTCGTACTTTTTCACACACCAACTTATTACATAATTTCTTTAATGAACGTCAACATTAGTTACTAAGTCTAATATAAAAATCTGAAGTGTTTCCATTTAACATGTCGGTGTACATACATATATACCATAAAAGTCCTAGCGGATTTATATAATTACATAATAGAACCAGGTACAATGCAAAAATGAAAGTGAATTTTTTGATATCATGTTTTACATGTTCTTCAACACTTAGTTCTACTCTAAAACAAAAATTACATTAAGTTTCTTAAGTATTTTCACTTTATGTTTAATAGTGATTTAATAGTGTTTTAAAACGCAAGTTTAAAGATTAATGTACCGGGTGCTTCAAAATTTCCCTCTTCACTTGCGACCCTGTACACTTATACTTTAAAATGGACATTACCTATGTACCGGGTGGCCAGATAAGAAGGCAAAGTGCTATTTATCGGATACTATTCGTCGTAGAGAGTTGCGGTAAAAATATTTTATTACTAAAGTAGCAAAAAAAGACCGTACATTATTTTCAAATTTGCAAGATGACCGCCAGGGGGCGTAACCGCCATCCTAAACTTTTAAAGTGAATTTTTACTGAAATCCACCTAGTAAATTTACCAAATAATTATATGCTTTTTAAAGCTCAGTGTTATTCGAGTAATTTTTGTTTGATGTATCTATTAAAATAAAGTGGTGGAGGGTGATTCAGTGATTTTTAAAATAAACAGCTGTAACTCCTAAACGACTGAACTGATTTTAATAAACTTAGTCTCGTTGGAAAGAGCATCTATTGCGCCATCAAATCCATCTTACATGTTCAGTGATGCCGCTAGAGCGCGTTCTTTGATATATCAGAAAACTGCAAAATTTTCTAAAAAATTAAATGCACCAATATGACGTTTTTTCATAAACATGAAATGAAATCAACCCTAAATAGGTCAGTGAAAACTGCATCTCGATATCTTCTTCCTACCCTAAAATATGGAGGAAAGAAAATTTAGTTATTATAAAATTTGAAAAAGTCGATATTACACCGGCATTTATTCTTATTTATTTGTCTTTTTTCAAGATTCAATGAAAAATTTAATCATTTTATAATTTTTAAGTAATAAAAGCTTTCATAATTTAAAAAATTTAAAAAAATCATATAGGGGCATAAAAATCAACGAATAGAATATGCAAGTGCAAAATAAGAAGAATATTAGGAGTAGACCATTGAGAAAAAACAAATACCTAAAATCAACTTCTTCTATTCTCCTCTGAAAGCTCCGAGTCACCCGACTTGCAATTTCCTCAATACCACCTTCACTCTAACTTTTGATATAAAGGAGGCGTATGTGCCTACATCAAGGACAGAATTGCTTGCAAGAGGGTTTCTTCCTTAGAAAATAAAAATGTTGACGTGATTTGGTTTAAACATCCTGGTCCTAATTTTGTGAAATTCTACTGTTGCATTTATAGGTCTCCTAATGACAGTAACTTTCAAGACTTCTTCGATTACCTTAGTATGAAAGTTGACTATCTACTGTCACAGTTTCCATCTTGCGATATCTCAATTGTAGGCGATTTCAATGTTCATAACTCTAATTGGCTTCAGTTTTCATCCACTACAAATCCCGCTGGTCATAGTGCAGAAATATTTACTATTTCATGTGATCTCACACAAATGATTTCTGAACCCACAAGAATCCCTGATAACCCTAACCATACTCCACATCTTCTAGATCTCTTTCTTAAATCAAACCCTCTTGTTTATAGAACTTCCGTTCTTTCGCCTTTAGGTCTTTCCGACCGTCTAATAGAAATCATTTCTACTGTACCTAATTCCACTGCTGTTCGCAAAACCAATAGAACCTTGTGGTGTTTTAAGTCAGCGCGATGGAGTAATCTACGGGATTTCTTTCCAACCTTTCCATGGCGTGAATATTGTTTTAAGTCGTTCTCTTCTTCGGACATCGCTCTTTCAGTATCTGAAGTCATCCTCATGGGAATGGAGTTATACATTCCCAAAAACAGTACCGTATAGGTCATGCACTTTCCCAACCCTGGTTCAATAAGGCTTGTGATGATGCAATATCTTTAAAAAATAAATATTACATTAAATGGAAATCTAATAAATCAGTCGACAGTCATGTAGAATATGGTGGTGCTAGAAATATCTGCAAAAAAAAGTGTCATCACTAAAACTAAAAAGTTGTTCGAACAACGAAAATCCAATGAACTAGCTACATCTCCTTTAGGCAGTCGTAAATTTTGGTCTTTAGCTAAAGCCATTAGTAAAAACTTTGGAACATCTTCATTTCCCCCCCTGACATCTATTGACGGATCGGTAGTTGGTGATTCTGTAAACAAAGCCAATGTTTTTGTGGATTTGTTTGCATCAAACTCGTGCCTCAATGATTCTGGAAAAGATGTGACCCTAGTCAACTCTTCTTCATACGCTATGAAACCAATTCATTTTCGGTACAAGCTCTTGGAATAGATCATCAGTAAGCTTGATCTCAATAAGGCGACTGACCCAGACGGAATCCCAGCTATTGTCTTACAGAAATGTTCCCCCGAACTAGTACCAGTCCTATCTAAGCTCTATACGATCTCTATGTCATCTGGGGAATTCCCTTCTTCATGGAAGATAGCATATGTTCAACCTATTCCCAAAAAATGACCGATCCCTCAAACTACCGACCAATTGCCATCACTTCCATTTTGTCTAAAATCATGGAAAAAGCCATCAATCAGCAACGGGTCACGTTTCTTGAAACTAACAAACTCCTTAGTGACCACCAATATGGGTTTAGGCAAAGTCGTTCAACAGGTGATCTTCTTTCATATGTGACCCAAGTTTGGAACAATACAGTAGAGCAGTCCGGCGAAACAGTTGTAGTCGCTTTAGATATCTTAAAGGCATTTGACCAAGTTTGGCATAAGTGTTTACTTGCCAAACTCACCTCGTTTGGTTTAAATGTTACGGTTTCTAGTTTCCTTGATAAAAGACGAATACGTGTCGTAGTTGATGGCTTTTTTTCAAAAGAAGTTAGCATTAACGCGGGCGTACCACATGAATCCGTTATAGCGCCTACACTTTTTCTGCTGTACATAAATGACCTTATTTCTTCAACAACTAACCCCATCCATTGCTTTTCTGACGATAGCACTCTTCACTGTAGTTCATCTCAGTCTTCTCATAGTGATAATCCACCTTCTATGTCAAATCAAGAAATTAAATTAAATTCAACGTATTCTCGAATGGGGAAGCAACAATCTAGTTAAATTCAATGCTAACAAAACTCAGTGTTGCCTTATATCCGGCAAAAAACCGATCATTTCCTGTTGTAAGTATGAATGGCTCAGTTCTTAAGTTTTCAGACGATATTACTCTGTTCGGTATGACTGTATCTTCAAATCTCTCATGGGTTGACCATCTTCTGTCAGCTACCAAAACAGCTGCTCGTAAAATAGGCTTTTTGTACAGATCTAAGCAGTACTTTACCTCTCGACAACTTCTTCTGCTGTATAAGGCCCAAATTCTGCTTCATCTGGAATATAATTCTCACCTCTGGGTTAGTTCTCCCCAATACGCTCTCGATATCGTTGATCGTATTCAAAAAAGAGCGATTAGGCTTATAAATGACCCGTCCTTAACTTCTCACATACAGTCCCTTGAACATAGAAGGATGGTTTCAGTTCTTTCTTTGTATTACCGTTATTACAACGGCTATTGTGCTGCTGAATTATATTCTTTCATGCCATTTCGGGCTATCTTTGCGAGATACACTCGGTTCGCTCATTCACATCATCAATATGCAGTACAAATCTCCACTTGTCGTACCAAACGGGCGCAATCCACATTTTTCTACACGGCTTCTAAACTCTGGAATGATCTCCCTAGTTCCTGCTTTCCTCTCATTTATGATATGAGAAAATGTAAGGTAGCTGTTCATAGGCATCTATTAGCAATTCATTATCCCTCTATCCATCCTCCTAAGTGTTCCTGAGTGCTTTAGCACGATAGGCCAAATTTAGCCTGTTCAGGTCCACAATGATGAAGCTGTTAATATGATTGCGGTATATTTTGAATGTCTTCAAAATGCGGCATTGCCTAAGAGAGTACACTCAGCTCGATATCCAGACTTCCTTGTCCAATCCACCTCTGGTGATATATTAAATTTAAGTGTTCTCACACATTTATTGAAAAATGTGCTGGGCAACCATCTAGTTGTAAAAACATATTTTGCCGTAATTGCAAGGGCTCATCTTCTAATGAAATAGGCAATTGGTTTACCAGAAAATCAAGAAACACGGCACCATTTAGTCGTTCATCAGAGAAATAGGGACCTATAATAGTTCCGTCCAGGATGCCACACCACACATTAACACTCCAATGACCTTGATGTTGGACCTCGTGCAACCAGTGAGGATTGGTGTCAGACCAATAATGCATATTATGCAAATTAACGTTTTCATCACTTTTAAAAGTGGCCTCATCCGTCCAAAGAATTTCGGGTAAAAATCCTCTATTTTCCCAGATCATGCCCAACATCCAATGACAATAATCTATCCGTCGGTCGTCAGTCTTCGTAATGTAAGGCTTGATGGAAACGGGCGCATTCTATAAATTTGAAATTACAAACACATTGTGAAACATGTAAAGTAGTATTTTCAGTGACATAAGAACTTACCTATGATCCTTTAAATTGTTTTGAATAGTAGTTGCGACATATCCAACGCGAGAGACATTGCTCTTGTACTAACGTCGTAATTCAATGACATGTATGCTAAGACAATAACAATATTGTCTTCCATTCTTCTAGCCGAGTCTCTTCGCAATTTTGGTTGAAAGCTTCCAATATTACGAAAATGCGGAAAAATTCTCACAACGCGTAGACGCCGATCTGCATATCGAGCTGAGTGTACTCTTTTAGCCTATGCCGGAATCATATCAACAGCTTCATCATTTGTAAAAGACATTATAGGTAGTTTTAAGGACTTACTTGTGCAACAAACATAAATTACACTGTCTGTCAAATTTTAATATTTATTTACAAGTTGATTTTAAGTATTTGTTTCTTCTCAATATTCCTAATATTCTGCACTTGCATATTCTATTCATTGATTATTATGCCTCTATATGTTTTTTTTTATTTTTGAAATTATGAAAACTTTTATTACTTAAAAATTATAAAATGATAAAATGTTTCATTGAGTCTTGAAAAAAGATAAATAAATAAGAATAAATACCGGTGTAATATCGACTTTTTCAAATTTTATAATAACTAAATTTTCTTTCTTCGATATTTTTGGGTAGGAATAAGATACTGAGATGCAGTTTTCACTATCCTATTTAGGGATGATTTCATCTCATATTTATGAAAAAAAAGTCATATTGTTGCATTTAATTTTTTAGAGAATTTTTCAATTCTCTGATATATCAAAAAACGCGCTCTAGCGACATCACTAAAAATTAGACATATTACAGGTAAGATGGATTTGATGGAGCAACAAATGTTCTTTCCAACGAGATTAAGTGTATTAAAATGAGTTCAATCGTTTAGGCGTTACAGCTGTTTATTTAAAAAATCACTGAATCACCCATTTATTTTAATACATACTTCAAACAAAAATTGGTCGAATAAAGCTGAGCTTTAAAAAGCATATAATTTTTTGGTACATTTACTAGGTGGATTTCAGTAAAAAATCACTTTAACAGTTTAGGATGGCGGTTACGTTCCCCGGCGGTCATCTTGCAAATTTGAAAATATTTTCCACGGTCTTTTATTGGCCACTTTAGTAATAAAGGTTTTTACCGCAGCTCTTTACGACGAATAGTTTCCAAGAGACAGCACTTTGCAATCTTATCTGGCCACCCGGTACATAGGTAATGTCCAACACCTTGTATTTAAAGCAAAAATTAAAAGTACATTTATTTTGAAGTACCCAATTTTTTTAGAAAATGTTTATTATAAAAATTTTTTTACAGGTTTGAGTAGAGAAAAGTATGCCATTTTATGTCTTAAAAATAATTCCGCTCAAGTGAGAGCCATTTTTGTGCAAACCCTCTAGATTGAAAATTTTCAATTCTCGGCGGAACAGAACAGTTGAATTCGCTCAATTCGTTATGTAATGTTTATTGCTAATTCTGGTAACGTTTGTAGTCTATTACTGTATACCCTGCTCTTTAGAAATCCCCAAAGGAAAAATCAGATGCGGACCACGAACTGTCACCATGTTTTATGCAAACATTGACTTTTGGCGAAAAAAATTTGGCCGTAAAATCTTTTGATATTTCGGCGGATTTCTGAAGAGCGTGGTATATAGTAATAGACCATAAACCTTAACGTAATTAGCATCGAACATCAAATAAGAAATGCAGTGATTTCAACCTGTCCTGTTCCGTCGAATAACAGAAAATTTTCAATCTAAATTAGAAGGGTGTTTACAAAGGCACTGTTCCCATTTGAGCGGAATTATTTTAAAGACATAAAACGGCATACTTTCCTCTACTCAAACCCGTAAAAAAAACTTTTGAAAATAAACACTTTCTGAAAAAATTGGGAACTTCAAAATTTCCCGCACCACTGGCGGACACTGTATATAAAAAAAAATTTAAAAGCAATTTCAACAAAAAAAAAAGGAATTTCCTGGTACTCTCATTCATTACATTACCAATCCGATCACTTGACCGTATAGCTATTCGTTCCGTTTACATTTGACCTGTATTGTTAATATATTATTAAATTGTTACAGATTTTTAATTTTTACCATTTTTGAGCATTTTTTGTTCCATAATTAAAGTGAAACTACCTATTGCATATATGCGTTTTCCATGACTTTTATTAACTCTACAGCGTTTCAGTACACGTTAAAAGTCTCAATTCATATAAGAACATTTCTTTATTTAAATACCATTTATAGTACCTTGATCAGCCTGAAATTGTGTATCTAATAGTTTTTCAGTGTCCTTCATGCACGTAAGAAGTTTCAATTTACTAGCTCTATTAATACAACTAGTTTACTGGAGAAAATTTGTAAACTGAGTAAGTAAGCAGGCACTTCAGGTAGACCTACACGTCACAAAACCTGACACGGATTGAAGATCTTATCTTAATACCCGTATGCTAAATTCTATCACTCCAGCTCAAGTAGCCTGACCGACATCTGACAGACAGACAGAGTCACAGATACACAGACGCACGGACACACGGTCACACAGACACATGGACACACGGACAATCCGTGTCAAGTTTTGAGATATGTAAGACCACCTGAAGTACCTGCTAACAGATCTTCTCCAGTAACTAGTCGTAATAACGGAACTAGTAAATAGAAACTTCTTACGTACATGAAGGACACTGAAAAACGGACACAGACACACGGACACACGGACACACGTACACACGGACACACGTACACACGGACACACAAACACACAGACACACAGACACAAAGACACACAGACACACAGACACACAGACACACAGACACACAGACACACAGACACACAGACACACAGACACACAGACACACAGAAAATACACATACACACAGACACACAGACACACAGGCTCACAAACACACAGGCACACAGACACACAGGCCCACAGACACACAGACACACAGACACACAGACACACAGACACACAGACACACAGACACACAGACACACAGACACACAGACAGATAGACACACAGACACACAGACACACAGACACACAGACACAGACACACAGATACACAGACACTCAGACACACAGACACACAGACACACAGACACACAGACACACAGACACACAGACACACAGACACACAGACACACAGACACACAGACACACAGACACACAGACACACAGACACACAGACACACAGACACAGACACACAGACACACAGACACACAGACACACAGACACACAGACACACAGACACACAGACACAGACACACAGACACATAGACACACAAAACACACAGACACACAGGTACACAGACACACAGACACACAGGTACACAGGTACACAAACACACAGACATACAGACACACAGACACACAGACACACAGAGCACACAGACACACAGACACACAGACACACAGACACACAGACACTCAGACACTCAGACACACAGACACACAGACACACAGGACACAGACACAGACACACAGACACACAGACACACAGACACACAGACACACACAAAGACACACAGGACACAGGCACACAGACACACGACACACAGACACACAGACACACAGACACAGACACACAGACACACAGACACACAGACACACAGACACACAGACACACAGACACACAGACACACAGACACACAGAACACAGACACACAGACACACAAACACACAGACACACAGAACACACAGACACACAGGCACACAGGTACACAGTACACAGGACACAAACACACAGACAACAGACACACAGACACACAGACACACAGACACACAGACACACAGACACACAGACACACAGACACACAGACACACAGACACACACACAGACACAACAGACACACAGACACACAGACACACAGACACACAGACACACAGACGCACAGACCACAGACACTACAGACGCACAGACACACAGACACACAGACACACAGACACACAGACACACAGACACACAGACACACAGACACACAGACACACAGGTACACAAACAACAGACATCAGACACACAGACACACAGACACACGACACACAGACACACAGACACACAGACACACAGACACACAGACACACAGACACACAGACACACAGACACACAGACACACAGACACACAGACACACAGACACACAGACACAGATCACAGACACACAGACCACAGACACACAGACACACAGACACACAGACACAGACAAGACACACAGACACACAGAACACAGACACACAGACACACAGACACACAGACACACAGACACACAGACACACAGACACACAGACACACAGACACACAGACACACAGACACACAGACACACAGACACACAGACACACAGACACACAGACACACAGACACACAGACACACAGACACACAGACACACAGACTACACAGACACACAGACACACAGACACGACACACAGACACACAGACACACAGACAACAGACACAGACACACAGACACACAGACACACAGACACACAGACACACAGACACACAGACACACCGACACACGACACACAGACACACAGACACACAGACACACAGACACACAGACACACAGACACACAGACGACACAGACACACAGACACACAGAACACACAGACACACAAGAACCACAGACACACAGACACACAGACACACAGACACACAGACACACAGACACACAGACAGACACAGACACACAGACACACAGACACACAGACACACAGACACACAGACACACAGACACACAGACACACGACACACGACGACACAGACACACACAACACACAGACACACAGGTACACAGACACACAGACACACAGTACACAAGACACACAAACACAGACACACAGACACACAGACACACAGGCACACAGACACACAGACACACAGACACACAGACACACAGACACCAGACACACAGACACACAGACACACAGACACACAGACACACAGACACACAACACACAGACACACAGACACACAGACACACAGACACACAGACACACAGGACACAGACACACAGACACACAGGACACAAACACACAGACAACAGACACACAGACCACAGACACACAGGCACACAGACACACAGACACACAGACACACAGACACACGACATCAGACACCAGACACACAGACACACAGAACACAGGCACACAGACACACAGACACAAGACACACAGACACACAGACACACAGACACACAGACACAAGAGACACAGCACACAGACACGACACACGACACACGACACACGACACACAGACACACAGAACACAGACACACAGACACAAGACACAGACACACAGACACACAGACACACACACAAACACAGACACAGACACACAAACACACAGACACAAAACACACAGACACACAGACAGCACAGACACAGACACAAACACAGCAACAGACACACAGCACAGACACACAGACACAGACACACAGACAGACACCAGACACACAGACACACAGACACACAGACAAGACACACAGACACAGACACAGACACACAGACACAGACACACAAACAAGACACACAGACACGACCACGACACACAGACACACAGAACACAGCACACAGACACACGACACACCACAGACACACAGACACACAGACACAAACACACAGACACCAGACACACAGACACACAGACACACAACACAAACACACAGACACAAGCACACAGACACACAGACACAAACACACAACAACAGACACACAGACACAGACACACAGACAACAGCACAGACACAAAACAGACAACAGACACACAGACACACAGACACACACAACAGACACAAGACACAAGACACACACACAGACACAAACACACAGACACACAGCACACAGACACACAGACACACAGACACACAGACACACAGACACACAGACACAAGACAACAAACACACAGACACACGACACACACACAGACACACAGACACAGACACAGACACACAGACACACACAGACACACACACACAGACACACAGACACAGACACACAGAACACAGACACAGACACACAAACACAGACACAAACACACAGAACACAGACACAGACACACGACACACACACACAGACACACAGACACACAGACACACAGACACACAGACACACAGACACACAGAGACACAGACACACAGACACACAAAACACACAGACACACAAAACACACAGACACACAGACACACAGACACACAGACACACAGACACACAGACACACAGACACACAGAACACAGACACACAGACACACAGACACACAGACACACAGACACACAGACACACAGACACACAGACACAGACAACAGACACAGACACACAGACACACAAAACACACAGACACACAGGTACACAGACACACAGACACACAGGCACAAACACACAGACATACAGACACACAGACACACAGACACACAGGCACACAGACACACAGACACACAGACACACAGACACACAGACACTCAGACACTCAGACACACAGACACACAGACACACAGGCACACAGACACACAGACACACAGACACACAGACACACAGACACACAGACACACAGACACACAGAGACACAGACACACAGACACACCGACACACCGACACACAGACACACAGACACACAGACACACAGACACACAGACACACAGACACACAGACACACAGACACACAGACACACAAAACACACAGACACACAAAACACACAGACACACAAAACACACAGACACACAGGCACACAGGTACACAGACACAAACACAGACATACAGACATACAGACACGCAGACACACAGTCACACAGACACACAGCCTCACTGATACACAGACACAGACACAGGCACACAGACACACAGACACAGACACACAGACACAGACACAGACGCACAGACACAGACATACAGACGCACAGACACACAGACACACAGACACACAGACACACAGACACACAGACACACAGGTACACAAACACACAGACACGCAGACACACAGACACACAGACACACCGACACACAGACACACAGACACACAGACACACAGACACTCAGACACACAGACACACAGACACACAGACACACAGACACACAGACACACAGACACACAGACACACAGACACACAGACACACCGACACACAGCCACACAGACACACAGACACACAGACACACAGAGACACAGACACACAGACACACAAAACACACAGACACACATAACACACAGACACACAGACACAGACACACAGGCACACAGATACACAAACACACAGACATACAGACACACAGACACACAGACACACAGACACACAGACACACAGACACACAGACACACAGACACACAGAAACACAGACACACAGACGCACAGACGCACAGACGCACAGACACACAGACACACAGACACACAGATACACAGACACACAGATACACAGACACACAGACACACAGACACACAGACACACAGACACAGACACACAGACACACAGACACACAGACACACAGACACACAGACACACAGACACAGACACACAGACACACAGACACACAAAACACACAGACACACAGGTACACAGACACACAGACACACAGGTACACAGGTACACAAACACACAGACATACAGACACACAGACACACAGACACACAGGCACACAGACACACAGACACACAGACACACAGACACACAGACACTCAGACACTCAGACACACAGACACACAGACACACAGGCACACAGACACACAGACACACAGACACACAGACACACAGACACACAGACACACAGACACACAGACACACAGAGACACAGGCACACAGACACACCGACACACCGACACACAGACACACAGACACACAGACACACAGACACACAGACACACAGACACACAGACACACAGACACACAGACACACAGACACACAGACACACAAAACACACAGACACACAAAACACACAGACACACAGGCACACAGGTACACAGGTACACAAACACACAGACATACAGACACACAGACACACAGACACACAGACACACAGACACACAGACACACAGACACACAGACACGACACACAGACACACAGACACAGACACACAGACACACAGACACACAGACACACAGACACAGACACACAGACACACAGACCACAGACCACAGACACACAGACAACGCACACGACACACAGACACACAGACACACAGACACACAGACACACAGACACACAGACACACAGACACACAGACACACAGATACACAGACACACAGATACACAGACACACAGACACACCGACACACCGACACACAGACACACAGGCACACAGACACACAGTCACACAGACACAGACACACAGACACACAGATACACAGACACACAGACACACCGACACACCGACACACAGACACACAGACACAGACAAGACACACAGACACACAGACACACAGACAACAGACACACGACCACAGACGCACAGACAGCACAGACACACAGACACACAGACACACAGACACACAAACACACAGACACACAGACACACAGACACACAGGCACAGAGACACACAGGCACACAGAATCACAGACACAGACACACAGACGCACAGACACACAGACACACAGACACACAGACACACAGACACACAGACACACAGACACACAGACACACAGACACACAGACACACAGACACACAGACACAGACACACAGACACACAGACACACAGACACACAGACACACAGACACACAGACACACAGACACACAGACCACAGACACACAGACCACAGACCACAGACACACAGACACACAGACACACAGATACTACAGACACACAGACACACAGACCCACCCACACACAGACACACAGACACACAGACACACACACACAGACACACAGACACACAGACACACAGACACACAGACACACAGACACAGACACACAGACACACAGACACACAGACACACAGACACACGGTACAGACACACAGACACACAGGACACAGCAAAACACACAGACAACAGACACACAGACACACAGACACACAGCACACAGACACACAGACACACAGACACAGACACACAGACACCAGACACACAGACACACAGACACACAGCACACAGCACACAGACACACAGACACACAGACACACAGACACACAGACACACAGACACACAGACACACAGAACACAGGCACACAGACACACCGACACACGACACACAGACACACAGACACACAGACACACAGACACACAGACACACAGAACACAGACACACAGACACACAAAACACACAGACACACAAAACACACAGACACACAAAACACACAGACACACAGGCACACAGGTACACAGGTACACAAACACACAGACATACAGACACACAGACACACAGACACACAGACACACAGACACACAGACACACAGACACACAGACACACAGACACACAGACACAGACACACAGACACACAGACACACAGACACACAGACACAGACACACAGACACACAGACGCACAGACGCACAGACGCACAGACATACAGACGCACAGACACACAGACACACAGACACACAGACACACAGACACACAGACACACAGACACACAGACACACAGGTACACAAACACACAGACACGCAGACACACAGACACACAGACACACCGACACACAGACACACAGGCACACAGACACACAGACACACAGACACTCAGACACACAGACACACAGACACACAGACACACAGACACACAGACACACAGACACACAGACACACAGACACACAGACACACAGACACACAGACACACAGAAACACAGACGCACAGACGCACAGACGCACAGACGCACAGACGCACAGACACACAGACACACAGACACACAGATACACAGACACACAGACACACAGACACACAGACACACAGGCACACAGACACACAGACACACAGACACACAGACACACAGACACACAGACACACAGACACACAGACACACAGACACACAGACACACAGACACACAGACACACAGACACACCGACACACAGACACACAGACACACAGACACACAGACTCACAGACACACAGACACACAGACACACAGACACACAGACACAGACACACAGACACACACACACACACACAGACACACGTACTTCCGCAAGTACGCACGGTCGCACCCCACCCACACCCACAGTACACACACACACACACACACACAAACGCGCACAAACACCGACACACGCACGCACTCACGCAAGTACGCACGGATGCACGGTCGTACCCACAGCTACTCCCACACCGCGAATTCCGCCTAGAGGTTGTACATAGCTACAATGCGTGTCAAAAGACATCGAGCAGATAATATATATATATATATATATATATATATATATATAAATTAAATAAAAGTTTGGTTAGAATGTGTATGTGTTTTTCAATAACACTTCAAGATATTTTTCGGAATATCTATCGTACCTAATTCTTTCAAATATCACAATATTATTCTAAAATAGGGGCCATTTAGAGTGTTTATATGTATGTAAAAGTAATATAGAGTAATTCAATTATGCGATGCGGTCAACTTACCACTTGGCTCATAGAAGTGTGTTATGGAAATGTCTTTTTATGGAAAATAATTGTGTTTTGATTGTGCTTTATTATGTTTTTATTTAATTTTTACCTATATTTTTATCTGAATGTTACCCTGGGTTCATTTTTGAGCTCAAATACAGAATATTCCGCCAGCTTTTGAAATTGGCAAAAAAATTTGGTGAAATCAAGCGATCCCACTTCGCAAATTTTTTGCTAATTACTTGGCAAAGAAATTTCTTTGTAGCTCTAATACGAAACTAGTTACGTATGGTTCCGCCAGCTTCAAATGAAAACGGCAAAACAATTTGGTGAAATCGAGTAATCCTAATTCGCGAATTTATTGCTAATTAATTGGCATGTCTTTTTTGTGTTGTCATTCCATCCGCCGGCTGTTCACTTTGTGGATCAGATCCACAAGTGTCCAAGAGTTCTGAAAGAACCAATTTGTCCATAAGCTTGTTGCTGCCTACCCACGCTAAAATACACCTTGAAATGTGTACCTTCTCGTTTTTTCGGTAATTTGTAACCTGAATTCTTGTGACAATTGTTTAAATTTTGGTTTAGAGTTGTCGTTTTTAGAGAAGGAAACCTGTGAATAACATTTTTTCAAGCTCTTCTCGTCACGCGCACTCGCGTGCATCACCGTTTGACAGTATCAAAAGACGGCCGCCGTTGAGAGAGATCAGGAGCGCCAGCGGTCGACGGATCCACTAACGGTGGGTTCTTTCAGTGCGCACAAATATATCTTTTTATAAGGACAAGTGGCTCGAAACCGCGCTCCAGAGAGCAATAACAGTTATGTGGCGCCCTTAGATGTCCCAGGCCGCCCACGCGCTGCACTGAATGACTAAGTGTGAGCGCAGAGAGAGAGAGAAAGAGAGATTAAGTGGGAATTAATTGGGGGGGGGGGGGTAAATGCAGAAATTGTATAAAAAGTATAAAGATTTTTATTCACAGACGGTTTCATTTCATCGAGATGGTATTCTCTATAAACGATGATTCTAAACTAACGTTCAAAAAATTGCCAGAAGAATTCTCCCTCTTTCTCTCCCGATTTGTCTGGTTAATTCCTACAACGAACGAGACTATCCAAAGTTATAACCAAAAGAACGTACGGTCGAGGGCTTTCGCCAACGCACTCCGGCGCGTCGTCGTCGCGTCGCCATTTGCTCACATACAGGCATCTTAAAGGCCGTTAATCCGGGCGAGGCTCTCGCACGTGTAAGTGCTCCTCGTCGCGTACACTTGAGTGCGCGAGTGCGTCACCGCTTGACGGTTCCGAAAGACCGCCGTTTCGGAGAGACGAGGCGCGCGCGAGAGACTGTTCTGATAGTGCTTGGTTGTTACACTTCCTGCGCATAAATATATCTTGTTAGAAGGCCAAGTGGCATGAAACCATGCCATATAGAGTCATAACACGTATGTGATGCTTTTAGATGTGCTGCACCGCATGCGCGCAGAGAGAAAGGGGTTGAGGGAATAAATGCACACATTGTATAATGTGAATTAGTGTTCTTTAAGAATTACAAAAAAAAGATTATTCTCAGGGAGTTTCATTTTCATGGAGTATTCCCTAAAAACGACAACTATAAACCACATCGCGTAGTTCGCGCACATGTAGGAATCTCGGATGCTGTTGCTTCTGCCGAGTCTCATGCTAGATTAATTACCCTCGGACGCGCACACCCGCAGACAGGATACCGTTTTTAGATTCTTTCAGCATTCCGAGCAACTCATAGGTTTTATTAAATTACCGTGACCCACTAGTAGGTTACACATGCGTTTTATCGAGGTAGTCCACAAACACCTCATAATAACACTTTTATGTACCACCAATGTGTCACATTCATTCCAATAAAACCGTTTTGTGTATCACCTGTGCTAACCAGTTATCGAATAAGATCTTTTGTATGTACCGCCGGTAGCTCACAGTTGCCGAACAAGGCCTTTCTGTGTACCACCGGTGGATCGTGGTCATCGAACAAGGCCTTCTGTGTGTACCACCGGTGGATCATAGCCGTCGAATAAGACGTTCCGTTTACACTAGCGATGGCTCACACATGTTAATCATTTACTCATATGTATTGCTTGTTTGATAGTTTGTTTTTTTACTTATGTGCGTGTTTGTATGTTAGTGTGGCTACGTGCTTAAATATTTGCTTTCATGCTAAATAGCGTGTTTAGTTTCATTCATTTGGGCTATACTTTATTGCGTGCTTTAGCTTCTTTTGCATGTTTTCCTGTTTGTTTCGAGCAAGCTTGGAGCCTTGTTTCGGTTTGGGAGGTTGCGTGTTTGTATGTTTATGGAGTTCACATATTTTTATCTTCACACATTTACTTGATTGCTAGTTTCTTTGTTTGCGTGCTTGGGGATTTACATGTTTGGGTGATTACTTATTTTTGTAGTCATTTCTTGGCTATAATTTTTTTTTCTGCAATTTCTAATTTTCTTACTTATTTCGTGCGTGTGTGGGCGTTTAGGGGGTCTATAAGTGGATGTTTGTATCTTCGATAAGTAACTCGGTCGCTAGTTTTTTTATTTTGGGGCTTACATGTTTAGGTGTTTACTTGTTTATTAGTTTCATTGTTTTGGAAATCACGTGTTTGAGTGTTTCTTTGTTTAGGTATGATTGCTTGTTACTACGTTTTTGCATGTTTTAATTTCTTTGGTATGATTTTTTGCTTGTTTGGTGGATGTCTAGAGAGATTGGGAGTTTTGTATGTTGGGAGTATTTATGAGCTTCTTTGTTTGCGTGTTTGTGTATTTGCTATTTTACGTGTTTTTGTGTTTGGGTTTCTTTGTTTGAGTGTACCTATATGAGCATGAGTTTGCTGCCTACCAGTTTCTTGTATGTTTCAATTTCTTTAGTACATTTTCTTACTCGCTTTTAGGGTGTCTGTTGGCTAATTGGTTTGTTATAGAGGTTACATGCTTAGTTGTTTGTGTTGTATGCTCGTAGATTTTGCGTATTTCGTTCTTAGATTGCTAGTTTCTTTGTTTGCGGGTTAACATGTTTGTGGGTTTAAGTGTTTATGAGGTTACTTGTTTTGCTAGTTTTAGACGTTTACTTGTTTGAGTATGATGTTAAGTTACTTGTTTCTTTGTTTGTATGTTTGTGGTCTTACATGTTTTGTAGTTGGGGTGTTTACT
This sequence comes from Vesta saturnalis, assembly GCA_036346205.1. Lineage (NCBI taxonomy): Eukaryota > Metazoa > Arthropoda > Insecta > Coleoptera > Lampyridae > Vesta > Vesta saturnalis. The sequence continues at coordinate 1,926,499 of JARFJB010000480.1, read as the reverse complement.
TTATTGCTAGTTTCTTCATTTATGCTTCGGGGTTTACCTGTTTTAGTGTTTACTTGTTTGATAGTTTTTCTTGCATATGCGTTTGTTAGCAACCAGATTGACTGCAAGTTTTAGTTTCTTTGGTTTCGTTTTTTGCTTGTTTCGTGTATGTTTGGGTGTTTTTAGGTTGTATGTTTGTGTGTTTATTGAGTAAGTTGCTTATTTGTTTGTATAAGTGTGTTTGTTTGATGGTTTACGTGTTTGGGCCCCTTACTAGATAGTTTTTTTTGTGTTTGCATTTGTGTATTTGCGGGTTTACGTGTTTTGGTATCGATGTTCTCTTGTTTGCTGTTAGTTTCTTTTTATAGGTGTTTATTTGTTTGACTATGTATCTGTGGAACACTAGTTTTTCTGCATGTTTTATTTTTGTTGTTTTTGGATAGTATTGTATGGGCTTATTGGATAGTTTCTTTATTTTGGACGATGTATATTGGGACGTTGCGTAACATGTTTTTCTATTTGTATGTCTGCACTTACATGTTTTGTGTTTGGGTATTTAATTAATCGATAGTCTCTTTGTTTGCATGTTTGTACGTTACAGCATTTACGTATTTGGGCGTTTACTTGTTTACTAGTTCTTTACATCTTAATTTCTTCGGTATGCTTTCTTTCTTGCTTCGTTTATGTTAAGGTTAAGGGAGTTTGCAGGTGTATTTGTTTGGTAACTTGTTTGCTAGTCTCTTTGCGCGCGTGTGTTCGTTTGATAGTAGATTTTTACGTTTTAGTTTTTGTGATGTTTTCATGCCTTGTCCTGTGTAAAATGTGCTAAGGTTTAATGTGTCTAGTTGGATGTGTTTGGATAAACCTTAGAAAGTAACCGAAACAAGGTACTTGAAAGTATCGCAACACCCACATTTTTCTTAAAAGAAATATGTAGGGTTTCCCCAACAACCTTACATTTTTTATATCAGTAAATTTTCTGATAATAAGTTAAAGGTGCGGGTTTTCCCCAGCGAGGTTGCTGTTTTTGTAGTAGTAACTTTCTAATAAATGGAAGGTGTGGGGATTCCCCATTACGCAAGGAAAAATCGATGCTCAAGTGACAAAAGCGATGAGTCATAAGTGATTGGCTTTTTTGTCAAGAGAAAGGTACGACTGTATTATGTAATCCGTAACAGTGAAAGTGATGAGTTATAAGTGAAAGGCGTTAGTGTGTTACATAATTTTCTGGTTCATAATTCTTCTAAAAATAAGATGCCCTATGCATTGACTGAATTCAATACAAAAAGTTACATCTTTAATTCTCTGATTATTTTTTTGAACTGCGAGATTCCACTTCCCCCAAATGTTGAAACCAACAAAATGACACGAGACCCCTAATCTTGTAAATCATTACCCTTTTAAGAAACAGTCACATGGCTCCGATGACACGAAAATTCATTCAAGCAGCCAACCACTATGAATAGTTTAAAGAAATTTTGTTAGATAACTTTTCATATGCTACAACGTTTCTACTAAAAATGTCAAGGTAATTAGTTTCAGTGCATTGACTTTATCACTTTATGAAGCCGGTTTCACTTGTACAAAGCAAGATTGCAAGATTGTACTGTGGTTTTAGTTGAGTTGATGGGTCTATTTCCACAGTTTTTGTTTATGTAGCCCGATGTTTCGGAAGCTTGTGTCATCAGGATTAGTCCTGAGAAGGACTAACAAATTCATTTACACTGATTTTTTGTCAAGCGCTTGAATACTCTCGAACTTTGTATCCTCACTTACTAGTTGGACACCTTTACTGCTGAGCCACTGAGTAATCCAATACATATTTTTTAGAACAAATATATATATATATATATATATATATATATATATATATATATATATATATATAACATTTTCGTGGTTGCGCAATAGTTTATTGCACATGTTAAGCAGTAACCAATTGCTCAAGTGTATTGCACCTACGCCCTTCGCGCATTAATGGTATCCATATGAGTTTCATTTCTGCAATAACCTGGCTTAACTGTTTTTCTGCCAGTCCTGTGTAAGTGGCTTTTATTAGTTTTCGGCGAGTTATATTTTCGTCCTATGGCGCTATTTGTCTGTTATCCCCTTGAATTCAGTGGCCTTCGTCGTTTTCGAATCCAATGGGATAACATACAGACAGTGGCAAGAGACGAGAATACAACTCAACGCAATCACTGCGCAACCACGAAAGAGCTCTATATATATATATATATATATATATATATATATATATATATATATATATATATATATATATTATGGTACGTGTGTCAAAAGTGTAACAATTAAATATTAAAATTTTCCATGTATTTCGATTACGAAATAATCGAAAGATAATAATTTGTTAGAAATTATCATTAATTTTATTAAATACATAAATAAAAAGTTTACCTCGAGTAGGATTTGAACCTACGACCTGTACTTTGCTAGAGTACCGCGCTAACCAACTGCGCTATTGAGATACAAGCCCCAATAGATGAAAACTTTGTCTTTATGTATGTAGAAATAATAATAATAATAATAATTTGTTATTTCCACTGATGATGATTAGAACCGTAATCGAAATATGTGGAAAAGTTTAATATTTAATTGTTATATTTTTGACACACATACCACAATAGAAGAAAAATGTTAAATATTCGTGTGCGCGCGTGTGTGTGGTTGTGGGTGTAGGTGTGGGTGCGGGTGCTTGCGTGTGTGTGTGTGTGTGTGTGTGTGTGTTGTGTGTGTGTGTGCGGTCCAGCGATAAATATGTCGAATGTTCGAATCGGAAAGTAGTCAAATGCTTGAGAAAGAATCAGAGTAAATGAATTCGACTCAAGTGCGAAAACAGTTCTCCTAAGGACTAAGCCTGAAGGTCAGTTGAACATTTTTTATAATGTCAAACAATTCTCGTTTTTAAAATCTCTTATAATTGCATCATAGTTTTTTAACATTATTTGCACTGTTTAAAACGAATTGCTTCAACAACCCAACCATAAACAAACTTAAATGGACCGAACTTTTGTTTGGTTTAGGTTTCAAAATTAGCAAATATTTGGTTCGTTTCGGTATGAAAATTTTCAGATTTGGTTCGAGGTTCTGGTCGCACAATAACAGAGAAGCGAACCAAACTATATGTTTGACGACCCTACCAACTCTAATAGTCCTAGCTCAATGTACTTACATATGATTTGTTTGTTGAGATATTGCCAATGTCTTATATTGCACCTTAACAATCCAGACACAATAATCTAGTTGCACTGATGATATTTTTAAAATTATTAAAACTCCTCAAAGTTTTAAGAAACTTAATTTAACACTTCGCAGCTCAGAGATTCCACTTTTAACTGCATCACTTTTTTTGTCTTTTAAAGAAGGCTCCAAATTATAAAGTAACCAATTAATGTCAAGTTAAAGGAACTGAAATTTGCATGCAAACGTAACAAAATAAAAACAAAAAATTATATACAAACATAATTTAATATATTTTCATAACATATACATACACTTAATTACACGGTGTTGTACAACAACACATTAAAAAATAGTTAACACAAAAAATAATTCATCTCCTAATTACACAATTAATAATGAAGGAAAAAGAGCAATGAAAAAAATTAATAACTATAAGAAAACGAGTGTGTTGATTTTACACAAATGCCCTTTCGTGTATATGTGTAGCAACTGCTTATCGTCCCTTTTAATAAATGTTTAAGAGGGTTGATATAATTTGCATAAACTATACTGAGGTATTAGATGCGCTTTTTAGCAGAACAATTATATACAGAGCAGTTAACAACATAGTTGTTACATATATTAACTTGTAAACAGATGGCTATATTATAATTAAATCGAAACATAAATCATATGTATTCATGCAAAATATAAGACGACCACAGTTTCCTTTGAATTAATTATAATCAGCCATTCTTTCACAATTGATAAGAAAAACCTCAAATTTCCTTTTTTTGCCGATAAAAATACAATTACATTCAAAATTGCTTTCTAAACTGTTTGTAAATATTGACAAGGGAGCGTTATATACTACGTGTCAAGCTTATGGATATTGAGATTTGTTCTTATTCACGCCCTTTTATTTGCGTTAATCCAGGATTTATGTCTAGAGAGTGAAAATTAAGTAATAAATTGGCACATTGCACTAATGAATTTTTATTTAGTTGTTTAGGTGAGTTTAGGTTAGATTTTTATTGGGCTAAGGTGGGGTTAGAGGGAGTCCTACTTGTAGGGGTAGCCCATGCCTTGGAGGTCCATGACAACGTGAAGAGACTGGACCACCGTGATGACCGTGATGAGCTGAACCGTGTAAACTGTTTGCCATCCTCAACTGAAACAATAAAAATGATTTTTAATGCATTGTTAAATTAAGTGTTTTAGGTTAGAGCTGTTATGAAGTTTAAAATCCGTAAATAATTGTACAGTAAACGTCAAACCGTGAAATTTGATGAATCGGAACACGAATTGTTCGTGGACGGCTTCAACGACTTTGTATAAACAATAAACATGTCTTAAAGTAGGTTATTATTGGTTATACACATTTATGTTCTTCGGGCCATTATCAACTAGGCAGTTCATACTTCTTTAATGTTACAAAAATTGGAAATATGAAGTTACTCCCGTATTTTCAACATTTTTTAAATGAAATTGATGTTCCGGACGCACCCCAAGGAGTTCTCGATTTCTTGACCTTGATAAGTTATAAAAATACTTCAGCCTTCCAGATTTGATTTTGAACATGTGGAGGGGGGGGGGGGCTAATTTTACACTGCCTCCAACTGTTCTAAAATGATTTTTTTGAAGTTCTGGAAAGATCACCAATATTTCTGAGTTCTAAATAACTTATTCAAATAGTTTCGCTTAAAAATCAACTGAAAACTAGTGCTAAACGTTAAGCAACTGGAGCATACAAAATCCCATATAACTTTGTAACATCATAAAATTTTATTATACATTGGTATATCACTTGAGAAGAGATATCTGGAACTACAATGAGAACTTAAAATATTTTCTCAAGGATTTCCCTTATATGTATAATAAAGAAAGCACTGTAAACATAAAAATTAACCTTAACTTTTAGTATAAGCTTTTCATGGAAAATCTCATTATGGAAACTTCTAGAACATAAACCATTCTCCATAATATTTTTTTAGTATAAGCTTTCATGAAAAATCTCATTACGCAAACCTTACAACTCTTGAGGTGCTACCGGGAACTCTAATCAAAACTCGAAAATTCTATTAAACTCACTCGAAATATCCTCTTAGTTCTTTAATATAAGCTTTCATTCAAAATCTCATTATGGAAACTCGTGAGGGCCGCCTGGAACTCTAATCGGAAGTCCAAAAATTCCACTAAAATATTGTTTCGGATATTACGGTTATGAAAGTTATAATCAAATGAAATATACAGATTCTTCTTAATTTTGTAACATAAATTTTCATACAAAATATCGTTTTAGAAACTTTTAGAGCTCTTGAGAGGATATTGGGAACTCTAATTAGAACTCCATAATTTTATTAAACCATTGCCCTTATGCAAATTGTATAGATATCATTCGAAATATAAAAAGTCTCCTTCATTTTTTAAATACAAGCTTTCAAGCAAAATCTCTGTATGGAAACTTAGAACTCTTGAAGGGTTATCGAGAATTCTAATCAGAATTCCAAAACACCATTGAAATATTTTCCCAATCACGCTTACGCAAATAGTAAGAAAATTACTCCGGATTAATACGGGTACTCGTTTATAATTATTATAGTTAATTAAATTATGTTTCCGGGTAGCCCTCATAAGTGGTAAAGCAACTTATAATAAAATTTTGCATGATATTACAAAGTGATTTTCGATGCTCCAATTACTCAATGTTTGGTACACGTTTTTCAGTTGATTTTGAGTGAAACCATTTGCTCCTCGTAATAAAATATAAAACGCCTGAAATGTTTTTATCATTCCAACCTACATATACATTGCAAGTATAGAAGTGGGTGTGGGGTGTGGGTATGGGGGTATGGGTGTGGGTGTGTATGTGTGCGTGTGTGCGTGTGTTTGTGTGTGCGTGTGCGCGTGTGCGCGTATGTGCGTTTGTGCGTGTGTGCGTGTGTGCGTGTGTGCGTGTGCGCGTGTGCGTGTATGCGTGTGTGCGTGTGCGCGTGTACGCGTTTGTGCGTTTGTGCGTTTGTGCGTTTGTGCGTTTGTGCGTGTGTGCGTGTGGGTGTGGGTGTGTGTGTGTGCGTGTGTGCGTGTGTGCGTGTGTGCGTGTGTGCGTGTGCGCGTGTGTGCGTGTGCGCGTATGTGCGTGTGTGCGTGTGCGCGTGTGTGCGTGTGCATGTAGGTGTGTGTGTGCGTGTGTGCGTGTGTACCTGTGTGCGTGTGTGCGTGTGCGCGTGTGCGCGTGTGTGCTCGTGTGCGTGTGTGCGTGTACGTGTTTGTGTATGTGTGCGTGTGCGTGTGTGTATGTATGTATGTGTGTGTGTGTGTGTGTGTGTGTGTGTGCGTGTGTGTGTGTGTTTTAGTCTGTGTATGTGTACGCGTTTGCGTGTGCGCGTAAGCATGCGAGTGTGTGAGTCCGAGTGTGTGTGGTTGCTTGTGTCTAATCGCGTGCGTGAGTGTGTGAGTGTGCGAGCGCGTGTATTGTGCCTCTGCGTGTGTGTATGCGTGTACGTGCGGGTGGTTGGGTGATTGCGTGCGTGCGTGAGTAGAAGGGGGACACCTTAACACATCTGGCAACACTGCTTTTTTTTTGACGTCACAAGACCGCTCACGTGGGGGACCGGTTTTTCCACCCTTATTTTTACTCGCTTACGTGTAGGACGTGTTTTTTCACCCCTATTTTTGCACAACCACGTGTGAGACCGAATTTTCAACCCCTAATTATTTTTTATATGCCCTCGTGTGAGACCGTATCCTTTCTTTTCGAAGGCCCTTTTCAACCCTAATTAATTTTACTCGCTTACGCATAGGACGTGTATTTTCACCCCTATTTTTTACACACCCATGTGTGAGACCGTGTTTTTAACCCTTATTTTTTATACGCTTACGTATGAGGCCGTATTTTTTACCCTTATTTTGAGATGGTGATCTTTTAATTATTTTTATTAATATAAGATGATGATCTTTAATTATTTTTATTAATTAATTATCCTAGGGAGATTCTCAATGTAATGGTTTATAAGATGATGATCTTTAATTATTTTTTATTAATTAATTATTTTTAACCTGAGGGAAATTCTTAATCTGATAGCTTTAAGATGATGATAATCTTTATTTATTTTTATTAATTAATTATTTTTACTCGCTTACGTATAGGACGTGTATTTTCACCCCCTATTTTTTACACACCCACGTGTAGGACGTGTTTTTTCACCCCTATTTTATGACAGCTCACGTATAGGATGCGTACTTTCAACCCTCATGGTTTCTTTTCGAGGTCAACCCTAATTAGAGCCTTTTTTGCACATGCTCACGTGAGGGGCAGGTCTTGGTGCTGGGGGGCTGGATCTGGACCTAGGTCTTGGACTTTGAGCTGGTCTTAGGGTTATTTTTGATGGTATTAAGGTCCTTCTGACTATATTAATAGCAGTACCCCTGGAGGTTAGGCAAATGCACACGCATACAATGTTGGAAACTGCATAATTAATAAGATATTATTATTAAAATTATCGGTCCTATTGCTTTAAAATGGCCAAATGCTATTGGATGATCTTTTACCTAAAACGTTGTATTTCTAATAAGGAGGTTCTTCTGCGACACGTGTAGGGCTTCGCAACCTTATAAGATAAGTGTAGAGCTTAGCCCCTATTGTGGCCCCCTTGGTGCAATTGTATGTTGTTCTAACTTAAGCTTACAGCTCTAGGCCTTCGATCCGTCGTACAAAATTGCATTATAATAAGGAGGTTCTTGTAAGGCAGGACTTGTATCAGGGTCTGCGCCCTGGCCCCTTTGAGTAAAAATTGATTTTAGCACCATCTAGTGGCGTAAAGACTAATGAACATTTTCTGAAGATGATAATGCAAACCTCTCTCTTGCTCTATCTTGTTTCTTCCTCCCCCTCTCTCTTTCTCACACACGCACAAATAAATCAATTAATTAATCAATCTCAAACAAATCACGTTCGATCATCAGATAAAACTCAATCAATCAGCCGAAATTACGTCTTACAGTTTGCGGAAATCAGATTACAGATCAAACTGAATGCATTAAAGTCTAATTAAATATGACGTGAAATAATAAATAATTTCTACCCTAATGCAATGATGCTTTATGTATAGGCAGATCCTCTAAACAGCCACCACCTATAGATTAGGAACATCATATCTGATTTATTTGCATGTTTAATTACATACACACAAAACTATTTCATTGTAACGTGTTCATTAACAGCTGTAAAAACCCATTAAAAAGTAATAATTACTTATATATAACATAGAGTTAAATTAAAATTAACATGTTTTAAAAATATCAAACTGATATAATGGAAATAAAAGGCAAAAGGTTTTAATGGTTTATTATTATATACGCGAATTAACAATAACTATAAGTTTAAAATCCGTGCGTACCTGCTATTTTGTAGAGCTGATCTTATGACGTTAACCTGTGTAATAATATATTTAAAATTCTTTATCGGCATTTTGTTACCAATATCAGGTAAAATAAAATTATATATATATATATATATATATATATATATATATATATATATATATATATATATATTAAAAATAATACGCTTACCTTTAGAAGTTTTTCCTTCCACGCTACCATATGTTAAAACTGAGGTTTTTATACAACGTGTCTCACTAAAACACACTTTGTGAATGGATGAATATAAACACTCGATTACATACCTGTCATTAACTATTTTAGAAAGTAATACAGAAAAAACCTGAATTCGTATTTAACAAAACATGTACCTACTATCTATTATTACAGAGATGGGATTAATTCTTAAATTTAATTGATTTCGATAGAGCTCTGGAAATACTACAACCGTTCGAAATCTTGCTTCTTCTCTCGATATCAAAAAAGCTATACTAGTGGTACATTAAGTAAGCATAATAGCGGATACAGCTACAGTGCTAACGATTATTGATGTTTTTTTCTGCATGCATGAGATTTTTTGAATGAGACAGCCTCGCAGGTATTTTTTAAGAAAAGCTATACACATCTCACGAGATCAAACGAGATTTTTTGAGATACAATCTCATCATTTGCACCTTGAACGATTATATTGTAACCTATAAAGCAAGCTAATAACCCTAATAGTTTATCAGACATTATTACATGGGCACGAGGTTAGCTCTAAATTAACTGGTTTCAACACGGCTCTGGAAATGCTGCACACGCTTCAAATCTTTCAGCGAAAACACGCAAACGCGAAAAACACACTAACACAAAAAACACTCAAACACGCTAACACAAAAACACAAACGTAAAACGCTACCACGAAAACACGCTAACACAAAAAATACGCAAACGGAAAGACAGACAAATGCGAAAATACGTAAAAACGAAAACACGCAAATACGAAAACACAAACGAAAACACGCCAACACAAAAAACACGCAAAACGAAAACACGCTAAAGCGAAAAAACTTGTAAACTTGCAAACATGGAGCACCGTTGGGAAAAAACAAGTTTATTAACAAAATTGAAGGAAAGCTTAACGTTTGAAAATATATTATTATTATTATAAACAACAATACATCATTATTATTTAATAACATGCTTTATCGGTTTTCTTCTTCTTCTTGAACCGTGATTCGTTGTCATCATCATTATGATTTTGAGATTTGCCCTTCACCCCTATGTCATCGCTCTTCTTTCTCTTTTGTGAACCATCACCATCATCTTGAATGTGAGTTACGTTCAGCTCAATTACGTCATCGCTTTCATCACTATTTTGAACGGTTATGTTGTAATAGTTTATTAACAAGTCAGTAAAATCTCTAATGTCCGCTGATGTTGGCTCTTTAAAGTGTAGCTGTCATCGAGTGAGCATAACTATAATGTATTCTCCTGTTTATGAGCCAACATCAGCGGACATTAGAGATTTTACTAACTTGTTAATAAACTATTACAACATAATCGTTCAAGATAATGATGAAAGCGATGACGTAATTGAGCTGAACGTAACTCACATTCAAGATGATGGTGATGGTTCCCAGATGAGAAAGAAGAGCTATGACATAGGGGTGAAGGGCAAATCTCAAAATCATGATGATGATGACAACGAATCACGGTTCAAGAAGAAGAAGAAAACCGATAAAGCATGTTATTAAATAATAATGATGTATTGTTGTTTATAATAATAATAATATATTTTCAAACGTTAAACTTTCCTTCAATTTTGTTAATAAACTTGTTTTTTCCTAACGGTGCTCCACCGTCTTGATTCATGTTTGCAAGTTTACAAGTTTTTCGCTTTAGCGTGTTTTCGTTTGTGTTTTCGTATTTGCGTGTTTTCGTTTTTACGTATTTTCGCATTTGTCTGTCTTTCCGTTTGCGTATTTTTTGTGTTAGCGTGTTTTCGTGGTAGCGTGTTGCGTTTGTGTGTTTTTGTGTTAGCGTGTTTGAGTGTTTTTTGTGTTAGTGTGTTTTTCGTGTTTGCGTGTTTTAGCGCTCTCGCGCGCGCGTGTGTGTATGTGTGTGTGTGTGTGTGTGTGTGTGTGTGTGTGTGTGTGCGCGCGCGTACGTGCGTGCGTGCGAGCTTACGTGGGTGCGTGCGGTTGTACGTGCGAGCGTGCTAGCTTGCGTGCGTGTGTACGTGCGTGCGTGCATGCGAGCTTACGTGCGTGCGTGCGGTTGTACGTGCGAGCGTGCTAGCTTGCGTGCGTGTGTACGTACGTGCGTGTGTGCATGCGTGTTTTTCGTTTGATCCTCGTGCTAAAGCAGTGCTAGTCGATTGTATGTTGTTGTAGGCACTATTGTGTTGACTAAAAGCTATAATTGGCAACGTTGCTTGCTATACCCAGTCCATGGAGTTATGTTTAATTAGCTTTTTTTTGACAGATGTATTTATTTATGATAAGATCAGGCATGCATGTAAAGTAATATAGAGGTGAAACTAACTAGCTAATATGTTTTGCTGCTACACGTATCACAGTATTGAAGATTCTGTTTGTGTATTAGAAAAACGTACTACAGTCTCGAAACGGAATGCAGATAAAAATTGAAGGAAGTGAATACGGTACAACTTCTGCGAACGAGCTGAAAGATTTGAAGCGTGTGCAGCATTTCCAGAGCCGTGTTGAAACCAGTTAATTTAGAGCTAACCTCGTGCCCATGTAATAATGTCTGATAAACTATTAGGGTTATTAGTTTGCTTTATAGGTTACAATATAATCGTTCAAGGTGCAAATGATGAGATTGTATCTCAAAAAATCTCGTTTGATCTCGTGAGATGTGTATAGCTTTTCTTAAAAAATACCTGCGAGGCTGTCTCATTCAAAAAATCTCATGCATGCAGAAAAAAACATCAATAATCGTTAGCACTGTAGTTGTATCCGCTATTATGCTTACTTAATGTACCACTAGTATAGCTTTTTTGATATCGAGAGAAGAAGCAAGATTTCGAACGGTTGTAGTATTTCCAGAGCTCTATCGAAATCAATTAAATTTAAGAATTAATCCCATCTCTATGTAATAATAGATGTAGTATAAAAGTTACATATTTTAAGTATTTAATGTGTAATCACTCTTTAATGAGTTTTTTACGTTACCTGAAGAGTTAATTATTTAAAAAGTAATTTCCAAGTTAGCAAAATTTTTAAAATATTTGTGTTTTGAATGTAAATTTTTTTGTCGGTACATGTTTTGTTAAATACGAATTCAGGTTTTTTCTGTATTACTTTCTAAAATAGTTAATGACAGGTATGTAATCGAGTGTTTATATTCATCCATTCACAAAGTGTGTTTTAGTGAGACACGTTGTATAAAAATCTCAGTTTTAACATATGGTAGCGTGGAATATATATATATATATATATATATATATATATATATATATGTTTTTTACCTGATATTGCTAACAAAAATGCCGATAAAGAATTTTAAATATATTATTACACAGGTTAACGTCATAAGATCAGCTCTACAAAATAGCAGGTACGCACGGATTTTAAACTTATAGTTATTGTTAATTCGCGTATATAATAATAAACCATTAAAACCTTTTGCCTTTTATTTCCATTATATCAGTTTGATATTTTTAAAACATGTTAATTTTAATTTAACTCTATGTTATATATAAGTAATTATTACTTTTTAATGGGTTTTACAGCTGTTAATGAACACGTTACAATGAAATAGTTTTGTGTGTATGTAATTAAACATGCAAATAAATCAGATATGATGTTCCTAATCTATAGGTGGTGGCTGTTTAGAGGATCTGCCTATACATAAAGCATCATTGCATTAGGGTAGAAATTATTTATTATTTCACGTCATATTTAATTAGACTTTAATGCATTCAGTTTGATCTGTAATCTGATTTCCGCAAACTGTAAGACGTAATTTCGGCTGATTGATTGAGTTTTATCTGATGATCGAACGTGATTTGTTTGAGATTGATTAATTAATTGATTTGTTTGTGCGTGTGTGAGAAAGAGAGAGGGGGAGGAAGAAACAAGATAGAGCAAGAGAGAGGTTTGCATTATCATCTTCAGAAAATGTTCATTAGTCTTTACGCCACTAGATGGTGCTAAAATCAATTTTTACTCAAAGGGGCCAGGGCGCAGATCCTGATACAAGTCCTGCCTTACAAGAACCTCCTTATTATAATGCAATTTTGTATGACGGATCGAAGGCCTAGAGCTGTAAGCTTAAGTTAGAACAACATACAATTGCACCAAGGGGGCCACAATAGGGGCTAAGCTCTACACTTATCTTATAAGGTTGCGAAGCCCTACACGTGTCGCAGAAGAACCTCCTTATTAGAAATACAACGTTTTAGGTAAAAGATCATCCAATAGCATTTGGCCATTTTAAAGCAATAGGACCGATAATTTTAATAATAATATCTTATTAATTATGCAGTTTCCAACATTGTATGCGTGTGCATTTGCCTAACCTCCAGGGGTACTGCTATTAATATAGTCAGAAGGACCTTAATACCATCAAAAATAACCCTAAGACCAGCTCAAAGTCCAAGACCTAGGTCCAGATCCAGCCCCCCAGCACCAAGACCTGCCCCTCACGTGAGCATGTGCAAAAAAGGCTCTAATTAGGGTTGACCTCGAAAAGAAACCATGAGGGTTGAAAGTACGCATCCTATACGTGAGCTGTCATAAAATAGGGGTGAAAAAACACGTCCTACACGTGGGTGTGTAAAAAATAGGGGGTGAAAATACACGTCCTATACGTAAGCGAGTAAAAATAATTAATTAATAAAAATAAATAAAGATTATCATCATCTTAAAGCTATCAGATTAAGAATTTCCTTCAGGTTAAAAATAATTAATTAATAAAAAATAATTAAAGATCATCATCTTATAAACCATTACATTGAGAATCTCCCTAGGATAATTAATTAATAAAAATAATTAAAGATCATCATCTTATATTAATAAAAATAATTAAAAGATCACCATCTCAAAAATAAGGGTAAAAAATACGGCCTCATACGTAAGCGTATAAAAAATAAGGGTTGAAAACACGGTCTCACACATGGGTGTGTAAAAAATAGGGGTGAAAATACACGTCCTATACGTAAGCGAGTAAAATTAATTAGGGTTGAAAAGGGCCTTCGAAAAGAAAGGATACGGTCTCACACGAGGGCATATAAAAAATAATTAGGGGTTGAAAATTCGGTCTCACACGTGGTTGTGCAAAAATAGGGGTGAAAAAACACGTCCTACACGTAAGCGAGTAAAAATAAGGGTGGAAAAACCGGTCCCCCACGTGGGCGGTCTTGTGACGTCAAAAAAAAAGCAGTGTTGCCAGATGTGTTAAGGTGTCCCCCTTCTACTTGTGTGTACGCGTAGCCGTATGTGCGAGTGTGAATATAGTTTTCTTTCAACCCTGAAATTATCTTAATATTTCTTCATTTAGGTCTGTTCCTTAATAAAAAGGTAAGCACTGGACTGCTAAGTGCCAACGTTCTCTGCATTGTCAAAGTTTGACGACGTTTACGAAACTTTTGGTTTTTGTGTTTATTCGTTACCTTGTTTTCTGGTTTGTTCTAATTCTGCACCATGCTTTTATTATTGCGTGGATAGCGCATTTCATTTAAAATACATGTTCCAAAAAAGCAGAGAACGTCGTATGTACCAAGTGTATACAAATTAGGTAACCCACAGTTTTAGAACACATACGCTTACGCCATTACTTTTACTTTTCCTTTTCAATATTCTCAATTAAATTTAGTACACATTTATGTTTGTTTCATTTCTTTTTAATGAATAATTAGAGCATATTTCTTGCACAAATCTACAAAGTATATATAATCATAAATTATGCCTACCTTACAGTATTATACCAAGAATTAATTTATTTTATTTTCGGGAGGGTTTCTAGATTTCTGTAATTCATCTTGGCAACTAGTTTTTTTAAGCTATGTGGAAATTGTATGTGGCATATAACCAATAAAATACTTCAATTGAGAATTAGGATAGAGCTATTGGAATTTATAATTCGTAAAACTTAATTAAGCAAATTTGGGTGGTATTCTTGAAATGTATAAAAAATTGATTACAGTCTAAGATACTTAAATACATAAAATCGAATTAACTTAATCGTTTCATCTGTATGTAAAACATCTGTATTAATTGTTTATAAAGCATTTTAGTGCATGATTACAGTCTTAAGAATTTATTGAAGCAAACATAAAAAAGTCCTCCCTTATTTACTTAACTCGATAGTAATCCACATAATCCTAAAAAGACGCCGCTCGTAAAAAATGTCTAGCGCCATAATTGTTTATGTAAGTCCTCCCATTAAAAAATCCAAAAAGATTCTAAAGTATCATTCTTAAATAAAATAGGTATATAAAAAGTGCCGACGGTTATGTATGTTGTCGTGCACCAATAGGATTAAACCATTGACAATATATCACATCTTGATAAACTTTTCGAAATTTAATCCGTGTCGAATGTTATCTTATACTGTTAGATCGTTTTAGTGAATATATGAACCGTGTAACGTGAAAATTACGTACCGGAACTGATGTTTGTTGTAGCTACCTGAAGATGTATAATAGGTTTTGATTTTATAGATCGTTTCGTCTTGTTTTCTCACAAGTTTTTAGATTTACTTACAATGTATCCACTTAATTTGAAATCTACACCCTGAATACCTGTACACCTTTTTAAAGCTTTAGGTACATTATTAAAGAGATGACCATTTTAAAGGTCTTCAGATAAATATTTATTAAAGTTTACTAAATTTGTGAGTTATATTAGTTTCTTCAGAAAATAATGCAGGATATTTACTTGCATTTTAAAATGTGGTATTTTGGCTCATAATAGATATTTGTATCAGTAGTCCCAGACATATTCTTAAATTTTTTTTTGGTGAAGCCATATTTTAAGTTATGTTGGTAATACTGAACCTTAACATTTTAATGGTTTGCCGGTCTAAGCCAGAAACAATGAGTTTGAGGATTGGAAAGTAAGTATTGTCGAACAGAAGCCCCAAAAAACTTCACCAATCGAAATAAGCACCATTAACTTACACAGTTTCGCCGACGGGAAACAAACTTGCTTATTCTAACAGTACAAAATACGAGAGTTGTGGATACCACAAAATCATTAAAGGCGGTTTTATGAAGTATTTCTGGGCGCAGGAAGTTTATTCAGATTTAAAAAAACTTGTAAACGGTGGGCGAGAGTTCCTTCGACTATGGGGGGCGAGTCAGAGTTTCGGAACCTTTATGGTTCAATGTTTTCGCTGCTGGCGAATCGTTCCCCTTGACTGACGTCACGCACATGTTTTAGCGCACCTCATCAATTGTCGCAATAGTTTCAGTCGAACTCAAAAAACAATGGTGAGCCACCATACAGTAACGATAGCCTTCTTCTGACATAATTTCGGTAAGGTATGGCACATCACCATCCATCCCATGAGCTTATCACTTACGGTTGCAGCTTTTCTCGCACATCATAAACGACGATATCTTTGACTATCGTTCAAATCGTCCGATGCCCACCTATGGAGATTTTCCAATAGATTTCGGGTGATCTGAAACCGTTGCCTAATTTACACTGAACTCATCAGCGAGCTCTCCAACAGCTGTGCATAGGACATTCTTTGACTACTGCTTTTAAATCTTGATCCTTCTCTCTCTTATTTTGAAAATCGAATTCTACAAGATCAAATTCGTTACACCACACATTGTACGTGCGTTCATGAACACTTCTTTTACCCTACTTGGTTAACGTTTCGAGCTGTTTCTGATGCATTGGGACCTTGTATGTATTCATAATAATAAATTTGATGAAAACCGCGTTTCGTCACCGAAAAATAAATGTTTAGTAAAATGCCGAGACAGCTTGGGTTTTAATGCCAATTGGGTCATAAGTTTAAGAACTTATGTTTTATAGGTGCGAACGTTTAAGGACGAGGTAATGAAGTAGCCGAATTATGAAACTGGAAATGGGTACGGTAGAGCAAGCTCAGGATTGCATATCATTAAATATTTTATTTCTTTTATCCTTGAAATAATTTGATACTTTTTTGAAAACCAATAACAACCGAGGTGCTGAAAGTACATGGCAAATAACCTATTAAGAGAGCGTTGAAAGTGAATGTCTCAGGACTACAACTGGGCAAAAATATCAATTAATTGATTTTAATCTATTATAATCGATTAATCATGTTTTTAATAAATTTTTGAAAATACTCGATTAATCATGAATAAATTATTTTATTAATCCATTATTTGATTTTCAATTAATGAACAATTATGTTCAGTACTCGGTTATCCATTGTTCAGACTTACAATCGTCCTCCCTTATTATTCATTACACCACACATTGTATGTGCGTTCATGAACACTTCTTTTATCTTACTTGGTTAGCGTTTCGAGCTGTTTCTTCTGATGCATTAGGACCTTGTACGTATTCATAATAATAAATTTGGTGAAAACCACGTTTCGTCACCGAAAAATAAATGTTCAGTAAAATGCCAAGACAGCTTGGGTTTTCATGCCCATTGGGTCATAAGTCTAAGAACTCATGTTTTATAGGTGCGAACGTTTAAGGACGAGGCAATGAAGTTGCCGAATTATGAAAATGGAAATGGATACGGTACAGCAAGCTCAGGATTGCATATCATTATATATTTTATTTCATCCTGCGAAACATAGTTCAAAATAATTACAAATTACAAATCTATTATAATCGATTAATCATGTTTTTAATAAATTTTTGAAAATACTCGATTAATCATGAATAAATTATTTTATTAATCTATTATTTGATTATCGATTAATGAACAATTATGTTCAGTACTCGGTTATCGATTGTTCAGACTTACACATTGTATGTGCGTTCATGAACACTTCTTTTACCCTACTTGGTTAACGTTTCAAGCTGTTTCTGATGCATTGGGACCTTGTACGTATTCATAATAATAAATTTGGTGAAAACCGCGTTTCGTCACCGAAAAATAAATGTGCAGAAAATGCCAAGACAGCTTGGGTTTTCATGCTCATTGGGTCATAAGTCTAAGAACTCATGTTTTATAGGTGCGAACGTTTAAGGACGAGGTAATGAAGTAGCCGAATTATGAAACTGGAAATGGGTACGGTAGAGCAAGCTCAGGATTGCATATCATTAAATATTTTATTTCTTTTATCCTGCGAAACATATTTCAAAATAATTACAAATAACAAATCTAGTTACATTTTCGGAACTTCATTCGCAACGGTTGCTTGGTTAATGTTTTGTTTGTTAATTTTCTTGAAATAATTTGATACTTTTTTGAAAACCAATAACAACCGAGGTGCTGAAAGTACATGGCAAATAACCTATTAAAAGAGCGTAGAAAGTGAATGCTTCAGGACTACAACTGGGCAAAAATTACAATTAATTGATTTTAATCTATTATAATCGATTAATCATGTTTTTAATAAATTTTTGAAAATACTCGATTAATCATGAATAAATTATTTTATTAATCCATTATTTGGTTATCGATTAATGAACAATTATGTTCAGTACTCGGTTATCGATTGTTCAGACTTACAATCGCCCTCCCTTATTATTCATTACACCACACATTGTATGTGCGTTCATGAACACTTCTTTTACCCTACTTGGTTAACGTTTCGAGCTGTTTCTGATGGATTGGGACCTTGTACGTATTCATAATAATAAATTTGGTGAAAACCGCGTTTCGTCACCGAAAAATAAATGTTCAGTAAAATGCCAGGACAGCTTGGGTTTTCATGCCCATTGGGTCGTAAGTCTAAGAACTCATGTTTTATAGGTGCGAACGTTTAAGGACGAGGCAATGAAGTTGCCGAATTATGAAACTAGAAATGGGTACGGTAGAGCAAGCTCAGGATTGCATATCATTATATATTTTATTTCATCCTGCGAAATATAGTTCAAAATAATTACAAATTACAAATCTATTATAATCGATTAATCATGATTTTAATAAATTTTTGAAAATACTCGATTAAACATGAATAAATTATTTTATTAATCCATTATTTGATTATCGATTAATGAACAATTATGTTCAGTACTCGGTTATCGATTGTTCAAACTTACAATCGTCCTCCCTTATTCCACATTAAATTTTCTGTCACAGCCCTAGTTTATGTATTATATTTCACTATGTTCTAAGTATTATTTGCAGTAAATACGTAAATAAATGAATACATTTGACTTTTACCCAATTATATTTGTAATGCATGCGCTGTTATTTTCCTCTAGACTGACGTTCTTCAATTAACTAACGTTGGATTAATCGATTGTTTGATTATTCGATTATATGACTAATTGATTATTTGATTAATCGATTTTTTGATTAATCAATTGTTTGATTAATCGATTATTTGAGTATCGATTAATAAACAAAATCAATTATTTTCAGTAATCGATTATCGATTATTCAAGCTTATAATCGCCCACCTCTACACAGGACTATCAAGCCTATACCTTATACATGAAAAGTGCTGTTACTAAGCTCAGAACTCAATGCACAAATACCAGCTGAGTTTCTAGAGGAAAGCTCTTTGACTACGTAAGCACATTCCTGAAAAAACAATTAATTGGTACTCAACCTAAACAATCCAACACATTAACCCGAGATGAAAGCTATAGATTAATGAAAGAATTGTGTGCTCTTGAATATCTCCCCACAAGCAAGAGGAAATATCAAAATTAAAATATACAAATTTTTAACAGGTTGTAGCTGTGATTGTATCAATTCCTGGATCTTAAATCCAGATTCAACATCTTGGAATAAGGCCTACATGGAAAGCATGATAATTATCTACTTTAAGAAATATAATCACAACAATTAAGGGTGCACCACAGGTGGCACACGCTTTATGTTTCCTGTTTCGAGTTTCACGTTTCGTGTTTTGTGTTGGCAACTGTGATATTCCTTTTGTAATTAGATGGATGCTACACCTAACTTCATATAGGTAATGCGAGAGTATTGTTTTTTTACATTCCAACCTACATATACATATGTAGGTGTAGAAGGTTACGCAATCGACTTTTTTTTCACTATCGTTAAATTGACTTATTAGCTCATTTTACAACTTTTGGCCAAGTTTCGTCAAGATCGGCCATGATGTCTGGATGTGTGTGAGTGTGGATGTGTGTGTATGGATGTATGTTAGTATCCACGATAAGTCCAGAACGAAAATGACTACGTATCTAAAATTTTGTATTTAAGCTTATTTTCATTTGGGTTAGAGCTGATTAGATTTTGGGAGAAATCGAGCGGCGGAGAGGGGGGTTTATTAGGGTCAGTTTTTGGTTTTTATCAAATATATCTAAAACAGCTACATATTTCAAAGATATAAAAATATCTTTGAAATATGTAGCTGTTTTAGATAAATTTTTTTTACAACGTTTTTTAATGTAAAGCGAAATAAATGTAAAAATTACATAAATATGACTGGAAATGCTGAAGCTGTATTATCGATATTTTTATAGAAGCGGGCGGCTATGGAACTTTTTTTGCCTTACATGTAGTTATGTCTATAAATGTCTATCTGACATGAAGTTTTAAACGTCATTCTGGCATTGATTATGTTTTTGTTTTAACAATGTTGCCTGCTTTCGTTATGAACGTAGAAAAAAAAGGTTGCATAGTTATTTAGAAAAATTGAAATCGAAATTATTTCATTTCTTTTAATTTCAATTTTGTAGGTTGGAAGGTCGTGTGGTGTTCCACACCAGATATTTAAACTACTTTAGTCAAAATAAGATTCCTGTAGTGCTAAAAGTACTATTTTAATTAGCTGTACTATTGTTATGAGGAAAAGTACGTCCAAAAATATTATTATTGTAACGTTTAGAATTTTCTCAACAAACAATCGTTGGAGAATCAAACGTTCGATTGCATGATCTTTACCTACTTTAATTAATTTCCCCAAATTAAAGGAATATGTCCAATGAGCGGTTTTCTTTGAATATCAACTAAACTTTGAATACAAAAATTTTACCAACGTCAAAAATTTAACAATTTTGTTGTCCAAATATTAATTTGTCGCACTCATAGTGTTAATGTTCTTTTTAAATGTCTTTTCACTGCAAGAAGGTATCTACTATGGTATCCTCGCCGATACGGTAGTAAAATGTTTGCCTGTTTAGCAGTTCGCTATTGTACCGCGGGAAACGTCCTCCGCCCTATATACTATAGACGAGGTACCCGAAGAAGTGAGGAGAACGTGATAAATATTTTAGCGTATGTGGAGTGCATCAGTCAGCTAAGTGTTAGAGTGATTTCAAGACACTTAGGTGTTCCTCGGATTACAGTATTAAAATAACAGTCGATGAATAATTACCCTTACTACTACATGAAATTAACCTTAACTTTTTTATCTTTGAAACATACCCACGTATTAAGTAAAATGTATCTCAGTTTACATCCGTATCATATTGAGCTCCACTAAGCGCTAGGCACACAAATCTTAGGTTATTTTACATTCAATGAGTCGCTTAGCGAGCAAACATATTTAAATTGTTTGGCAGTCACTTATCAGCTCTTTTACAAAATGTGCTATAGGAAACTAGAAGAACAATGTGTTTTCAATATGACATTTCCCAGTCGCATTTCACTACAATTTTGGGCGATTGCTTCATCAAACATTTGCTGATAGTGGATTGCAAGAGGCCTATTTGTTTGGCCTGTAAAGTTATTTTTTATGTCCATAAGCAAAAGAAACAGCAAAATATTACTATTTTTAATATTAGCAGAATTAAATCTTTACCTGCTTTTTCTTGTCACCTGATAACACTTTATGGCGATATTAAAAGGACTTTGTTTATACCATGAGACCTACGACGAGAGAAAATATGGTACAACAGGTAACGGTGAGTATTCGTGGCATAAGTATAGCGGAGATGGAAACGGCTGTCTAGACAAACAGAGAGAGAGAGAGTAGAATTGTATATACAAAATGGTAGACATCAGTTTGAGTATTAGGACCTCACAGAATATTCCATGTTTGGCATATTTTCTTTCCAAAGCTTACTTGATATTGAAAGGAAACCGTTGACTAGATTAACACAGTAATTAATCATGTATTCTATTAGTACTGAGAAATTCTCCAACAATTTTGTGTAATACCACCCTTTATTACGTAAAAAATCGATGTTAACATCCAGTTGAAAATTTTGGACCGTTTATCCACATGTCTACACATTTTATTCATATTTTTGTTAATATGTTCAATTTAAAATGATGTGTCCAATTGTGCTTTTCGTTAGGATTTTTAGGTTCTTTTTGCTATATCTAACCACGTAAAAAAACTATATATCGACGTATTTGATTTTTTCGAAAAACTGCGCAATATATGTCAGTTTTTGAAATAGCGCCCTCTAGCGGCATTAGTAAAAAGGTATATGCCATAACTTATAAAGGTAAAAAGTGAGACTTGTAAATGAGATCAAGTTCACTCAATTCGGTTAGTCAAACCGGAGCATTTTTCAAAGTAAAGATGTAACCTTCCCCCACCGCTTTTTTTGACAAATGACGAAGATGATGTTCAGAGATCTCTGAACGTTACAATAATAATATTTTTTGACGTATCTTTCCTCGTAATTTTTTGAGAAAAACACATTTTTATGTTTTAATGCCACTATTACGCTCCATAGCGGACATATCAGAGGTTTGAAAATATTTTCCACCGATTTATTTTAGCCACTTTTATTAAAAATATATTTTTTCTAAAGCTGTGAGATAATTAATTTCTCAGATACAGCCGGTTACCTCTCTTAATGGGACACCCAGTATATGTATGCTATGCAGGTCAGTAGTTGATGTAAACAACGTAGCTAGGTTAATTTGCTCCGCAACGGCTGACATCGAGGTTGTGTCTTGATGGGAGGCCTCCACACGACCGAACCAGAAAATATATTCACAATTAAAAAGGTTAGAACCTTTTAAAAAAATACTGATCTGGTGTGACACCATCACAGTTGAGTAAAACCTGGGTTAGAAAATGGCAAGAAGTTCTGAAGCTTTTGTGAGAAGCTAGTTTGGCAAAAACAAAAAGTTTGAAAATGTTTCGGATTTTACAAGGTATCCGTAATCGTCGACAAAATAATTTTGATGGAAACCGTTAAAAACCAATCAACGTACTGACTTGCAGAATTTTGAAACACTCGGAAATTTTCGTGACGATTTGATTGGATTATTACTTTAAATGTTTACTTCTATTGGCAAATGTATAATATTTTACACTAGGTTTATTTATTTAAATTGCTACACCACAGTGTGATGGGTTTTTTGGAAATGGATTATGGACATTTCTTGTGCAGAAGTTTTAGAATCCCAAGTTTTAGATTATTGAGTTTATATTCAAAATTTTATGGTTGTCATTGATTAGGGGAAACGTGGGTAAAAATCCCCCCCCCCCGCGGGTTAAGTTTGAAATTTAATTTAGTGCATTTCATAACTGTTGTTATTCGCTGCTGAAAACATAATGTTTTTTATAGAATTATTGAAGTAAGTGGAAATTTGAGCAATTCTTCATTTTAGGCTATCGGAGCTTCGAAAATCTTAGCACGGTTTGAGACAACCCTGCTAAAAACATTCCTTCAGACATTACGCCTTAGAAATGAAAGATAGATTTTTTTGCCTGACGAAAAAAGATATGGCCTACCAACTACCTGAAGAAAATGGAATCTCTAATCGATTCGGCAAGAAGAAACAATCTGAGGGGCCAACTTGGTTTACCAGTTTTCTTTCTTATTACCCAGAACTTTAATTTCGGACACACCGGAGGCAACGTCTGCCGCAAGAGGTCGCAAATTCAATAATGAAGTTATATCAAATTTTTCATAGGATTACATACCTAATCAAAAAAATATACTATTACTGATCCATCACGAATCTAGGTGGTATCAAGCAGGCTTTCAAAAATTGCAGCCTATAAGAACTAAAACAAGTAGGAGCGCTCTGGCGTTGTCTGAATAAATGCCGCAGGCTACTTTATACCTAACTATAATTTTTCCACGCAAAAAAAGAAATGAATTGCTGTTTTTTGGGTATTCCATTTGGTACATGACTTTACAAAATGAGTCTGGTTGTATTTTTTTGAATTTCTGAAACATTTTCAAAACCATGTCCTTAGTGATTCTGAAAATAAAGCGTTTCTAATTCTTGATAGGCATGCAACTCACAAGAGCGTTGAAGCTATAAAGTATTGTAGAGAACATGGAATTGTATCCTTATCACTGCCAGCTCACTGCACGCACAAAATGTACCCATTAGATATTGCTTTATTTTCTTCGCTAATGTCTGTTTATAACGAGGAAGTACTTTGTGAATGAAAAACAATCCTGGCAAAATCGTAACGCTATATAATACAGGCTACTATTTCGGTCAGGCGTATCCACGCTCTGCGACAATGAGCAAGGTCCTAAGTGGTTTTGAAAAGGCGAGTATCTGCACATTGAACCCGCATTTTTTTCCTGACTGGGCTTTTCAACCTGTCGCTACTACTAATAGACCAATGAAAAATACCGACAATCAAGAAGAAATAGAATCACAATCAGAACCAAGTAGGTTATAGAATAAGTTATTTAGCCAGTGAGGATTATGTTTACAAATGACATTTTGTTTAAGGTGTATCAAGGACATTGCGCATGGAGAAACTACAGTTATGGACATCAACAAGGATGGTAGTCAAGAAGATGTGAGATCCTTAGAACCAGGTAGGTACCTAAAACCTCATTTCGTTAGGCATTTATTTATTTCCGATGGCTTAATATTTATTTCGGTAGCTCCAGGTCTTTCCAATTCTTGCAGAAAAATGAACAATCAGCACCAACGAAAGTATTTAACATCATCTGAGGAGGTAGAGGGTAAATAGCAACCAAGTGGTGGCTTACCAGATGAAGTCAGCATTATTAATCATTTTACGCCAATCAAGAGGGCCATTTTACCTACCGGTGCCAACAATTTAATGTTTAATGTTTTTTTTTAATGATTTGTTCATTATCTGCTGAAATATTATAAAAATATAAATATAAGTTATAACACCAGCAAGCCGTTCTTGCGCTTAAACTAAAAAAATTTTATGTATTTCTTTCCAAATTTCCCCTTTAGTGCGCGCTAGGAATTATAGCTCCTATTCACAAATTACGAATTTACTCCTCACAAAATAATATTCTGTAATCCAATATAGTGCTGCTATCTAGCCTACAGTAGCAGAAACATAACCAAGATATTGGTTTTGATACGAAAGGGCTCTTTATTTAATATGTTTATGTGTACTCGTGAGGGGTAGTTAGTAGTTTGTGTTGCCTTACAGATAGATGAAATATGGAATCTTTACAATCCAAAACATGTCGAGGCATTTCTTAGTCTCCCAGAAAATGAAACATGCGGAAACTGAAGGCGACGAGGGTGCATTTGATGAATATCTGATCCGAATTCATCTTTATCTACTACACGCTAATCAAGTGCACGAGTTTCACTTCCCAGTCCAACACTATCCACGACTGAGATGGCCGATGTTCTTATTACTGAAAATAAAAAAATGTCCAGATAATCAAACGGGCGCTGATCCTCAAAGTCTACCAATAGATGACAGTTTTTTAGACGAAACTAATGACTGGGACTGTAACATGGATTACTTTGAAGGATTAAATATTCTATTGGATAGTATCCCAACACCAAAAACCACATTGCCTAAAAAATCTAAAGAAATTGATTTCTTTTTGAAGATTTTTGCCGAAGAAATAATATTTTCACTTGCAGATCGAACTAACCTTCAAGCATCGCAACCGCCACAAAATAATAAAGCGCAACATGTGGCATTGCACAACGATTGAGGAAATCAAAGCTTTGTTTGGTATGGTGATTTTCGTGGGTATTCATACATTACCATGTGTGGCTAATGATTGGTCGAGCGATCCAAACTTTCTGTGTTGCGCAAGTAATGACATCGACAAAATATAAAAAGTGTGACAACAGTACTGCAGTCAAAAAAGAAAAAGGGGGATATGATAAATTACGTAAAGTCCGGCCACTGTTAAACAATCTACAAAGGACTATTTCTTCATCATATAAATATTCTTGGATATTGACTGTAGACGAATATATGGTCTTTTATAAAACAGTACAGATAAACCCATTAAGCGGGTACGTAATATACACTCAGCGACAGAATTAACCGCCCACCCAATTATTTTTATTATTACAGTATATGGAATATGGATCAGTGGAAGAACGATCTATTCTCTGACGAGACCATAATTGATTTAAAGTGTCCCGATGGTTGTCAGCGTGTATACAGACGCCCGAATGAGTAGTTTGCTCCTTGTGTTCTTGTAGAATTTGTGGGTTACAAAGGAAGCTCAATAATAATATGGGGCGAAATTTCTTACGAAGCTCGCACAGACCTGATCTTTGATAGAGGCGGTGTAGATGCTCACAGGTATGTAGAAGAAGTTCTTCAAGTCCATGTCATTCCATTTGCACCATTTGTTGGAGATAACTTTGTGTTAATGCAAGACAACGCACGATGTCATGTCGCTCGAGGAGTTTTGCAATACCTTAACGCAGTTGGCATCAGAACTTTACCATGTCCGGCAAACAGTCCAGACCTCAACCCGATAGAGCACATATGGAACAATCTAAAAACGTATCCACGATACTTTTTCCATAAATTTCATTTATTCCTAATTTTGTTTAAAATGTCGAAATTTTCAAAACTGTTTTTTCTTTTACTTTGTATGAATAAACAAACATATTCAATTGGTTGGCTTTGGTTCGCTTTTTTAACATGTACTTAGACAATAAAAATTATTAAAAAAATATTCAGAACTATAAAATTCTTCGACTAAATACCAAAACATAGGATGGGCGGTTAATTCTGACGCTGAGTGTACAATTTTGACATTTACGTTGGAAAATGAGAAAATAATAATGGTCCAGCGCTTCTCGGTGAGCGTGTAATTTTACATCTTACAGCAGGAATACAACGCAAAAATTGTTTTGTAGTATTCGACAATTTTTTCACTACATATTCCTTGATTAAAAAAAGCTGGAACGGTAAGAGCGAACAGAAAAGGTTTACCCACAATGATGAAAAATAGTCAATCTCTTGAGAGGATTATGAAGTGGGTGGATAACAATCCAGTCAATGTTCTGTCGTCGTGTTTCTCCCTAAGAATACTACTTACGTAGAAAGAAAAAATAAAAGTGGAGAAAAAATTTGCGTTTTATGGCCGCGGGTTGTCGCAGAGTTTAAAAAATGTATGGCTGGTGTTGACAGGTTTAACCAGTTGAGAGAAAGTTATGAAATCGCCAGAAAAAGCTCCAAGCAGTGGTTTCGTATATTTTACTATTTGCTTGATATGGCTATAATAGATGCATACATTCTAATGAAAACTACTAACACAGCTTCAATTTCATATTAACTTAGCCAAACAACTCATCGCAGGATATTCATCCAGTAAATGCACATATAACCAGTTTACTTCTTGGGGAATAAAATAACCGTACCTGATAAGGTAAGTTTATCTAATGTTGGCAAACATTTATTTCTCCGGCAAGAAAAAAAGGATAATACTTTGTTCCGGATGTACTCTTTTTTATTTTCCATGGAAAACAAAAATACTAGTTCTTCTTAAAATTAACCGTTTTATTTTTTATTAACCTTAAGAGGGCACTGGGAAGCAATCTTCCCACATCTTTAAACGAAAACAAATCCAAAATTCCAATTTAGTTTAAAAAATACAGCTAATTTAATACAATTTTTCATATTTACCTCATCACCAAAGACTCTAATAAGCTCGCACCCACTAAATGGTTAAAAACATTAGAGGGGTTATCTTTACCCAGTTTTCCTATATTATACATAGTTTCCTCAGAAACTACTGATTGGATGAGTACTATTTTATGTCAGAAGAGGTTATAGTGTTCGAAATGTCATCACTTGTACCAAATAGTGCTGAACACATAGAAATGATAAGTACGTTCAGACCAGTATCTAATATTAATTATTTTTAATGGTTCACTCTAAGCTGGGATTATGCAATATTCACGATTGCATCTCGTAGAGAGCGGGATTTACTGGTCTTTGATTCTCCCTTTAAAATAATAGGATTATAAAAACAGAACAGGATTAGATAGGGATTTTAGAATTAAACATACGTGATCTTGCATCATTCCACGTCGGACATTTCAATAAGCAAAAAAAAAATCAGACGAAATAATTTTATCAATAATTGGCACTTAACTTCCTACGTATTGTTAATAACAAAGAAGTCAGATCCTTTTGTAGGAAAAACTGACCGGTGCAGTGCAGCTATTGTATACTTGTCTGCCTAAACAGGATGCAGAATTGCTGCAAATATCAAATAATGGATAATAGTAGAGTCAGACAGATGATTTATTAAGGGGTGGTACTTATTGAATTGTTGAAATGTTTTTCTATTGAAATATTGAGAGGCCATGATATGGATCATATCCAATATTTAGACATTTGGATTAAGTTTTAATTTATTAATATTCTTCTTCGTAGCGCAAGGTCTTTATATAACAACAAAATTAGTATCATTATATAGTTTGCATTATTAAAATCTATTTTAGGTGATATCTTCGTGACTTTCATAAAACACTTTCGGCAATGCCTCTGTAAAGCTAGAGCTCATTAACATCACTTTTTTTCAGTACTCGCACAAGAATGATTTAAAATCGTAATTAATTTCGGATTTTTCAGATCGGTACGGTGTGTTTTTTGTTGTCAGAATAAATATAACACAAGCGAGAGATCACTAACAAGCGTCGAGGGTGGTATTCGTTGGAGGGCGCGACCCTCGTAAATTAAAGAGCGCCCTCGCAATTCTAGACGCTACCGTTCCTACGGGTCAATCACTGTTATAACCTCCCTTTTTAGTTCGAAACAATGCCCTTTCTGCTAACAAAGTTTTTTTACAGCAGTTATTAGTTTAATAATAGATCTTTTGATGAAACATTCTTCTTTTAAATTGACAATTAGCTTGAAATTGTATTTTAATTCAGATCCGAGTAAATTTAAGTATTTTCACAACATTTATGATTTCTTTAATGGAACAGACCACTCAAAAGTTTAGAGCCTAAGTAACAATTATAATTATCCGTACGTAACATACATACGATAATTGTTTTGTAATAACAAGTATAGACATTAAACTACACTTTTCTTACTAGGATCGCGCTTAAAGGAAAATTGTACACCGCATTGCATTCAAAAGTAAAACCTACAAAATTCAGTTAAAAAGTACAACGTTTCCATTAAAATGCAGTTGTTTATTGCTAATTTTTCACTCACAAATAGCTTTAACCTTAATGGATACTCAAACGCCAAAAATTAATTAAGGTAATTTTAAGTCAATAGAAATATTAATATTAATTAGTATTTTGCTAACAACCAAAATACACCCGCGTACCATACAAAACCCATACACACCGAACGCGTTTCACTAGCTAAGCTATCATAATCAGTGGTCGACTAGGACGAACTAAAGCAATTTCTAATATACAGGGTGAGTCATTAGTGCGCCGTCGGAAGATCCTGGCTTTACTATTAAAAATTAAAAAAATGTTATAGCGCCGATCTATATCAGACTTAGATGTGCATCAAATAAAAATAGTTTTATCCCTATAGGGTGTTCCATAATTGCAGGACCGAACTCAGCATTGTTTTGTTAAATGGAACCCTATATTTATTCAATTTTATTATTATTTGTCTTGTTGAATGCTAAAAAACGGTACTTCGTTTTTAAATTTATTTTGTGGCGTTGCCAAGTTAGAGCATTTTTCTTTAAAAAAGTGAAAATTTATACCTTTACTTTAATTGTTCTGAAGACTTTAATATTAACAGTAGAACTGTATGGTTTGGCAGACGGTTAAACAAGACCTTGCTCTATCTTTTGACCTTCATACTTTCTGATTATGCTATACTGGGTGTTTACAAAATATGGTCAATTTTTGCAAATTTGAAATGACCATAACTTTTGTTTTTTAAATGGAACACCCTGTATTTTATCATGTCATCGTGTTCTGTTTTTAATTCTCTTACTTTTTTATTAAGCATGTAACATACCTAACGTTACGCGTTCTCGAAATATTTAAGATTTGTTGCAAAATTAATGACAATTGTGACAAACTGGACGGTCTATACAAAAGTAATAAAGCAAACAAAAGAATTTGTATTTGAAAAATCATAAATTATTGAGAAAATTATAATAAGTTATAACTAAATCAAATGCTCGATGTGTCCTACATTTTCTTGCAAACCGGTGTGAATTCTCCTCAAAAAAGAATCTTCAACATTTCGCAGCATATTTCGGTTAACCATTTGAAATGCATTCCGTATTCTAATTTTCATATCTTCTTTGGTGGTAGGAGATTCTTGGTATACTAAGCTTTTAATATAACCCCACAGGAAAAATCTAATTTTGTCAGATCAGGAGTCCGAGCTGGCCATCCTACTGGCCCTCCTCTCCTAATTAATTTATTGGGAAACGTTCTGTCTAGATGTTCTCTAACAATGCGACTATAGTGGGGAGGCGCACCATCCCGCTGAAACCACATCCATTGACGTATGTCTAACGGTAATTCTTCAAGGAGCGGAGGTAACTCATTTTGAAGAAATTCGGGATATGATTGACCATTAATGTTTCTTTCAAAAAAGTAAGGTCCAATTATATGGTTCCCTACTATCCCGCCCCACACATTCAAAGACCAGCGATGCTGATGATCTACTCTTCTAATAGCGTGGGGATTTGTATTGTCATAATAATGGAAATTATGCCTGTTCACAAAACCATTTTTGTGAAAGGTTGCTTCGTCGGTCATCAAAATGTGTTTAAAGAAATCATTGTCCTGTCCTAATCGTTCCAGTGCCCACTGGGAGAATTCAAGTCTTTGAAAATCATTTGCATTCAGCTCTTGGACTAGTTAAATGGTATGGACGAAATTTATTTTTCGAATAATCTTGGAAACACTAGTTTGACTAATACCTAAATCAGCACTGAGGTTTCTTGTGCTAATGTTTGGATTTTCACTACACTGATTAGTACCACAAATACGTTTTCTTCGTTTATAACCCTTTTTCTCGTTCTTTTCTTTCGTATTGTATATGTCCTGTTCTTTCAAATCTTTCTTTGAGTTTTCAAATATCCTTGGATCAGGATGCCTGCGCTCAGAAATCGTTGTTGATAAATTCTGGAAGCAAGAAATGAATTTCTTTCACCTTCACCCAAAGCGTAGACCATGTCAATACATTCATCTTGTGAAAATTTCATTTTTCAACTAAACGCTACTGGATGCCCTTTTTACACTTATTGCCATATTATAAAATTATGATTTTAAAAACTCGAATAAAAGTAAACCTTTGTCCATTAGTGTTTATTGAACCATATTGCCAACAAGACATTTACGATTTGTAAATATTCAAAGCAAAAGTCATGATTATTTTATTAATTTTGCAACAAATCTTAAATATTTCGAGAACGCGTAACGTTTATATTACATGATTAATAAAAAGTAAGAGAATTAAAACAGAACACGATGACATGATAAAATATAGGGTGTTCCATTTAAAAACAAAAGTTATGGTCATTTCAAATTTGAAAATTGACCATATTTTGTAAACACCAGTATAGTATAATCAGGAAGTATGAAGGTCAAAAGATAGAGCAAGTCTTGTTTACGTCTGCCAAACCTACAGTTCTACTGTTAATATTAAAGTCTTCAGAACAATTTAGAAGTATAAATTTTACTTTTTAAAGAAAAATGCTCTAACTTGCAACGCAAAATAAATTTAAAAGAAGTACCGTTTTTAGCATTCAACAAGACAAATAATAATAAATTAAATAAATATAGGGTTTCATTTAACAAAACAAAGCTGAGTCCGGTCCTGCAATTAGGGAACACCCTATAGGGATGAAACTATTTTTATTCGATTTACATCTAAGTTTGATATAGATCGGCGCTATAACATTTTTTTTATTTTTAATAATAAAGCCAGGATCTTCCGACGGCGCACTAATGACTCACCCTGAAACTACCATCACCGAGTAACCTTCTGGTGAAAGTAAAAATTATTAAAGTTTAATGAGTTCTGAATAGCCTAAAGATCCTTGATCGTCGCGTCATTAGAACTTGTTTGTTTTTGAAAATCTTTAAACTATCATAGCAATCAAGTTCGTACTACATGATTTTTATCAAACATATATAGAACTATGCGGAGTTGTCCCAACGTTTGTATTTGATATGAGTTAAATGTTCTTTAATGCGAATTTTGATAGATCGTTTAATTTGCCCTAATATATTTGTTCACAATTTTTACAATTCCCGACCTATACTGCTTATGCACTTGATCTTTTGGATTGCCTAAATGAGTTTGAAAACTATTATCTGAAGTTGTAACTGTTTTCAAAGTAATTTTGGAAAGCATTTTAGATAAACCTTCCAAAGCTTAATTTGAAAATACTCACTACTTCAGATAATAGTTTACAAACTCATTTAGGCAATCCAGAGGATCAAGTGGATAAACACGATAGGTCGGGAATTTATAAAATGAATTGTAAAAATTGTGAACGAATATATGTAGGGCAAACTATACGATCTATCAAAATTTGTTTTAAAGAACATACAGCTCATATTAAATACAAACGTTAGGACAAGTTTGTGATAGCCCTACATATGTTTGATAAAAATAGTGTAGTAGATGAGTTATCCTTAATCAAATATGTGAATAATAATTACGTCTTGATTGATAGGAAAGTTTAGAGATCTTCAAAAACAAACAAATTCTAATGCATAATGACTACCAAGGACCTTTGGGTTACTTAGACCATTAACTTTCATAACTCACTTTTACCAGAAAAGCAACACTGATAATAGCTTAGCTATTGAAACGTACACTGTGTTTTTTTAATGTTGTATGGTACATTTCATATTTTTCACTTTTCTAACAGTTTAATAGATTATGCTTGGCATAGTTATGGAGATGCGGGGTTATTTTAGTTTAACCATATTGCTTTTGTTTTATCTTTAGGAATAACGCAATCTGATGGTTAAGTTTTCATCCAAAACAGCGACATCATTTCACCGATTGTGCCAAACTCGCTGAATATCCAAAACGTCAATAAATTCAAAATGGCGATTAACAAAATACAAAATGATTCACTTTGTGTAAGTTTCCACTATTTTGAAGTTTTAATAGGGCAAATAAATATCTATAAATCGACATGTTGTGGGCATTTTATTCATAGGCGACGTTTTCGATACTCTTATGCTAATATTTTGTTGATATAGTCAAACATTATAGTCCACAAATTGGTTCTTTTGACAAATATTCAGCGTTTTGGCCCATGTATAATTTATATTTGTATTCTAAGTGTTTTGTAACTGTGGTCTTATATTGGTTGAGTTGATCAGCCTATTTCCACAAAAGCTGTGGCAATCGGCTGATCCACTCGTACAGCTTCAGTACGTTGGTACGGTCCCGAAGTCAAACAACTTTTCAGAAAGCTTAAAACGTCTAGATGAGAAACACCTAACCTTCCTCCTTTACAAATCCCTGATCAAAACGTAATACCTACCGAGCTCAACATAGAAACTACGCATACGGAGAGCATCACAAATATATAAGAGAGCTAGCGTAGTGTTAGTCAAAAAACAAATTAGACATCACCGTTTCAGAAAACACCTGCTAGAACAACAATCCAGAAACAAAAACTGGGGAAATAGGCTGATCAATTCAACCAGACAACAGTTACAAATCAATTATAATACTGATTTTGGCCCCGAAGTCACACTATTCAGAAAGCTTGAAACATTTATGAACTAGCTAGCGTTATAGGAAAACCACCTAATCTTACTCTGCAAAGCCCGTAATAACTACCAGGATCATCAAAATTCAACATCAGAAATCCCGAAAATAGACTGATCAACTCAACCAATAAATCATATTGGCATTTATGTAATTAAATGGAATAGCGCAAACTCCCCCGTGTTCTTCGCGGAAATCGATGCAACTCTTTCTCCTGAGTTCAAAAACGCCCTATTTATTCTGGGTACTAAACAGTGCACAACATTTATTAAAATAAACATAAACTGAACGAAAACAAACATAAAATAAGACTTGAAAGGGTTTTTGTCTTCCGGTGACAAAAATACGTACTTCAAGTCTACCTATAACGATACATAAATATGCGGTTCCGGTCGCTTGAAAATAAAACATAAAGTCCATATAGAGTTACCTAGTTGCTTGTTGTTTTGACAAAAGCCTACATTTCAATCACATCAGTTTCGTTCTTGACTATCACCGCACCACTTTTCGAATTATGCCACATTTAATAATTAATATCGCGCATACTGTTTCCAATAACCCCAATAAATAGGCATTTATGAACTCAGGAGAAAGAGTTGCATCGAGTTCCGCGAAGAACATTCATTGCCATTTAAAAATATGAACTTTAACGTCACATCCGGAAGTGCACAGCGCCATTTACATGTGCGACACAGCATAAAGTACGGAATCAAGATAAAAAATCAACGTGTCGCAGGACAAATTAAAGATTTCGAAAATAATGAATTTATCCGTTACTTTCTGAGCGTACTGTGTATTTAATACTAATGTTTAGATGAAATGAAATTGCATTTGATAACTCTTCAATAAATACATATTTCAGAGTAGTAAAACTTAATTTCAATCGTTTGGTTTATCTTGGTTTAATAATACCACTTTCAGCAGGCATTCCCTTTGGTTAGAAACTCAACACTTTCGGTCGCCCAAATATTAATTTTCAAACCAATAAAATAAATTTTCTTACCAATCAATATTTATGCATAATAAAAATGTGTGTTTTGCTACAATTAATTACTATAATTACAATGTCGTATTTACCTTATATTTAAAAAATTGTAATTTTGGGTTTAGAATCAAAATTAACGTATTGTAATGTAATGTACATACGTTGTTTTAAAAAAATTAAAGGTTTGCCTGCACTCATTCTAAATCGTCGATCAAAACCAGGAAAAATTAGCTTTTACCATTGTATAAATTAAAAAATTTGCAATACAGTACAGTACAATACAGTACAGTACAATACAGTACAGTACAATACAGTACAGTACAATACAGTACAGTACAATACAGTACAGTACAATACAGTACAGTACAATACAGTACAGTACAATACAGTACAGTACAATACAGTACAGTACAATACAGTACAGCACAATACAATACAGTACAGTACAATACAGTACAGTACAATACAGTACAATACAGTACAATACAGTATAGTACAGTACAGTACAGTACAGTACAATACAGTACAGTACAATACAGTGCAGTACAATACAGTACAGTACAATACAGTACGGTACAATACAGTGCAGTACAATACAGTACAGTACAACACAGTACAGCACAGTACATCACAATACAGTACAGTACAATACAGTATAGTACAATACAGTACAGTACAGTACAATACAATACAATACAGTACAGTACAGTACAGTACAGTACAGTACAGTACAGTACAGTACAGTACAGTACAGTACAGTACAGTACAGTACAGTACAGTACAGTACAGTACAGTACAGTACAGTACAGTACAGTACAATACAGTACAATACAGTACAATACAGTACAGTACAATACTGTACTGTAATATGCTGATACCCGTAGCTTCTACGAAGTTTCGCAATATTGCTGCGGTGTGTGGTCGGGCATTATCCTGCATCAATATAAAATTGTTGCCCACTAACTCTGCATGAGGTAAGGCATACCGTTGTAAAATGTGAATGTAAATTTGGGCTGTCATCGACAGACTCCTCGGAAAAACATGAAGGGGTTCTTTCCATTTATTCAAATCCCTCCCCACACCTTAACCGAGCCACCATTAAAACTTTCGCTCATTTTTTTCTTCCATCCACCATGTTAAGGCAAAACTTTGACTCATCCGTTAATAAGGCATTCGGCCATTCAGGAATATGCCATACTCGATCATTTTCAACAAACTTTCTTCAAGCAACACAATATTCGGGCATTAGTTTAGGACCTTTTACAGGTCTCCGAACTTTTAAATTAACTTCTTTTAGACGACTACATACCGTATGCTTCAACACCACGAATTTGGTGGAGATCTTGCTGAACATTTACCGCAGTATTTTCTATGGACGCCAGAATCCACTTTCCTGTTTATACGTACTAGAGGATCGCAGTTGCTTCATGGGCTCCCTCTACACGAGCGACGTAATGTTAACTACGCCAATCGTTTACTAAAGCAACTAATCTTGCTGATTGTTCAGGATTTATTTGAGGCATTTTATGTAAGTTTAGTTACTAAAATATTTTTTATTAATTAATTAATGACAGAACGACAAAGGGTCAAATATGGAGACATACAACAAATTCATTGCTATGGCAACAGCCATTGTTTTTCAATGGCAATGTGACTCTACTGCCACAGCCCACGTAACTCATTTCGACTCCTTCCATCCTTCGAATCATATATTGGCGGTGTTTATATTTTCATTTAATAGATTGTGTAAGAAAGAATTAGAATCCTTTCTGGAAGAAAGTCGAGATGAACCCTATGAGGAGAATAGCGACAGTGACAGTGATGAGGATCGGGTCGAACAGGATTTTGCTGTTCAAGTTGAAAAGAGTGGATTAGAAAGTGACGAAGAAGTCACCAATACTGATAGAATAGAAAACACAACATTTTTAGTACGAGGTCAAGTACTTTTAAATTGAGCGGGGGAAACACGCTGAAGGGAACACACATTACATTCGTAACTTAATGTTATGTGTGTTTCCCTTCAGCGTGTTTCCTCCTTACCAATGGTCCACCCTTCCGCTACCTCTACACAGGATATCGACCCGAAACATTGTGGATATAACACCTAGAGCGAAAAATTTGGTAAGAGAGGTTTCGACAGCTGAAGGGGATTTTGATTTATTCTTCAATGACAAAGTATTTGACATCGTATTACCTCTCACTAATTCCGAAATATTGAGACAATGGGCTTCTTACGCTCAAGATCAGACATACACGAAAGAGCTGACAAAGATTGAACTTAGAGCTTATATCGGCATACTTTACCTCGTGACTGTAAAAAAAGATAATCGAACTTCGACAGATTTTTTGTAGAGTGTTTGCGGAAATTCAGTTTACAGTGTAGTGATGTCCAAAGAAAGATTCAGGTTTATTACAAACTGTTTAAGATTCGACGATCGTGCAACTAGAAAAGATAGAAAGAAGGTGGATCCTGAATTATGGGAAATGTTTATGCCGTCATGCACTTGTTACTACGAAACCTCTACTGAGCGCACAATTGATGGACAGCTTATTGGTTTTAGAGGACGATGTAATAATTTTAATGTGGGATGCGTGTGATCGCTATGTAGTGTCAGGACTGCCACATATTGGAAATGCCACACCAAACGGAGATGTGCCATTAGGTGAATACTGTTTAAGGGAACTTACAAAACCCATACATCGCACAAATGCAAAAATCACTTGTGATAACTGGCTCACCACAATTCCAGTTGCCAAGAGTTTATTGAATGATTATGGTACAACAATCGTGGGGACTTTGAAGAAGATAAAACGGAAATACTCAAAGATCTGCTGATAACTAAAGGCCGTCCAGTAGGTAGCTACATTTTTGTTTACGACAAGCACAACAAATTGCAGTTAGTAACATATTGTCCCAAAAAAAAAAATTGTCGTGTTACTATCAAGCATGCACCACAAAACTGCTATAAATGATTCTTCCAAAAAACCAGATGTAATAGAATTTTATAATGGAACTAAGGGTAGAGTGGATTCGATAGACCGAATGAGTCATTCATACAGTTGCAGTCGACGAACGAAAAGATGGCCTCTTGCTGTTTTTTTATGATATTATAGATCTAATTGATTCCTGGTTCCTACTGGTTCTAGATATAATCAAATGCCATCTACAAGTAAGAAAACTTCCGTTCCTTCTGGTCAAAATAATAAAGCACTTAGAATGGAATCGAATATATCAGAATTCACAACTCTGGGACAATTACGTCCCTATCCAAAAGCAAAGAGTCGTACTAAGAACGTCAGTAATCGTAAAAAAACAACAAGTAGGGTTCTGACTGACACCCCGTAGAAAGACGAAATAGAACAACTTTTTACTGAAAAACAAAGAAAAGAAGAGATAGCAAAACGCAAGCAAGCAGTTCGGAACATAACAGCCAAAAAAAGGAAAGCAAAAAAAAGTGGAATCATCTGAAGGAGAAGATATCTATGAGACCGATTCAGGCAGTTCAGAAATATCGGATGAGATTTTTGAGTCTGAGGAGCAAGCATTTGATGGCAGTTCTTTAAAACAGGGCGATTATGTGCTAACGAAAATTCTGGGAAAAGAATCAACGTATTTCTACGTGGCCGAGATAATAAATAACGGCATTGACGAATTTCAAGTAAAATACTTAAAAAGAATCCTTTCCACAAACAAATTTGTAAAAGACAGTGAAGAAATATTTGCTATTGGTACATAATGTATCGTTTTATCTCTGCCACAGCCTACAGTCGCAGGCTTATCAGAAAGGCAAAGAAATATGTTTACTTTTGGCATTGATTTTTCATCGTACAAAGTAGAGTAGATTTTAGTATTTAAAATTCCATGTATTTTCATGTCATTTTGTATAATAAATGCTGCGTTCTATTTTAGGTATTTTCCTTTTTGTCCTTGGCTCAAGGTACATTGCACCTTTTCTGTCCATGGCTCAAGGTACATTGCACGTGGCTCAAGGTACAATAGTATGTTGTACCTCGGGCCACTTTTCACTTTTTTTTAATTTATATAAATTTGTTAGAATGAATTTACTGCTATCATATAATGAAATATATCTAAAAGTGTACATTGGGATAAAAAAAGATTTATTTTTGTCACTTTACTGCATTTTATAAGCAATCAAAAATACATGGTATCAAGGTGCAGGACCCTCCCCTAAGTATTATCGAA
Source organism: Vesta saturnalis (assembly GCA_036346205.1). Classification (NCBI taxonomy): domain Eukaryota; kingdom Metazoa; phylum Arthropoda; class Insecta; order Coleoptera; family Lampyridae; genus Vesta; species Vesta saturnalis. Next base: position 1,887,844 of record JARFJB010000480.1, on the reverse strand, counting down.
ACGTTTAGATTGTATAATTTAAAATACACCATTAAAAAAACCACAAAAAGATAAGTATTTGCAATATTATGAGTATCGAATACGCATAATCAAAAAGTTGTTGGAAGGAAAAACAGCACCTACAAAAACCAAAACACTTTCAGACCACTGCCCTGTAAAAATAGAAAAGAAAGAGGGTGTGCAGCCAAGAAAAAGGTGTAGGGTATGTTATCAGAATAATATAAGAAGGGCGACACCATACATTTGCCTAGCATGTGAGGACGGCTCTGGTCTTTGTTTGGGCGACAGTTTCAAAGAATATCACAAAAAGTATATAACCTGAATTTTTTATATTTTTATATATTTTATGTATTTTCGGGACATTTTCTTTATTTGATATTTGTGTTTTAGTGAAATAAAGTTTAAATTCTATAGCACATAAACTTGTGTACAGAATTATAACATCACACCATGACACAACGTATGTGTCACACGGCACTCCTCGAGGAAATATAGTGTCAGGTGCCGATGACACATATGTTGTATCATACGGCCAAAAGGCCTTTTGGTATTTCAAAATGTCAAAATTGTTAGTGATATTACAATAAAAATATAAATAAGTTGGTAGTATCAAAAAATGCTGAGTCGGCATCTGGGGTACAGACATCATACGAATCGGCAGTGAAGGTGTTAATCGTATATTTAGTAATGCAATGTTTTGTTTCTTTATTCTTTATCTTTGTACGCTGCTTAAGTTATATTTCTCATAATTGTTCTATAATTCTAATTAATTATTCTGTTGGACAATAAATGCTATTTATTTATTTATTTGTTGATGTGAATTTCTACAATAGTTCAAGGTCTGAAGATGACAATTATATCGAAACTGGTAACCATTTAATTAAAGTACTTAACTTTTTTATATTTATAATTTAGATGTCTGTACGTTTCGATAATTACGTTTTCATCCTTTGCATATTTCATAAACTTGTTCTAACATCTTAAGCGATTCTTAAAGATGTCACTACTGAGGGCGATAACTGTAATTGTTACCGAAAATTATATAAAATATAAATATAATAATATACCATTAACGCTGCCGAGCTAAAATTTCGAAATCTAACCTCACAGGCCAAAATAAGTTTTACCAATGTGGTATATTTTGAACGCATTCCCCATATTTGGTTTTACTCAATACTTGATAGTTTTTGATATTTTTTGGTTATTGATTATTTTTTCTTGGTGTATCATAAATTATACACTTACCGAAAAGTAATAAATTTGCTTCTCTAGGCCGAGTGTATCATTTATGATACACTAGTATATTATGTGGTTTTTCTTTGTTTCAGATTGACGAGCTGCGATGTCTTCTAGTTTTGACTTACGATCACTTTTACACTGGTTCAGAGCCTAATCTATCTTTTCTAGAATAAGGCTTACGCTCTATTTTCGCAGTCAATGCAAAAATGTACGTAAATAAACTGTTGTTACAGAGACAGAGGCTTTCAAGTGTTAGTGATCTATAGTGATAAAGTGCAAAATGTATAAAAGAACCTATAAAGACAGTGAATTGGAAAAAATGTATGAAACAAGGGAATACCCTAACACGGATATGAGTGACGAAGATTTGGAAGATTCCGATGCGGATCCACACTACCAGGAAGAGTCAGAAACATATGATAGTGACAGCGATGATTCAATGGTACAAGTTAGTGCTTCGACTTCAAAACTCCAACCGAAAAGAAATAGGGTTATTAGCCGATCTCCATGACCCTTACCAAGATTATAGGTGGTAGGCATGTATACTCCATGCCAGCCGGGGAGGTACCACCACCCTTACCATGGGCTCCTTAATATTGGGTCTCCGATTTTCTGAGCTCGGTAAGGGCTGCCGGTTACCTTTTCCATCATCCTTAATCTATTCTCATCCTTATTCTTCCTTCTCGCCCTCACTGTCTTCCTATCGGATTAAAAGTCCCAAATTAAAAAATAACATGGCTGTGGTTTCTAGGGTTATAAATACCGGACGTAAAATCCTGCCCCACTCGGATGTCCGGGAGGGCAGGGCCCAAGCGACCTCGGTCATCGAAAGTATCAACTTTCTGATTCACTACTGCAACATCCGCGGTATCAGGTCTAATCTTAATGCTATTCACCAACATCTTGAACAATTACAACCTGATATATTGTTTCTATCTGAAACACAAGTCTCCTCTGAAAGCTCCGAGTCACCCGACTTGCAATTTCCTCAATACCATCTTCATTCTAACATACGATATAAAGGAGGCGTATGTGCGTACATCAAGGACAGAATTGCTTGCAAGAGGGTTTCTTCCTTAGAAAATAAAAATTTTGACGTGATTTGGTTTAAACATTCTGGTCCTAATTTTGTGAAATTCTACTGTTGCATTTATAGGTCTCCTAATGACAGCAACTTTCAAGACTTCTTCGATTACCTTAGTATGAAAGTTGACTATCTCCTGTCTCAGTTTCCATTTTGCGATATCTCATTTGTAGGCGGTTTCAATGTTCATAATTCTAATTGGCTTCAATTTTCATCTACTACAAATCCCGCTGGTCATAATGCAGAAACATTTGCTATTTCATGTGATCTCACACAAATGATTTCTGAACCCACAAGAATCCCTGATAACCCTAACCATACTCCACATCTTCTAGATCTCTTTCTTACATCAAACCCTCTTGTTTATAAAACTTCCGTTCCTTCGCCTTTAGGTCTTTCCGACCATTGTCTAATAAAAATAATTTCTACTGTACCTAATTCCACTGCTGTTCGCAAAACCGAAAGAGCCTTGTGGTGTTTTAAGTCAGCTCGATGGAGTGATTTACGGGATTTCTTTGCAACCTTTCCATGGCGTGAATATTGTTTTAAGTCGTCCTCTTCTTCGGACATCGCTCTTTCAGTACCTAAAGCCATCGTCATGGGAATGGAGTTATACATTCCGAAAAAACAGTACCGTGTAGGTCATTTTCGCTCCCAACCCTGTGCTGATGCAATATCTTTAAAAAATAAATGTTACATTAAATGGAAATCTAATAAATCGGTTGACAGTCATGTAGAATACGTTGGTTCTAGAAATATCTGCAAAAGTGTCATCACTAAAACTAAAAAGTTGTTCGAACAACGAAAATGCAATGAACTAGCTAAATCTCCTTTAGGCAGTCGTAAATTTTGGTCTTTAGCAAAAGCCATTAGTAAAAACTTTCGAACATCTTCATTTCACCCCCTGACATCTATTGACGGATCGGTAGTTGCTGATTCTGTAGACAAAGTAAACGTTTTTGTGGATTTGTTTGCATCAAACTCGTGTCTCAATGATTCTGGAAAAGATGTGCCCCTAGTCAACTTTTCTTCATACGTTATGAAACCAATTCATTTTCGGTACAAGCTCTTGGAATCGATCATCAGTAGGCTTGATCTCAATAAGGCGACTGGCTTAGACGGTATCCCAGCTATTGTCTTAAAGAAATGTTCCCCCGAACTAGTACCAGTCCTATCTAAGCTCTATACGATCTCTATATCTTCTGGGGAATTCCCTTCATCATGGAAGTTAGCAAATGTTCAACCTATTCCCAAAAAAGGTGATAAGACCGATCCCTCAAATTACAGACCAATTGCCATCACTTCCATTTTGTCTAAAATCATGGAAATAGCCATCAATCAGCAACTGCTCACGTTCCTTGAAACTAACAAACTCCTTAGTGACCACCAATATGGGTTTAGGCAAAGTCGTTCAACAGGCGATCTTATTTCATATGTGACCCAAGTTTGGAACAATACAGTAGAGCAGTCCGATGAAACAGTTGTAGTCGCTTTAGATATCTCAAAGGCATTTGACCAAGTTTGGCATAAGTGTTTACTTGCCAAACTCACTCGTTGGGTTAAATGATACGCTCATCAACTGGGTTTCTAGTTTCCTTGATAAAAGACGAATACGTGTCGTAGTTGATGGCTTTTTTCAAAAGAAGTTAGCATTAACGCGGGCGTACCACAGGGATCCGTTATAGCGCCTACACTTTTTCTGCTGTACATAAATGACCTTATTTCTTCAACAATTAACCCAATCCATTGTTTTGCTGACGATAGCACTCTTCACTGCAGTTCATCTCAGTCTTCTCATAGTGATAATCCACCTTCTATGTCAAATCAAGAAATTAAAGCTGAAATGGCAAATTCAATCAACAAAGACATTCAACGTATTCTCGAATGGGGAAGCAATAATATTGTTAAATTTAATGCTAACAAAACTCAGTGTTGCCTTATGTCCGCCAAAAAAGATCGATCATTTCCTGTTGTAAGTATGAATGGCTCAGTTCTTAAGTTTTCAGACTCTATTACTCTGTTGGGTATGACTGTATCTTCGAATCTCTCATGGGTTGACCATCTTCTGTCAGCTACCAAAACAGCCGCTCGTAAAATAGGCTTTTTGTACAGATCTAAGCAGTACTTTACCTCTCTACAACTCCTGCTGTATAAGGCCCAAATTCGGCCTCATCAGGAATATAATTCTCACCTTTGGGTTAGTGCTCCCCAATACGCTCTCGATATCGTTGATCGTATTCAAAAGAGAGCGATTAGGCTTATAAATGACCCGTCCTTAACTTCTCACATACAGTCCCTTGAGCATAGAAGGATGATTTCACTTCTTTCTTTGTATTACGTTATTACAATGGCTATTGTGCTGGTGAATTACATTCCTTAATACCATCTCCGGCTATCTTTGCGAGAAACACTCGGTTCGCTCATTCACATCATCAGTATGCAGTACAAATCTCCACTTGTCGTACCAAACGGGCGCAATCCACATTTTTCTACACGGCTTCTAAACTCTGGAATGATCTCCCTAGTTCCTGTTTTCCTCTCACTTGTGATATGAGAAAATTTAAGGTAGCTGTTCATAGGCATCTATTGGCAATTCATTATCCCTCTATCCATCCTCCTAAGTGTTCTTGAGTGCTTTAGCACGATAGGCCTTATTTAGCCTGTTCAGGTCCACAATCATAAAAAAAAAGTACAAGTAGAGCTATAAGCCGATCTCCATCGCCCCAATCCAATAACCATATGGTCACCAGCCGTTCTCCATCACCCCAAACAAATACCAATATAGCCAGTCAGCCGCCCAAACCAGGATATATGTTTGACAATATTGTATGAACCGATCCCATTGGAAACCAAAAGATATTTTAGTTCACTGGATCCAGTGAAATGGATCCCAACACTAGTGGAATTTTGGCGTTGGCAGACCCAATAGACTACTGTCTTCTGCTTTTGACTCCTCAAGTTTTAAATAAAATGGTTAATGAGACAAATCTTTATGCAACACAGGTTTTAGAAAAAAGTGACGCTGGTCCCAATTCACGTTTACACGACTGGACACCAACAGATTGTCAGGAAATGACCAAATTCATCGGCTTACTAGGATGGATGGGTTTGGTTAAAGTGGCCAAATTGGCTGATTGTTGGCGTCGAACCGAGTTATATGCATTCCCACTTCCCAAATACTATATCGCGAAATAGATTTGAATTGTTGCTCAGACTATGGCACTTCGCAAATAATGATGAGGCCCAACAACACAATCGTCTGAATAAAATAGAGAATATTCTTCAGATGTTTATAAATAGTTTCCAAAGCACCTACACACCAGCGCAGAAAATATGTATTGACGAAACTATGATACCTTGGAGAGGGAGGTTAAGTTTCCGGCAGTATATACCCTCTAAAAGACATCGATATGGGATAAAAATGTACAAATTATGTACCAATAAGGGCTACACCTGGAACTTGTTAGTTTATGTTGGCAACGATAAAGCAGAAGACCCTGATGTGTCGGCTTCTCAGAACGTAGTGATACAATTGATTCAGGATCTTCTTGATCATGGTAGAACACTGTACATCGACAACTTTTATACAAGTGTACCTTTGGCTTGTAAACTGCTCTCTCATAACACACACGTAGTAGGTACTCTCCACCAAAACATATAGTATATTCCCCAAGAAATAAAATCTGCACGATTGCGAAAAGGTGAAATTATCGCTAAAGAATCCAATGATGGAATCACCATACTAAAAAGGAAGGATAAAAGGGATGTGATGATGCTGACAACTACTCACCTTGGCACTGATACCCATACTGTTAGATCAAATACTGGAAGAGAAACTGCGAAACCCGTATGCGTTGCAGACTATGATACAGGAAAATCGTCAGTTGATGTAAGCGACCAATTATCGTCTTATAACACTTCTCTACGTAGATCGATTAAATGGTATAGAATGGTATAGAAAACTAATGGTCGAAACTTTTTTGGGGAACCAGTCTTGTAAATGCTCACTTTCTCTATTGCGAAACTTCGTTACATTCTACAAAATTGACGATAACGCAGTTTAGGGAGAGTGTTATACAATTTTTTCTCAATTATAATCAAAGAGTTGAAGTAGAAGCAAAGAGAAAAATTCATCATCTAATTTAACATGGTCAAAATAAAAGGGGTCGATGCAACGAATGCTATAAAACATTTGGAAAGCATGGTAAGGTGATAGATGGCAAAAAAAGGCTGGCTGTGTAGGTAAAAACCGTCTGCGATCAGTGTGAGGGTAATCCATTTTTTTGCAGAGAATGTTTTAATGGTTGCCATTAATTTTTAATTTTAGTGTTTTGTAACTTTATTTTTGCATTGATATAAGCACTTTTTTTATATTTATATAAATAAATACATTACTTCAAGGCTCTGTATATTTTATTCCATGCCCACACATTGGTCCTCATAACACCTTTCCAGGTCACAACTTTAAGTTGCTCTTTATAGTGTCTAAGCTAATGTATTTCTTATGGGCGGAGTATTCTAATGAATACACCACTGTTTAGAACAAATAATAGTTGGTGTATCAATTAGGATACACCCGTCCTGTGGTAAGCACTATTCAGTGTATCCTAAACGAAACACACGACAGCGAACGTGTTAAAAAACCCAAAAGTTATGTATTATGTGTAATAAGGGTGAAAGCTAACATTTTCACAGTTACCATTAGTTTAATATTCTTAACCCTCGAGCGCGCGCAATATCTGTGAGATACGGGCCTCGTAACTTTTCGTTAATAATCGCGTTGTTATCGGGTGTTTTGAGTCGGATGCTTAGGTACCTTAATAAAACAGTGTCCTGAATGTGGTCAGTGAGTGTGCAACTTTTTCATCAATTAGTTTAGCTGGCAATCATATTTTGTATCTACTAGATACGTTGTGCGTTCTCAAGTAAGTATTTTAATCTCTTTTATAATTTGCAAAACGGAGATTTTGCGTAATTGTTGATCTATAATTATTTATTTTTAATCTTAATTTTCTTGTGAAATTAGTATAACAAGAGTTAAATTGTGATATTTTCATATAAAACGAGATAAATGTGTAAAATCTGAGGTTGGCAAATAAAAATTTGTTTTAGGATCATGTCGCTTTCAAAGCAATCATACAACTTGAACAATGCCAATAGACGTAGAAGAACTTCAAAAGTACCTATTTGATTCCGACGACGAAAATGATGAAGTCGAATCATTTGCAAGTGACGAAGATGATGTTGCTGAAGGCGTTTTTGAGACTAGGGACAGCGATCCGGAGTCGGAACAAAATATGGACAGCGGCGACGAGTCAGATAACGACGACGATTTTTTTTACCAGCACCAAAAAGAAAAGAAAAGTTAACGTCGACTTATACAAATGGAAAAAAACACCATACAAGAACAGGGTTTCACAACATAATCAACAAGAATCTTGGCCAAGTTAACGGTTTAGCAACGACAGCAAAAACGATGGAAGCGTGGCAATGTTTTGTATATTTTGATATACTTGGGCAATACACAAATCAATTTATTGACCAAGAAAGGGTGAAATTTTCACGTGAAAGAGATGCACGTCCTACTTCTGTGTCTGAAATAAAAGCACTCATAGGGCTTCTTTATCTTTCCGGCCGATTACGAGCCCACCGTTTGAATACTTTAGATTTATTTGATACTACTGGACACGGAGTAGAAATATTTGGAAGTACAATGAGCAGAAAAAGATTTTTATTTTTGCTAAAATGTTTACGGTTTGACGATCGCGACACGAGATTGGCCAGAAAAGAGTTGGACAGGTTGGCTCCTATAAGAGATTTTTGGGAGATCTTCATCGAAAATTGTAAAATGCATTATTCGGCGGGTCCAAATGTGACTATTGATGGAAGGTGTTAGAGGCTGCTGTGTTTTCAAGCAGTACATACCGTCAAAACCACGAAAATATGAAATCAAAATTTACGCGATGGTTGATAGTGAAACCTATTATGTGTCAAATTTAGAAGTTTATTGTGGAACGCAACCTGAAGATTCTCCTTTTGCAGTTAGTAACAAACCTGTTGATGTAGTCAAGCATTTAGCTGCTCCAATTTACGGTTCAGGTCGTAATGTCACTGCCGATAACTGGTTTACAGACATCAATTTGGTTGAAGAGCTGACAACGTACAGACTCAGCTACGTAGGAACGGTAAAAAAGAATAAGCCGCAAATTTCGCAAAATTTCCTAGATTCAAAACGTGCTGTTACTTCAAGCATTTTTGGTTCTAGGGAAAAGTGTACTCTTGTTTTCTATGTTCCAAAGCCAAAAAGAAGTGTAATTCTTGAGTCTAGCATGCATTGTGATCAATCAATTGACCTATCAACAGGAGACCAAAAGAACCCAGAAATGATAAGCTATTATAATCGCACGAAAGGAAGTGTTGACACAAACGATGAATTGTGCGAAACGTATAGTGTTTCACGCAATACCATGCGATGGCCAATGGTCATCTTTCAATCCGTTCTAAACATGGCTGGAATAAATGCTCAAATAATACTTAAAAAAATGGCCAAACGCGCGACAAATGAAAAGTTTTTTCTCAAAAAATTGGGCGGGGAATAAAAGAACATCTGCAAAACAGAAAGAGCAATACCAGAGGAATTCCTGCTGTGCTTCAAGAAAAAATTAATAAAACCTCAGAACGGCTTAGCACAAATCCACCAAACAGAAACACAAATACAGCACTTGCTTTAGAAGTTGATGATTAAAAAAGGAAAAGATGTTACACTTGCAATCACAATAAAACAACGCGTCTGACTAAATATGCTTGCAAAATATGCAAAAAGCGACCATTGGTAAATGGTCTGCGATGATCACTGCCAAAATTTAAACTGACTGCATATTTATGTTTTGTATTTGTTTAAATTTTATACTCCCTTTTTTTATTCTTTAATGTTGCATTTAACCGTATTATGTACTACGAGTTACGAGTTTTACGAGGACACATATGTAAGTTTGATCTGAAATTTGTACGTTTTCCAAGTTGCTAATAAAAAAAAAATAAAACAAAAACTGTGTCATTTCCTTCCTTAAACCCCTAAAAAACAGATTCATTGCAAAAATATATAATTTTTAATATTTTGTTTATTTTTAAGCCAATGTATCTCCCAGATACATTGCGCGCCCTCGCGTAACGATTCTATTGCGCGCGCTCGAGAGTTAATTAAATATTGTGGGGAAGGTTTTGCGTATTACTATACTTCTAATTACTTCTATTTTTTTAATTTAGATTCTACAACATATTTCGTATTGTCATTTACCATAAAGAAATTAATAACAGACACTGCAAAGACGCTCGCCACTGTACTAGCTCGTTGGATGTTTTTGAAAAAAATTACTCCTAAAATTTTCTACTAAGTTCACGGCGGTACATTCGATCTGTCACGATTTTCGAACTGTATTATTATACGTATTACTAGGTACGTTTTACAACTTTTTTTCAAGTGGTATCGTTTAGCCTTATCCTGTAGCGCTTACAAGTCCTAAGACTACAATTCGTCCAGAGTAAAAGAAAGAAAGATATTGCAAGTAATCATAAAACGAAATGATCCATAAAAGAAAGATATTTACCGAATGTCAAAATCGCTACTTAAAAATTTTTAACAAACAAATAATGTCAGTTAAAATCAATCAACAATACTAAGCTTATTATTCAAAGAGCCAGGTCAGACATATGCTAACAGCATAAAATACTGTAACAAAACGTGCCCAAACTTGAATCGCTCTAGGGGGCATCATAAACACACAAATATGGGGCCCCTTTTTTTGATTTTTCACTTCGGCACCTTTTCATATGTCAATACTTCTCTCCCCGTCGTGCTTATTGTTGACGGAACTTAGAAACTGTCTAAAAGTAGGGAAATTTACCTCCTACCGAGACCCCCTTCCATTCAATCTAATAAGGGTGTAAAATTTTACTTATAACTCAACAAATTTTATTTTGTTCAAAAAAAATCTCTTAATAAAGTGAGTTATTGAATTCTTACATTATCTTTTATAATGGTTAGAACCCTTCATTTTCAATGTAGACGAATTACTGCAAGCGAAAGGGGGTTTGATAATAGCATTCCTAGGGGCCGATGCAATAAAATAATTTAATTGAAATCAAAATATATAGCAGAAGCTCTCCCTAATTTTAAAATTGAAATTCCTTTTTCTTTTGAATATATTATCGTAAAAAAACAGGTGCGTTAAAAATCGGATTAAATGTAAGTAAATCGGGCTTTTAGAATTTAGATCTGCGTGGGAGTTGGCATAGTGTATAAACAGATTTAAGAGAGCTACAATAAAGTTGGAAGCTGGAGGGCAGGAATCATTGTAATTGAGAATAAATCTGAACATGTTTGTTTTGCCATCAGCAATTTTTCGCTCTAGCGCTTTTCGAAGGTAGTTACATGCAATTCAGATTTGTTCTGCTTTTGTACCTCTCATAATGAATACTTTGTATAAAGGAATACATTTATTTACTTATCATTAAGCGCATGCAATAACTGAACAAATACGCAATACACTTGTATTTTCACATTCAAACAATAGTTTTAATTAAACAACAAGTAATTAAAAAACTATTACTCCTTAGAGTAGATGTCTTTAGTATGTTCTACCATTAAAATCTTAACTACGTTTAGTGTAAGATAAAAACTAGTAATACATCATAGAGTGGGTTGGTACAAAAACGGTTGATAACATTTCAGAATAAAGCACATTGCCGTAATCATTTCTACTACTTGTACGATGTTTTAAAAAATGTGCATGTGTGCTTGTTTTAAGAAACACGTTTAAAAATTACCTATAACTTAATTACACGGTATATTACCATGTGATCTGTACCAACGCGCGCTGCGATTTGCGTTAAAACCATAATTTTTAAAAAGCAATATCAAGTCACGTAGGATCATCATTTAAAAATAACTGAAAATTTGAACATACAACAATAATAATAATAGGAAACAGAAAAAAATGTTTCTAATAGTTATGTTGAAAAATTCAAAACTTATGACATGTTTAGATTGGTAGCAACGCGCGCGCTAAGTCATGTAAGATCATCATTTAAAAATAAGCGAAAATGTTGGCTTAGGCCAATGAAGACAATTGGTCCATTTAAAACACATGATTAATTCACCAAGTACTTATGGATATTTTGAATATGCTTTCTGGGTACCATATATTTATGGATATCAGTCTTATTGAAACATATTAACCAGCAGAAAGTTGGTATGAAGGGCGGCAATTAATTTTACCGACTGGTATGGCACACAAGCCACCACCAATTTTTTTCAACATCCAAAATAAATCAGGAATATTTTTACGATTAGTATTGTTTAACCACGCTGGTATACGGTTGTATAAACCTCTAAATTACTTTAAAGTGTTTTGCCACATTTTGCGTTTTTATAGAACTGTTTTTATTTTAAAAAAAGTATGAGTGATCAAGATTTTCTGATAGGTGATCCAGACAAGGATGAGTAATTCAGTAATTTGACTCTGACTAAACATATTCAGAAACTGATGACAAGGGTGAGAATTGATCATGGACGATTCAAGTTTTAAATTACCCTTTTTTCAAGTTTGACCATGAATTTTTCTCCTGAATACGATTTTCATCCCCATCATTTGGAAGAATGCAAAGAATGAATTGTTTGAGTGTTTTGTTAGTAATATCGTTACCAAATTATTGAATGGACGAACAAAGAGCAAAATTTTTGATCAAAATACAGGTGCCGTAAAGTTTATGGTCTTCAATGGAAGAAACTTGAAAAGAAGAGATGTATATTTTCATTTTAAAATTTTTAACTGGATTAGTAAAGTGTCCTCGTATAACAGATTACTGGAGTAATAACATTTTTGTGCCGGACCAAAAGTTTTTAAAAGTCTATCATGAGTCGAAACAGAATTTCTATACTCAAGTTTACAGTTTTCCAAAAGCAGCAAAAAATGCTCCATTAGCAGACTTGGAATATATATGGTAGAGAATAACTGCATGACGTTATTGACCCTGTTTGCAATCAATGAACAGATGCTTTACAAAGGCGGATTACTTTAATACACAAAGTCAAAAGAAATAGGTTTCATAAAACTTTTTTGCTATGTGACCAAGCTACAATTGGATTTATTGGAATTTGTTTGTACATTAAAAGACAATTTCGATGATCTCTATTAGGCAAAAACCTTTCTTTTGAAAAATTTTCGGATTTAGCCCAAAATGTATGAACAGCGGCAAGAAGTTATTTTGGATAATTGGTATCCTTTGTGGCCTTTCACAATTTTACTGACTCAAGAAACCTATTTAACAACTATAAAAGTAATCGTGGAGCTGAGTTACCTAAATTCATTAGAAACCAATCTCATGTTTTGCACGGAAAGACATGCAACTACTTTTGTACAAAACAAGAAGGATGATACTTGTTGACAGGTAAGCATACGGGTTTTGTGAAAAATCTCGTTACATGGTGGACAAAATTAATTTATTTTAAAACCTGCTCACATCGAATTTTATAATCAAAATATTCCCGTTCTCGATCACGATTTGGAACCTTAAACCAAAAGTTAATTTTACAAAAGTGGGCTTTCAACTAATTTTGATTTCTAAATTAAGGTTTATACTGGCATATTTCAATGTATGACTACATAAAACTTTGCAGTAATAGTATTTTGCATAAATACAGTGAAGGATATCGGAACATGACGGATGCTCGTTCAGGTAAATCGACCTTCCACTTCAAACAAACAAAAGGACGAAAGAAACTGACAAGAAACATTTGCATTGGTGTAAATAAACCAGGGCTATGTTGTAGAACACCTCCAAGAATAACAAATAACATTATTTATGCCATCAATGTTTTCGATTTGTATTTTTTATATTAAAAATTTTTAATCACCGTCAAAAATATTTTAATTTTTTTATTTTATTTTAAATGCGGGCGTAATGTGTCATACACGGAAATGTCATTGTTGCTAAAGCATGATTGACAGCAAACACATGACATGATATGTCACAAGTTGAAAGAATTATTGAAACAACAACCTTTATACAACCTTTATTAATAAAAATAATAGTAATGAAACTTATTCTTTATAAAAATTGAAAATACAGTTGGATGGATTTGAAATTGTAACTCAATGAGCCAACACCAAATGACAGTTCCTTCGCCGTTTTGTGGTATACTTTAGCTGCTGTACCAGTAATGTTTAAATTTAATTTTATTTTGCAGAATTCTCTACATATGATTCGGCTACTTTATCCGATCGCCATCCACCAAGCTGCTTCAGTGTTATATCAGCCGCTTTCTGCAAAGATCGTACTCCTGCGAAAGCAGTGCCTTGTATTTATGGGCATCCTAGATTGAGGAATCTGCTATTATCCTCGGCATTTTGCCTAAGGTGTTTTTTTTCCCGACATGCTCCAAAAATACCAAATGTGACAACCTATAAAACACAATAATTTTTATAATGAAAAAAAAAAACTAAAATGTTTAAACTAACAATACGTTGATCAGGCCCTTCGACTTTCTTAATTTGATGCCGTTTTAAACAAGGATTTTTACATCACCAAAATTATTCTTCATGAATTCTGTGAGCATGGAAAAACAAATATCAACATCTTCCTGCAACTTGAACATTTTTCAATTTGAATATAAACACCACAGTGACGACGGCTTATAGATCTTTGACTGCAAAAATAGATTTTATTGAATAAGATAATTGACTAATGTATATAAATCCCTTACCATTTGAGACAAGTATGCCATCCAAACTTTTCATTACATTTTGTGGAACATTTTTTGTGCCCCAAATTTTCGTACTCTTTATGTATAAATATTTCATTTACTTGGAATTATTTTTGCCTGGGGGCCTCAAATTCATCTAAAATTTCTTGTGAATAAGTTTTGCGTTTTCACCTTCAATTTAGAATGCAAATTATTTACAAACAAACAGTACCTTAGCAACAATTTAGCAATATCACAGTATCTTAGTAACAACAAATTAGCCTACTGTCGACTTTATTTCACTGCATTTGAATTTAAACACTTGCCGAAAATACTGAATCTTTTTAAAATTTTGTTCCAGTGTCATGGTGCAAAATAAAATAAAACATTATGATCACGGGCATATGGATTATGGCTCAGAATATAAACCCTCCGATTCGCGTCGGGCTTTTAACATTCCTCGAGCCATAATCTTCTGATTATGCCTTAATATAAATATCTATTATACGCCTCCAAATGCGGGCGTAATGTGGTCTTGATAGCACGGAAATGTCATTGATGCTAAGCAGCATGATTGACACAAACACATGACATGATATATAATAGCAATATCACAGTATCTTAGTAACAACAAATTAGCCTACTGTCGACTTTATTTCACTGCATTTGCATTTAAACACTTGCCGAAAATACTGAATCTTTTAAAATTTTGTTCCAGTTTCATGGTGCAAAATAAAATAAAACATTATGTACCACGGGCATAATTGTAGATTATGGCTCTCAGGAATATTAAAGCCCTCCGCTTCGCGGCGGGCTTTTAACATTCCCTCGAGCCATAATCATCTGATTATGCCCTTAATACATAAATATCTATTACATGGATATCCAAATGTGGATATTATGGTATTGCACTATTATCCAAATGGTGTATATACTGGTATAACCCTAAAATATCACTGCCGCCATTTTGTTTTTGATTTTAAATAAAAAAATCAACTTTGATTTAAGAAGTAATGCCATAATATAACTATAATAAACATTAAAAAAAAAAGTTGTCTGGTATGTGAAGGTGTTTTTTTTTATCCACCTGGATGTGAAAGGGTTAAGAGCTACTTATGCGCAGTTGCAACCATAATTTTTGCCCCACTAGGAAATAGGAAATAGAAAAAATTATACTGACACTACTAAGTTCAACAATTCAAAAAGTGTAACATAAATGTTTTATTTCCGTTTGACGTGTACCGAAGCACTACGGTTTGCGTTAAAACCATACGTACAGAGTGTCCGATTATATTTAGCACCCTACCTGCAGCTTTAACTATACAAGGTGGAAAAAACTTCATATATGAAGGTTGTGTCGTGTTACCTCTATTTCCTTTTTCTCTGCATAAAAATTTAAAAATGTTTTTCTGTATCTGTCAAAATGACACAAAGTTAATTTTTTTAAAAGGAACACTCCCTTTATTTTTGTTTATTAGGATGGACTTTTTTCTCCTGGTCACAAAAATATAAGGCTTATCCATATTATTTTTAGCGGTTTGTCCACAATTCACATTCAAGATTTGAAAATTTAACATATTTAATTTAAAATTTTCGTAATCAGTATTATAGCCTTGAGTATTGACATCGGCATTTATTGTTCGAGCAATGAATCTTTGCGTTAACGTTGTCATGACGTGTCATCGTCTTCTGTCAAAAAATGGCATATCCAGAATTCAGACGAAGAAGAAGCTAATATTAATAAGCTTTACTACGCGAATTTCAATAGAATTCGATTGGTTCCACTTCCAGATAAATAAACGCTAATGACAATATTCCATGCTATACTGATTTGGAAAATTTTAAATAAAATCTATGTATTAAATTCCAAATTTTTAAAGTGAATTGTGGACAAACCGCTAAATATAATGTAGACAAACTATATATTTTTGTGATCTGGAGAAAAATACATTTTCGGATAACTAAAAATACACAGGGTGTTCGTTCAATTTAAAAAAACCAACGCTGTCATTTTGACAGATATAGAGGAAAATTTTTTTCTTTGTATAAAAAGAAAAACGAAATAGAGGTAAAACGACTCAACTTTCGTATCTAAAGTTTTTCTCCACCTTGTATAGTTAAGGCTTCAGGTAGGATGCAAAATATAATCGGACACCATGTACCGGCTGTCCCAAATTCGAGGGCAAGCATGGGGATCTCGCTTATTATAAGAGATAGGATATAGGTTTAAATTCGGCACTTTTGCTAAATTCGATGCCGAGTAATAATCTGAAAAGAAATTTGAGCTAACTCGAATGGATTTGGTTTTATGCTCAAAAAACCAAAAATTTCGATTTTCGTTTTTCGCGTTTGTCACCTTATTATTAGGAATTTTCAAAATTCGATTAAACATTATTAAGGCACCTGTTTACGCACAATACTAATACGGTATTAAAAATATTATGTGACGTTTCGTTTATTCTGAACCATCATCAGGTTTATTTTTTCTTATGGGGGTTAAGATATATTTTTATGTCGTTGGATGGAGAATGTTATGCTGATTTTAGCAATATATAACACTTTATGGTTTGATCGACTGCGAACTAAAATAATGAGAAAAATACGAAGAACAAGATTCCGCCTTCTTGGATCCAGCAAGGAATAATTACAGTAGTTCTACTTATTTAATTTGTTATACTCGTTAGAACATCCAAAAAAATACAAAAACAGTTAAACAATTTAAAAAAAAACATTAACAAACAACTCAAACAAGTAGGTCTATGTAACACGGTCATAATAGCGACAACTCAAATTTATCGATAGGTAACAACAAAATAATTACACAGACAAACAAACAAAAATTATTATAATAAATGTTCGAACAAGTTTCCTCCTTCTTAAACACAGTAACGAATTCTTCTACAATTGTTTACGCTTCTTTGAATGGTTCGCCTGGGAATTTGACGAAGTTCATTAACAACCCTATTCTGGAGTTCTTCTATATTTTGCGGTGGCGTCTTATAAATCATATTTTTTAAATAGCCCCAGAGGAAGTAATCTAAAGGGGGTTAAATCTGGACTTCTTGCTGGCCACCTAAGTGGTCCCCTATTTCCCATCCATTTATCAGGAAATTCGCCGTGTAGATATTCACTTATTATCGCAGCATTATGAGGAGGAGCTCCGTCCATTTGCAACCAGAGAGTCCATCTTTCGTTTAGCGGAACATCATCCCAAAGGTCTGATATTTCGTTTGTTAGAAATGCGAGGTAGCGTTGAGACGTTAGGATACCTTCGTAAATAATTGGCCCAAGGAGCCTATCCTTCCAGATTCCAACCCACACATTAAAGGACCGGTGGCCTTGTCCTCGCATTTGCCTGTTAATTCGTGGATTTTCAACGGACCAGTAGTGCTCGTTATTACGATTAAACATTCCATTAGTGGAAAAATTGCACTCATCAGTCCAAATTATTTGATTGAGAAAGTTGCGATTTTCCAGCATTTTGGTATTAAGTTGGTTACAAAAATCCAACCGTCTCATATCGTCCCCAGGCCGAAGAGTTTGACTAACGTGTAACTTAAATGGTTTATAACGGTGTTGCTTTAACACTCGCCAAACTGTCATTTTTGGCACTTCAATAGTTTGCTCTATTTCTCTGGTAGATGTTGAAGGATTTTCTTGAACCTAAGATGGATAACATAAACTCATAACTCTCCAAAAAAAATGTCTGCTGAAATCAGCAGTGAAGTGAGTGGAAATTCTCATAATTAGTATAATACTAACAAATAGTACCTGATGTAATATTTCTTCTTCGGCATCTCTGTCTAGTCCGCTACCATATGCATTTCGAGGTTTCTGAAAACATCCAAATTCTCGCAAATTTTGGTCTAATTTTAAAAAATATCTCTGGTTTGGTTGCTGCCTCTCCGGATATTCCTCTAAATATCTTTGTTCTGCTCTGACACTATTTCTATTGCAGCTATAAAATATCCTTATCATGTCTCGTTTTTCTGAATTTGAAAACATTCTAAAGAAACTTGCAAATTTTAAAGCACTAACACGAAGGATCTTGCAGTTATTACCCTTTTACAATTAGAAAATGACATGACAAAAGCCAACTCCTGAGTTTTGTTTGATTCATGGGTATCGTGATAATTTAATATTTAATTTTAATTTAAGAGTATTTTAGTTCGCAGTCGATCAAACCATAAAGTGTTATATATTGCTAAAATCAGCATAACATTCTCCATCCAACGCCATAAAAATATGTCTTAACCCCGATAAGAAAAATAAACCTGATGATGGTTCAGAATAAACAAAACGTCGCATAATATTTTTAATACCGTATTAGTATTGTGCGCAAAAGTTGTCTTAATAATGTTTAATCGAATTTTGAAAATTCCTAATAATAAGGTAGCCAAACGCGAAAAACAAAATTCGAAATTTGTAGTTTTTTAAGCATAAAACCAAATCCATTCGAGTTAGCTCAAATTTCTTTTCAGATTATTACTCGGCATCGAATTTAGCAAAAGTGCCGAATTTAAACTTATATCCTATCTCTTATAATAAGCGAGATCCCCATGTTTGCCCTCGAATTTGGGACAGCCTGTACACACATACGGTTTTAAAAACCAATAGCAATAGAATCGCCATTTAAAAATAAGTGAAAACCGGTCCGTACTACTATAATAAATAAAAGTTGACTTAGGCGTATGAAGATAAAAGTTCTACTAAGTTCATGCAGCCGCCCGCTTTTCCATGATCAATTGTTTGATATGGAGTAATTAAGGTCAATTATGCACCAATAAAATTAAATTCCGAGACCCTATTGGGTACAAGTTATTACAAAAACTGTTGCAAAAATTGCCACATTAGAGCCGTTTCACACGCTGATGTTCAGTGCTGCCAATATGTCTTAAACAAGCAAATTAAAAAAATTGTTCAAATAATAACGTCAGCACAAAAGGTTTTATGTATCACACGTACATAATCGAAAGTTTTGTGAGTATAAGCAGTTGTTTTTCTGCTTATACTCGTAAAACTATCGTTTCTGGCCTAGTGATACAACTAGTTATTTAAGCAAATTTGGTTGTATACAATTTATTTGTAATTCTACCTTTTTGGGATACTGGAGGAATAGTTTTCAAAATGTTAATTAAAAAGTGTTTTTTGATTATACAGGGTGCTTTATTCGTCTACAATGCGATTTCGGAAACTAGAACAGATAGAACGACGGTTAAATGGGGAAAGATTTGCAGTGTTATGAGGCCAATTCAGTCCACCTTTTGTTTTCTTCAAAAAGCACCTTTAAAAAACTATATGATGCTTCTGTAAACCCAGAAATGACACAGGGCACATTAATGAAACTGCCGAAGTGAACACGTTAGCATCTGTTATGCAAAACGCATCAACTTCAACACGTGAAATTAGTATGCGAGGACAACGTACTGTTGTACGAGTGTTAAGAAAGCATAAATTCCACCTCTATAAGTTAACTTCACAAACACTACACCCTGGTGATAAGTGAGTAGTCACACAGTTTAAATTTAACGTACTTTGGACGTACAAAAACAGACTTACAAATTACGGGATGTTTAATACACACAACGAGCATCTTGGGTCACAAGAAAATCCGCATGGTGTCGATCAAGGAAGACCACAAATTAAATTTGGGTTTAATGTGTAGTGGTGTTCTTGGTGCATACGTTTTTGATTGGGCTTTAACCGTTGAGCGTTACTTTCATTTCATTTCGAAGATATGATATATGAGATAAGTTTGGAGACTGGGGTTATGTTGTAGTGGTTTCAGCACGAACCCTGTCAATTAGGAGTGCGTAATTATTTAGATACAACTTTTCTCGATCTGTCTGTTTTGGATCTCTACTTGTAGGGAATAATAAAGAATAAGGTGCAACGAAGGTCATATGAAGCAGTGGAAGATTTTAGAGAGTCCGTACTAGATGGTTTTGCTTTTTTTAAAAAGGTGTAACTTGGTTCTTAATTATAATGGTAATAATTTTAAACATATGTACAAATATTTTTAAGTAATACCTTAGTTGTTAGACATAGAGTAGTTTTTGTAGTTCTTTGCTGTTTCTTCTTGTGGCATAGCCAATTTTGTCCATTAACACATGTTTAGTTATTATAAGTTTTGTTATGAACGAATAAGTTCAAAAGTAAATATGTAAATTAAAAATTATTATTAATTTTATTAAATACATAAATAAAAAGTTTACCTCGAGTGGGATTTGAACCTACGACCTGCACTTCGCTAGAGTAAAGTTGGTTCAAATCCTACAATTTTTATTTGTGTATTTAATAAAATTAATAATACATTTTTAGTTGCTAGATATATTTCAATTTTTTCAATACATATTTTACTTTCTTTTTATTTTGAAAAATTCAATGTAATTATTCATAAATCCAAATCGTAGTGATACGGTTTGTAACCACAAACCAATTTATTTCCAGGGTTCATCATATTAGTAATTACGATTTGTATTTGTCAATCAACTACGGCTTCCGTATCTCTTTAGTTATTCAAAGTAACTATAGAAAGGTCCGAAAAAAACCTCTCTTAAAAAGTCATAGCCAAGTACATATTGTATCCATTTAAAAAAATTTATGTTGTCGTGACTCTTTGGACTTTTTTTCTTAAAATGGAACTAACGGAATTATACGCATTTAAAGAAATTACAGAAAAATAGGTTTTTTGAAGTATCTAGTTAGCCTTGGACAAAAAGATGCACTCAATTGGCCTCATAAAACCGCAAATGTTTCCCCTTTTAATCGCCTTTCTATCTGCTCTAGTTTCTTAGATCCCACAGTAGCCGTAAAAAGACACCCTGTATAAAATACCGTACAAATAATAACACATACCTCAAGATCTTGATCAATTCGATCCTGTGACCGATATCCTCTTTGTTTATCTTCAAATTCTCTTAATCTTTGGTTATAACGTTCAATTTGTTCCCTTAATAAAGCGTCCTCGGCAGCAGCTCTATCTTCACAATATTCCAAACAACCGACGCCATCCAGACGTTCTAAATCGATCCATCCTCTCCATCGTACACAAACGCCATTCATTATTAAAGAAGATTTTATATGAATCTAAAACAAGAGAAATAAAAATTCAATCACGTATTACATTGCTTTTATATAATGATGGTAATTTTAGAGCTCGCGATAAAAAAAATTATGATATGCACAATTGAGCTTTCAGAACAAAGGAATTTACTAATACGACAAACAATTCACACCATAAATTTTACGGAATAGAAAAACTAAGAAAAAATGTCTTAAACCCGTTTTGACTATTGTGAATATAACATGTGTCGCCTTGTAACTGACTAAACTGGGCGCTTTGTCTAAACATCCCCAATATTAAAAAGAAGGGTATGTATGTAAGTTACACTCATTAATAGGGGTCATTTTTTAACGTGACCTATTTTAATAAAATTAATGATTGCGATTAAACAACCCCTTTGTGTTGTCCATTTGTCATGCTTTATTCATAAACGATTTTGTTACAATACGGTTCTGTAGGTACCTACTCTGTATAATTTTCAAATTTGAAATTCCAGAAATTCTTTAAGATAATTTATATATTTTACCTGTTTCACAATTCGAACAAAAGGATCTAGTTTGACGTAAGATTGAATGGTCGGTATTTCTATTTTAAAAGATTTAAGTTAAGTTGCCTGAAAAAGTGTGCATTTTTGACTTGTGAGACAGAAGTGGACCTTTTCTGTTTACCTTTACATACGCCAAAAGCACCTGTTTTGGCAAGTATACATGGTGATTAAAAAATATACATCATATTACCTTATCCATAAAATTTGATCTGGTCAGCACATTACTTTCTTATGAATATGTATATAAGTGTTCTTTAGCAAATACACAACAAAAAGAGTATATCAGTGCACAACCAGTATTTCTAACTTATTTTTACTTTCTCATATTAAATTTACAAAACAAGAAAGTGTTTGTATATTATTTACTGCAATTTATGTATTATAAAAATGTACACATGATAACTTTTCGATTATGAAAAGGAAATAAATATTATATAAACCTACCTGAAAAGATTTTTTTCTTCTTTATAATATATAACTTGATAATTTTTAAATTGTTAATTAAAATGACATTTAAGTTAAACACATTATCACAAATATGAATATGACTATATTAATTAATGTTTTATAGGTACACATAAAATTTGTTTAATTATATTAATTCTTAAAGCTTATTTATTTTCTTATTAAAAACTTTTATAACTACTTACTGTAAATCCAATTACCTTTGAAAACGTAGTCTACACTGTAAAGATAGTTGACTGACAAGAAGTGCTTTAGGTACTCTTCATTTTTTAGCGTTTATTTATTACTATACGGCAAGATTTCATTAAGAAAACGTATTTAATATTTAATTGTATTTAACAAAGGATTGTTCAATTTTTTTAATAACATTAATGGTTTTCGAGATATTCACAATATGTACTTTAACACCTTCCATAAAGTACAACATTCTAATCAAATATTGAGATTTATCAAAATATAAAATTTTTTAGAAATGGTTACGTATTTTTACTTTCTTGCGCACAAGGTCACAAGTATTGGTTACGTAAAAAAAGCAATGTCGAGTTTTCAACGGATTTACACGCTTGCAGCGTTATTGAAACCATTTTCAAGTTGATGCCTGTGTGTGTATGTATGCCGCATATGTGTACCTGTGATTCTGCGCGTCTGCGTATGTGCTTGTGTATGTGTGTGCTCGTGTGCGTGTGTGGGTGCGTGCGTAGGTGCGTGTGTACGTGTGTGCATGTGTGCGTATGTGCGTGTGTGCGTGAGTGTCTATGAGCGTGTCTGTGTGCGTGCGTGTGTGTGTGTGTGTGTGTGTCGCGCATGTATGCGTTTGTGTGGTGTGTTGTGTGTGGTGTGTGCGTCTGTGTACGTATGTGCGTGTGTGTGTGGCGTGTGCGCGTGGGAGTGCAGGTGCGCGTGTGCGTGCGTGCTTGTATGTGTGTTTGTGTATGTTATGTGTGTGTGTGTGTGTTCGTGTTGTTGTGTGTGTGTGTGTGTGTGTGTGTGTGTGTGTGTGTGTGTGTGTGTGTTTGTGTGTGTGTGTGTGTGTGCGCGGCGCGCGCATGTATGCGTTTGTGTGGTGTGTGTGTGCGTCTGTGTACGTATGTGCGTGTGTGAGTGTGTGGCATGTGCACGTGCGTGCCTGTATGTGTGTTTGCGTATGTTTGTTCGTGTGTGAGTGTTTATGTGTGTGTGTGTGTGTGTGTGTGTGTGTGTGTGTGTGTGTGTGTGTGTGTGTGTGTGTGTGTGTGTGTGTGTGTGTGTGGCTGATGTCTGTGTGCGTGCGTATGTGTGTAGTGTGTGAGTGTGTGTGTGTGTGTGTGTGTGTGTGTGTGTGTGTGTGTGTGTGTGTGTGCGTGTGTGTGCACATGTGTACATGTGTGCGTGCGTGCATGGGTGCGTATATATGGTGTATGCGTCTATGTATGTATGTGTGTATGCGCGTGCGTGCGTGTATGCATGTGTACGTGTGTGGGTGCGTGCGTGTCTGTGTGCGTGTTTATGGTTGATTGTGTTTGTGTTTGTGTGTGCTGTGTGTGTGTGTGTGTGTGTGTGTGTGTGTGTGTGTGTGTGTGTTGTGTCTGTATGTGTTGTGTGCTGGTGTGTGTGTGTGTGTGTGTGTGTGTGCGTGTGCGGTGCGCTGTGTGTCACATGTACATGTGCGCTGCGTGGTGTCGATATATGTGTATGCGTTTATGTACGTATGTTTGTATGTGCGTGCGTGCGTGTATGATGTGTGGTGTGTGTGTGTGTGTGTGTGTGTGTGTGTGTGTGTGTGTGTAGTGTGTGTGTGTGTGTGTGTGTGTTGTGTCTGTGTTGTGTATGTGTGTAAGTGTCAGTGTCAGTGTAAGTGTCAGTGTCAGTGTCAGTGTCAGTGTCAGTGTCAGTGTCAGTGTCATGTGTCAGTGTCAGTGTCAGTGTCGTGTCAGTGTCGTGTCTGTGTCTGTGTCTGTGTCTGTGTCTGTGTCTGTGTCTGTGTCTGTGTCGTGTCATGTCGTGTTAGTGTGTGTGTGTCGTGTCAGTGTCAGTGTTGTGTCAGTGTTGTGTAGTGTCAGTGTAGTGTCAGTGTCTGTTTGTCACGTTGTGCCTGTGTTGTGTCTGTGCCTGTGTCGTGCCTGTGTCTGTGCTGTGTACTGTGTCTGTGTTGTGTCTGTGCCTGTGCTGTGTATGTGTCTGTGTTGTGTCTGTGTTGTGTTGTGTAGTGTAGTGTAGTGTAGTGTAGTGTGTGTGTGTCAGTGTGTGTCAGTGTCAGTGTCAGTGTGTGTCAGTGTAGTGTGTGTCAGTGTGTTAGTGTAGTGTAGTGTGTGTATGTCGTGTAGTGTCGTGTCAGGTCAGTGTCGTGTCGTGTCTGTGTGTATCTGTGCCTGTCTGTGCCTGTCTGTGCCTGTGTGTGTGTGTCTGGTCTGTGTCTGTTGTTGTGTCTGTGTCTGTGTCTGGTCTGTGTCTGTCTGTGTCATGTGTGCTGTGTGGTGTGTCGTGTGGTGTGTGTCGTGTGTGTGTGTGCGTGTGGTGTGTGTGTTGTGTCGTGTGCGTGTGGTGCGTGTGCGTATATGTGTGTGTGGTATGTACGTTGTTGTAGTGCGTGTGCGTGTGCTGTGTGTGTGTGTGTGTAGTGTGTGTTGTATGTGTTGTGTGTTGTGTGTAGTGTGTATGTGTGTATGTGTTATGTGTGTATGTGTGGTATGTGTATGTGTGTAGTGTGTGTAGTGTGTGTGTGTGTGTGTGTTACTGTTGTGTTGTTTGTGTTGTTGTGTTGTATCAGTGTAGTCTAGTGTAGTGTAGTGTAGTGTAGTGTTGTGTTGTGTGTGTTGTGTGTGTGTAGTGTAGTGTGTGTTGTGTGTGTCGTCGTGTCTGTGTCTGTGCTGTGTGTGTGCTGTGTGTTGTGTGTGTGTGTGTGTTGTGCTGTGTGTGTTGTGTCTGTGTCGTGTCTGTGTCTGTGTCGTGTCAGTGCTGTGCTGTGCTGTGCTGTGTCTGTGCTGTGCTGTGCCGTGTCGTGTCTGTGTCGTGTCGTGTGTCGTGTCTGTGTCTGTGTTGTGTCAGTGTCAGTCAGTGTCAGTGTCGTGTCTGTGCTGTGTCTGCTGTGCTGTGCTGTGCTGTGCTGTGCTGTGTGTGTGTGTTGTGTGTGTGTGTGTGTGTGTGTGTGTGTTGTGTTGTGTGTGTGTGTGTGTGTGTGTGTGTGTGTGTGTGTGTGTGTGTGTGTGTGTGTGTGTGTTGTGTGTGTGTGTGTGTGTGTGTGTGTTGTTGTGTCTGTGTCTGTGTCTGTGTCTGTGTCTGTGTCTGTGTCTGTGTGTGTGTGTGTGTGTGTGTGTGTGTGTGTGTGTGTGTGTGTCGTGCGTGTGGTCGTGGTGCGTGCGTGCGTGTGTGTGCGTGTGTATGTGCGTGCATGTAAGCATGTGTTTGTGAGTGTTTGTATGTGCTGTGTGCATGCGTCGTCTCTGCGCGTGCGTTAATGTATGTGTATGTATGTTTATGTGTGTGCGCGCATGTGTCTGTGTGTGTGCGTTCGTGTTTGTTTGTGCGCTTGTCCGCCCGGGTGTGCATGCGTACGTTAATGTAAATATAAGTTGATAATTGATATTACTTTATTCAAATATGTAGATCACTGTAATAGGTCAGTTCTGTACCCTTAAGCTGAAGGGTAGTTTGTATCGCTCAACAGTTTAACATTCTTCTCAACGATTTATAAATACTAAGATACTTTTATAACCGTTGACGGAGGGTTGCTCCTTAAGTATTAGAGATATAAAAACCAATTTTGGTGTGGATCATTGGACCTACATTCTAAAAATATTTAGGTATATACATTGATTGACAAAAATATGCCAACCAAAACCTGTGTTTTTTTTAATGTAATACCCTGTATATTTTTGCATTTTTGGATTTATTGCTACATTTAGTATAGAAATTTGTATCTGTATCACTAACCGTTCTGCAGATATCGTCACTTTAGTACCAAAATAAAGTTAACTTTGGAACCACGATGCGAGCGTTGTTACCACGATTTTGTAAATCTGTTTATACCACCGACTATTAATACTAGTCTATTAACAAATGAACTGGGACAGTTTTCGAAAACATGAAAAACTATACAGAATGATTAACTTATGCGAAATGTAATTTTTTCAAATGCAATACCCTGTATATTTTTTCACATTTCGATTCCCCGTGAAAAGTAGATACTAATTGATAATACGTTTCATAGCGATAAAACAGACCCTTCTTGAGATATTGACATTTTATTTGAAAATATTTTCTATAAGAGATGCCTCAACTTGAAACTCATTTCATTTGGGCTTGTTTTTGCGCGCTTGGGATAACGTGCACTTCCAGAATTTATAAATCTCTCAGCTACATTCATAAACGATTCTTTCCGCGGCTGTCATCTCTCTGGGTATCGTTCACAGTACAAACCGGTAGCCAGCAAAGCATTAGTTGAGCTTCACCGTAAATAAAGATCATATCGACCATTTCTTATTTGGAAAAATTCATTTTATACAGAAATTGACAAAACGACAATCCAAAAACACACAAACTAATGGAACAATATTTTAATGATTATACAAACGTCAAAACAATAGATGCAATTGTTCCTCTTTATTACGAGCGGCTAGCCTACCTGATTTGTTTTGTTGAATTCTATTGTCATAGTAAATTTGTATTTTAGAATATTTTTACGTAAAAGCGTCAATATCTCAAGAAGGGTCCGTCTTATGGCTATGAAACCTATTATCAATTAGTATCTACTTTTCACGGAGAATCGAAATGTGAAAAAAACACAGGGTGTTGCATTTGAAAAAATTGAGAAAAATTACATTTCGCGTAAGTTAATCACTCTGTATAGCTTTACATGTTTCCGAAAAATTTCCCAGTTTGTTTGTTAGTAGACTATTATTAATAGTAGCTGGTATAAACAGATTTACAAAATCGTGGTGACAACGCTCGCATCATTTTGGTACTAAAGTGGCGATATTTGCAGAACGGTTAATGATACAGATACAAATTTGTATACTTTTATTCTAAATGTAACAGTGAATTCAAAAATGTAAAAATATACAGGGTGTTCCATAAAAAACACAGGTTTGGGTTGGCATATTTTTGTCAATCACCCTGTATATACCTTTTTAGAATATAAATAGGTCCACGCTTATAGTAGGTTATAAAAAGCATCTTCGTCGAGTGATACAAACTACCCTTCAATTTAAGGTTACAAACTTGACCTGTTACAGTGATCTACAAATTTTAATAAATCAATAAATGGCAATTATCAACTTACATTTACATTACCGTACGCATGAGACACCCACCCGTATCAAGGCAGTTACTCTGCGTTATGTTACATTTTTTTTTATGCAATAGGAAGTCAGCTTGTGACAATTTTTATCAAAACTGGTATTGAAATGCCTAGAGCGTTCCTTATGTTACTGCATGTATAATTTAGTTGAAGTAGGCCCCTTGTTCTCTCTTATGCGGGTATCGAATATCCATTACTCTTGGTAATTTTTAAAAATACGGGAGGTATAGTGTACGAAATTGTTATGGTAGCTCTGTTCACAGTTTCGCCCTCTACGCATGTTTATAACTAAGTGACTAAAATTGGTAACTTTCTATATTGATGTGTGCCAGGTAGTTGAAAATTAGTTCGCTACAATTGTGACTATATTTTATTGAATAAAAGAACTTCCTCAAAAAGACTTATTGAAAGAAGGTACAGAATATGAGAAAGTCCTTCACCAAGGCAAAATTATAGCATGTTTTAGTTTCCCATTTTTTGTTATGATTAGTTCCTTTCATTTCTTTAACTTGTAGTAGAAACGTTCTTATATTTCATATGTAATTTGGTACGAGGTATGTTTGTTTCTACATTCGATATATCTTTGAATTTGGCACTTTTATGCTGGAAAATCTAACTTAGTGATAAAAAAAAATTGGTGATACTGATGCATAAAACAATATGCACGCGCCAAAAAACAGAAATCAAAAATTGAAGTAAATTAAATAAAGATAAACAGTTGTGTATTGTAACTTCTAAGAATGAAGAAACAAACCGAGTCTCGTGCCACGTTTTGTTTATACAGTCTCCATATTAAATTTTTGAGATCTTTTATACCTTTCGTTGCGTTTTTTTTTATTAATAGTGAACCTGCGTTTGTGAAATTCGTATAACTTGAAAAGATTGCACATAGAGTACCACTAAAATCCAGTATCAATGTTTGCACATCTGTCTTAAATAAGGTATTTCTTGGTATTAGTTTTATTCTTGTAACAACACACACCTGAAAATTGTTAATTTACATTCAACGTCACCAAACCCCAAACTGTATAAATAATTTATATCAGGTCATCGCCACCTTATTTTTAAACACAAAATTGTATTAAAACTAATCGAATTACTTATAAACTATAACGACAAAAAGGGGTCCGTTATAAACAAAAACATACCCAAATGATCAAGAAGGGTTAAAAACGGCAACTCATCTTTGAACCAATTACCATTTTTTTTATCGAGTTATATCTGATAGTCACTTTAAAATGGATTTTTAATTTAATTATAACTCGCTTACTTCAAACACCTGTTTAATTTAATATAATTACACATAATGCGAATTACTCATATATGACTGAGCAAAGTGTAAGGAAGGGAATTCCCATTTGATTGTGTATGCAACACAATCGTGTATACCCTGCGGGTAGATCCTTGAATAATGATAATAATAGTAATAAACAACAAAACATGATGTTCTTGTATGCTTACTTGCAGTGCATGTTCTGACTTTTAATCAAATAAATACTGTGATTCATTTAAATAATTGTTAGCGTTAGATGTCCATGTAAATGTTGCCTTGTTATGGTATACAATGTGTTTACTTGCGATTATGTAAATATATTTTTGATTAATTCCGTTCACTTTGTTTTATTAATTCAATTATAGGTCTTCTTATTCAGATCGAATAGAAGATAATACCGCTAATACAACACCTTGTATTTGTAAAGAGTATAACGATTGTATAATTAGTATATCCGGATACCCAAACATAATACAAAGTCAAAAGTATTGTCACATAATAAATGGCGTGTCTCAAGATTCCTTAACTGATCCTATATTATTTGCAAAGAAAAATAAAAACGACAGATTTGTAACACTTTTATGTTTACTTTAAAAACGGAAGTAACTAAAAGAACGGTAGGAATTTAACCCTGCCTACACACTTAAAATTTGTCTACTTGAAAAGTATCCCTACCCTATCCATGTCATCAAAAGACATTCTCAACAGATGTTACACATCTTAAAACTAATAATGGAAAACAGCACGAGTCAATAGTTCTTAACAGTCCTTAAACAGATTCTGACATTACTGAAAGATGTAGATCTTATTTTATACTAAACACACCCCATTTTAATAATGATTAATAGTTTGATGTTTTCTTAGGATATTTACAAATATTGAAATATATACCTACCACATACAGTGTATAGAAGAGCAAAAGCGTAAAAAAATACAAAGAGCGTCGCGTGCTGTCTGTATTTAAAAGTAAAAACAAAGAATTTTGTTTAAGTAAAAAATAATGAGGGGTTCCTTTATCTTTTAAAGTTAAACAAAGCCTTCTTAATTGACATGAAAATGCATCCAGATAACGGGTGCAGTGCTAACTAGCACGCGTCTATTTTGTAGGAGTAAAAAGCATTGTCTTTTAATGACATAATAGGTGTTTTGTTTTTGTTATGTACTAATTGGAGAAGTCGTGTTGCGTTAAAAATTATGTTTTTGTTAGAAACATAATGAGTTGACGTAAGGGTTAATTGTATGAAAATTGCAAAGGGTTTATCATGAGAACTGAACAGCAAAATATTTTTTCTGTCTGTCACAAACGAAATCTAAGTTTCATTATAATTATAATGAGTTAGAGAGCCGTCATGTACAATAAAATGACAAATAATAAGTCTTACAGTGCTTTTATAATATCATAGAATTGTACTAAAGGTCCAAAGAGCTAATATCACCATAATCATCATTTTCTTTCGACCATGATTTCTTCTGTTTGTCGGCCCCTTATTCGAATTCTGTTATCGATCTTTCCATTTCCATCTCTTAGGCGGCCTTCCTACTGGTCTTCTGCTATACGGCTTGTTGTCCATATATATTTTTGCCATTTGATCTGGTCTTCCTACATATTGTTTCCATTGTGTCTTTCGGGCTTTGACCCACTTGTTTATACTTTGGATGTTGCAATATTCCCTAATACTTTTGTTTGTTTGTCTTTCTCTTAGCGTAATGCCTTTTATTGATCTGAGAGCTTTCATTTCCACGTGATTAATTTTCTGCCTCGTCTGTTTTGTATCGGCTCTTGTTTCGACTGCATAGCTCAGGATTGGTCTTACTACTGTCTTATAGGTTTTTATTTTGCTTTCCACGTTTATGCCTTTATTTTTCCATCCATTTGCTTTTGCGTTTTGTGGTTTCCTGGTTTTTATTTCTTTCGCTGGATATTTCCACCCCCAGGTAGTTTACTGTTGTTCGATTACCTTGTAGTCCAATTCTAATTTGCATCGTCTGGAGCTGTCTTTGTAGGTCATCTTCGCTGGACGCTATCTGCGTAACATAATATAGTTATTTTGTGTGTTCAGGGGGCTGAGCGAGCCTCCTTATCGTATTCCTCCCTTCAGTTCAATAAGTTCCGTTGTTATAATTTTTGTTTTGTTGTTTTCATTTATGTCGTTTAAGACTTTTATGATGTTATGTTCAATCTGTTGTTCTCTTAGCATTCTGATGATGTCACACCGCTTTACTCCGTCAAAGGCGCTATTTAGATCGACAAACCACAAATACGTAGGCTTATTATATTCAATGGCCTTCTCAACTATTTGTCTTATCAAAGTTACGTCGGTAGTACTCCGGTTGTTTCTGAAGCCTTGCTGTTCTTCGGCCATATCTATTTTATGACGAAGGGCAAGGGCGCTTCGGGCTCGTTCAAGTTGGCCGCGAGTGGCGGAGGTGGCGATAAGTCTTATTCGCCGGGCGGCGGCGCATCGAAGGGTAAGAGATCGGCACCGAAGGCCAGCGCTCCCGCGGCCAAACGGGGCGGAGCCCCGACCGCCACGAAGTGGCCGAAGTAGAAGAAGGCCGCTCCAGCATCCTCGACGTCTGCCGCCGCCGTCGCCTCCTCACCTGAGAAAAAGGCGGCGTCGCAAAATTCTCCCGCGGACAAGAAACGGTCCGCACCCGAAAAACCCGCCGCCAAGCCGAAGACGCCCTCCAAGGCGAAAAAGACGACCAAGGTGCCGACGAAAAAGCCCAAAGCGCCAAAACCGAAGAAGTCAAAGGCGACTCCTGCCAAGCAGGCCGCGCCCAAGAAGGCCGCCGCCTCTCCGAAAAAAGTAGTGCGACGAAAGAAACAAGAGGTATGTCGCACAGACGGCTGACCGACCGTCCGCCTCTCGAAAGTTAATGTTAATAATTTTAAGCAGCTGTTCATTAAACTAATACATCGCCAGTTTTCTAGTTTATCTCGTTCTGCTTTTTTGAATATGGCAACAGTAGACTCTACTTCTATTCTTTGGGAACGTTCATGTTCTTCAGTATGACATTATATTGTAGGCATGCCTTTAAGATGGGCAACCAACAATACAGCTGGATGTTGTTTGTTTTTTTTAGAAAGTTGTTGAACGTTTGTCAAATAATGAAACAATTATTTTTCTGATTGTAAATTTAATAAAAAACTAAATCGGCCTTCAATGTAGTACATTTGCAGGAGCTATTGCTGTAATAACTCTACCCCATACATTAGTAATTAGTCTTGAAATCAACCTAGACTTGGGACTTTCCTGCTTTTGAGGCTTGTGAGTCGTTTTCTTATTTCGTCTTCTGTTATCGGCAATATACAGGGTGTTCCAAAATTAGTTATCCAGCCGTCAGGGTTATATTCTATGACCAAAAATAAGTCGAAAATCACTTATGTCAAAATTTCGAAAAGTTCCATCTTGCGAAATTATGGCCATATTAAAAATTGCAATCATGTTTTCAAACAAGTAACAACAGTTTATTAATTTAAACCAAGTGACATTTACACATAATAAAATTAAATGCTTAAATTTATAAAGGCAAATGTTCCATTTGTTTATGTGTAATTTGAGTTATATATATATATATATATATATATATATATATATATATATATATATATATATATATATATATATTGGGTTGAGATCCGGGGACCTAGACGGCCAAGAAGTATGTCCTCCGCGACCGATCGATTTATCGCGAAATCACCGATTTAATATTTCAGCCATTTCAAGAATAATGAGCATCATGTTGATACACAATTGCAATAAAGGAATGTCTTCCAAAAAGGTAGATAAAATTTGCATAATCATCTGCGTTTAATATTCTAGGCTGAAAATGTGGTCGTATTATGTCATTGTCCAACAGACCAATCCACACATTTACATTCCAGCGCACTTGCTTATGTGATTTCCTAATTTGATGTGGATTTTTGTAATTCCAGCAATGCAAGTTGTGCTGGTTAAACACCCTTCGTTGATTAAAATGGACCTCATCATTCCACAATACTTGCTTAAAAGGGTCTTCATTTATATCTAAGCAATTTAAAAACCATTTCCGGAATAGTAAGCGTAACCCACTATCCCCAGGATGCAGTGATAAGGATACAGATTTTCTCTGAATCTGTGAATAGTACTACGACGATGGTGACGATTGGTTTCCAAGATCCTGGTACTTACAGACGGATCTTCTTCAATGTCATAGAGTAATTTCTCTTCCTGTTGCCATGTTAGCTGTCATGTCATGGTGCCGCCTAGTAGGAAAACGTTGGCAGTACAGACGCTCTGCGGCACGAGCATTATTATCACAAACTCCAAGTAGTTCAATCATATCTAAATATTCTTGATCACTATACCTTTTGGGCATTATAATAAGTATGAAAACTTAATTGTTTACCTTTGTATGTCAGTTTAAAATTGAAATATTTTACAATCCAACATTGACACATAAAATGCATATTCTGTCTTCGTCAAGGATGACGAATTATAAATAAACTATCTTTACCTTGACACCTATTTCAAACATTTATTTGCAAATATACCTTCACTGATCTTTAAGATGCCCATAATTTCGTAGGGAGGAAATTTTTGAAATTTTGACATAAGTGATTTTCGACTTTTTTTTGGTCATAAAGTCTAACCCCGGGGTCAGTGAATTTATTTTGGGACAATACTGTATATTCTTCTTCTTCGTTATCTTCATCGTTGGTTTCGTCCTGTTCGCCGGGCCCATAGAGCTCTGACCAATATCTCTATCGATTGATGCTCTCAGTAACAGTTTCGATTCTTATGAATTCATTCATATCTTTTCTCTGCCTTAGTATTATTTTCCACACTATCTTTTGTGTCCCGTACAGATCTCTCTCCATATCCTTGGTATATCTTTCAGTAATCTTATTTTATATTATTTGTTCGTGGTTGACCCTAATTCTTATTACTATGTATTCAGCTCTTGCTTCTAGTGTTTGTGTCTTTTTTTTTCTTTACCTAAGGTGTTACACAATAATTAGGCACCCATTATACGCCCTGAAAATAATAATTATTGTAAAATTAGATTAATACACAGCTATGAACTTACGCATAAATCAATTTTTCTTATGCAGTAACTAGCCACCAATTATACACTGTTTTGCGAACCAAAAGCAAATAACTTATTGCAAAATTTACATAGACTAGGCCAACTTCACATCCTTATAAATCAATTAATACACAAACTAATCTTTTCACTAAGGTGACGACCATTATAAATCCATACAGCTTTGTTCTTGCACTTTCTGACCCCAAAAGATGACCAACATTGCGAAACTATCAAGTCTGGTTCTTTCACATCGAGGAAATAGTTTTGACCATTTTTCCAATAAAATTAGTGTGTACACAGGTTCTGGGTCATTAGTCTTAATAGGTGATGAACATGATAAATCCATAATTTTGTTCTTGTCCACCAACCAAAGAGTTTTTCCCAAAGAAACTGTTGCATAAATAGGGATTTTGGGACTTGTTCACGAAAAAATAGCTTCCGACCATTCGACCAATAAAATCAGTGTACCATTTTTTACAATATAGTTAGTCAATAAATGAAGATATTGTTCACTACAAGCCACAAACGGTGATCAACACAGTGAAACTATAAAATTTGGTTTTTACTCACCAAGAAAATAGTTCTGACTGTTTTTGAAATAATAAGATAGTGTATAAATAGAGATTTTGGGCATTGCAGACGCCAAACGATGAACAACACTACAACAAAGCTATAAAATTTGGCTTTTGTTCATCGAACAAAAAGTTTTGAACGTTTTCTAATGAAAACACTCAATCAACCAAAGATTTTTGGCATTACAGACTCCAAACGATCACCAACACTGTGAAACCATAATTTTTGGTCTTTGCTCACCGAGAAAATAGTTTTATCGTTCTTCTAAAGAAAATGCAATTAAAAATTTTGGATCCGTCACACACACACACACACACACACACACACGCACAAATACCCACATACACATACGCCCATACACGCACGCCCCCTCCCCCACACGGACACATAACGCACAAACACACACAAACACACACACAAACACACACACATACACACCACATAGACACACAAACACTCACACTCACATTCACACACATACACACACGCGCGCCCCCGCCCCGCCCTCCACACACACATCCCGAACTGATCATTAGAAAAGCTAAAGCATTAAAGCTTCGGAACAGCTACAATGGAAGAAGAACAGTTGTTCGCCAAACCCGCTTGTGTTTACAACATGGAAGAGGCAGGACTCGAGCTAAACAACTGTCCAGAAAAAAGGATCTAACGTTATGTCTGCTTTAACAACCGCGGAACAGTTACAACCTGTTGCAACACGGAAGGCACTTTCTTGCCGCCTGCATGCATAAGGTAAAGAATTGGAGCATGTAATGTCACTCGAATCTATTGTGTACATGAACCAGAAGTCAGCCTACATTTTTCTTGAATAGCTCAAGCTTCATTTTCGTCCTAAGGAAAACTGGGGGAAAGGTGCTCCTAATCCTTGATGGCCACGGGTTTCACTGCAGCTCAGTGAATGCTCTGATATACGCTGATGAAAATGGCATCATCCTTCTTTGTCTTCCGCCACATACCACCCACTACCTCCAACCTCTCGACAGATCCTTTTTAAGTCGTTGAAGGCAACATTTTATCAGGCATCTGATACTTGGGTTGAATCCAATGCTGATGAAAAATAGTTAGGCTACAGTTCGGACGACTACTAGGAGTTGCTTGGGGAAAGGCTGCAAGAGTTCGAACACTAGGTTTTAAGACAGTTAAATTGACCCGCTTAATCCGCAAAGTGTCCCGGAGTATACCTAAGGAGGTACCGATGTGGGAATACAGGAAACATCTGCAAAAATGCTGTGGCAAAAGGAAGAACGAGTTACCCCGCCACAACCTTTAACTTCACGTGATTCTGATATAACTGATGAGCCTATAGTCCACCAACCTCCAAAAATTACGATTGTAAAAGCCTTCGAAATTGCATCTTCTATTTCAGCTGCTAGACGTTAATAGAAAAGAAGGGAAATCGCAGAGATTTTAAATAATTCAGAAACCTTAGCAGGGCGCAAGGCATTCTGGAACACAAGCAAGTGAAGCTCAACAAAGCCAAATGCGGCACAAAGGCAGTTAAAGTACCAGTGGTACCCAAAAGGGAAAATTTGCTGCGAAGTGTGTATGTGTATGTGTATGTGTATGTGTATGTGTATGTGTATGTATATGTGTATGTGTATGTATGTGTATATGTGTATGTGTATGTAGTATGTGTATGTGTATGTGTATGTGTATTGTATGTGTATTGTATGTTATGTATATGTATGTGTATGTATGTGTATGTTATGTGTATGTCATATGTACTATGCATATACGATATGCATATACGATATGACGTATAGCATGTATATGTATGTATATGTTATGATAATGTATATATTATATGTATATATAGTATGTTATGTATATTAGTATATATGTATATGTATGTATTTATGTGTGTTATTTATGTATTGTATGTTATGTTATATTAATTTATGTTATTGTATATTATATATATGTTATATTATTTATTTATATATATTATATATATATATATATATATATATTATATTATTATATTATATGTATATATATATATATATATATATATGTATATTATATATATATGATATTATTTATATATAGTATATATATATGTGTGTGTGTCATTCCTGCGTGCGTGCGTACGTGTGTGTGCGTGTGCGTGCGTGGGTGCGTGCGTGGTGCGTGTACGTGTGCTTGCGTGTGCGTGTGCGTGGCTATGCGTGTGCGTATGTGTTTGTGTATTTTGTGTTTAGTGTTTGTGTGTTTGTGTGTTTATGTATTTTGTGTTTTATTTGTTTTGTTTTTTTTTGTGTGTTTTGTGTTTGTAGTTTTGTATGTTTGTGTTTGTTGTTGTTGTTGTGTGTTTGTGTGTTTTGTGATTGTGTGTTTGTTTTTGTGTTGTGTTTTGTGTTTGATGTGTTTGTGTTATTTGTGTATTGTTATTTTTGTGATTTTATGTTTGTATTGTTTATGTGTTTTATTTTGGTTTGTTATGTTGTGTTTGTTGTG
The DNA here is from genome assembly GCA_036346205.1 of Vesta saturnalis. Lineage (NCBI taxonomy): Eukaryota > Metazoa > Arthropoda > Insecta > Coleoptera > Lampyridae > Vesta > Vesta saturnalis. The sequence continues at coordinate 1,851,031 of JARFJB010000480.1, read as the reverse complement.
TTTGTTTATGTTATATATTTGTGTGTTTTGTGTTTGTGTGTTATGTTATTGTATTATGTTTGTGTGTTTGTGTGTTTGTGTGTTTGTGTGTTTGTGTGTTTGCGTGTTTACGTGTTTGCGTGTTTGCGTGTTTGTGTGTTTGTGTGTTTGTGTGTTTGTGTTTGTGTGTTTGTGTATTTGTGTGTTTGTGTGTTTGTGCGTTTGTTTGTTTTAAAGAAAATTTAATTTTACATAACTTTTTTGTATAAAGTTTCTTAATATAACGCAAGGTAAGTCTAAATATTAATTAAATATAAATGAAAACTGTAAACTGTATTTTTGATGCCTTATAGAAGCGGACAGGTTTGTAATTTCAAGAACGTAGATCTTTTCGATTTGGAGTTATCGTAGATACTAACATACATCCAGATACACAAAGACACACTCATCCAGACATCATGGTCGATCTTGGCGAAACTTGGCCAAAAGTTGTAAAACCAGCTAATAAGTCTTTTTAGCGATATAGAAAAAAGTCGATTGTATAACCTTCTATGCCTACATATGTTTATTTAGGTTGGAAGGTAAAAAGAGGTTTTTTAATTATCTTAAAAAAATTATAATTAAAATTATTTCATTTCTTTTAATTTTTTAAGTTAGCACGTCGGTGTCTATTAACCTCTGTCAGACATGAAGTTTTAAACGTTTGTTTGTCATAGATTAGTATTTTTGCGTTTCTGCCTATTGATCGTAATGAACTTATTATAAAAGAGGTTGAATGAAAATATTTAATTTATTTTAATTTCCATTTTGTAGGTTGGAAGGTCGTATGGGTTTCCACACCAGATATTTAACCTTTACCAAATGCATTCATAAACATTAATTACCTACACCGCGCAACTAACTCTTGTTACTACAAAAGTTAAAATTTATCATAAATTTTGGTACCTACCTATAAAAATATTAATATCGAAAAGGAAAATAACGGTTAGACTAATATAAATTTAGAAAGCTTCAGGAAAATATGTTAACATCCCTTTATTAAGTACAATAAATTTAAGTCTTCCACCTTGACCGTTTACGATACCTTAACAATACTAATTGTTCATAAAATATTTTAACTGACAGATATGGTTATTTAGTGTCACGGTTATGACCGGCGCATCCTTTTTAAATAATACCAAAAGCAAGCGTGCACGAAAATTGCCCAGCCAAGAACAACTTAATTGCTGTACATTTTCAATTTTTCGTTAAGTATAGTTTAGCCGCCTACTTTGTTAACTTTCCGATATTTACTATCTGCGTGCTGTGATTTGCCCTAAAATTTTAACCAAGGGGTTACTTGTTTGGGCAGTAACAACGAAATTATACAAGCCTATTACCATGCAAAAGTTCTAATGTCCACTGAATAAACTGGGCGTGGATATATTTATATAAATCAGAATTGCACCCTAATTTTTGACCAATGGTCTACTAGTGACATCTGCTTCTGCGTATCTTCTTTATAAGCGGGATTAATGATTTTTATTTAATTTTATTATAAATGTTATAACGTTAGGTGAAAATAGGGATTAAGGGATAGAAACAATAGAGAGAATGGGCAAGTCAAACACGGTATGGGGCACTTTTCAACTTGACTTGATTCTTTCAAAACCCTTTTTTTTACTATTGTAACTTCTATACAGAAAAGGCGTGCGAAAATTATGTCATTATCAAAGTTTTTTGCCGAACATCTGGTTCTGTATAAGAGGGTTGAATCCTCTGGGTGCTGTTGGACTCCACAGGGTGCAATGCAATGTTTAACTCGTGCTGTTTGTTATTATGTTAAAATTAATAAAGTTATCGATGTTTAATTTCCTTTTATAAAAGGGTATTTGCTACATATTCTGTGACAGATTTTCCATTTTACGCTTAACATTATTTATATATATTTAATTGCGCCCCTAAAATAGTACACATTTTTTGTGATAATTTTTTGTAATAATTATTCTGGATAAAATGAGTATGTATGAATTTCATCTGTATAAAGATGCGCATTGTAATTAAGAAAAGTAACACTTGACTGTGAAGTTAGCACCACATTTAGTTTACGGCTAAAATCAAATACAGGGTGGAATGGATGTAATGTGACAAAGGAAACTGGGTGAAAATAGGCCTAATTTGTAACAAGAAACACAATCAGAAGCCAGTCGTATCTTCATCGTGGTCGGAGATATGGAAGTTTTTGCTTTACTCCTTTAGAATCAAGTTTCCCAACAACGTGTTCATATTTTTGTAACAATTAATGCATTCTTGGAAAGATGCGGACATTTCCTAACACAAAATATTTGGTTAAGACTGGGAATTTACTTACACTCTGTACCAGAGGCTATCAAATATAAACAATGTAAAATTGGTGAAGTGAATTTTTCTTTACTGCAAATCTAGGGGTGACCAAACGTCTGCGATAGAAAAGGAAGACGACAAAATTAAAATAAAAACGTATTCAAAATTTGAAAAGTATAATCTATTTCAAGCTCACTATTACTCATTTTTATACAAACTGTATATTTTATATAATTCGTTTTTAACAAATAATGTTCAATTATTTAAACAAAATTAATGTCTAACGTACAGCGCCCTCTACTAATGCTAATGTGTACATGCAAATGAATTGATAAAATAGAAAATTGTCTATTAGCGATAGTTCGTGAAAATCTTTGTTTCTTATTTTTAACATAAAAATTACTCAATCTGAAAAATATTTTATACTATAGTCGTGCATAATCTGTTTTACTGCGTTCGCGCACATTACTATAATATGCGCTCACGCAGTAAAACAGTTGATTACGCACTTATATTGTAAATATATATTTACGGATATTTAGGGTTGATTTACACAGCCATTTTCAGAGATGAAAGTGGTCAAATTACACAAAAACTACTACCTTTCATGATCTTTAAAACAAGCCATCAATGGTTTTGTTCAATTTTTATAGGCCCCAGAGTTTAAAAAACGATAAAACAATCAGAATACGAAAAGATGAATTTTGTTAAAATTATTTGTATCAGTATCATTGTGTTTGTCTATTTTATCACCTGTACCTTCTTTCTGAAAGTATGCCTCGTTTTGCAAATGGTGAATATGTATACAGATACGGTTTTCATTTATAGTTTGTGTAATGGTTACCCTCGGAGGGCGGAAGACGGGTACCATATGAATTATCAAGCACGTCCTGCACCCAGTCGCGTTGTATTTGCAAGAGTTTACCAAGGACTCGTGGAGACCGGTTCGTTTAATATAAGGATCGAAAGAGGCCAGGATAGCCAGAACATTGATAAGGGAGAGTTCATACTGTACCGGGTGAAATAAGATCCAACTGTTAGCTCACGTCAAGTTGGAAGAGAATCATGTGTCACACACGAAGGTATTAAATGTTTTACGCAAAAACAATCTCCATCCCTACCACTTCACTTGCGTGCACATGCGAACCATTGCGAATCACATGGATTTCAACCGCAGGTAGACTTTTGCCGATGGCTGTTGGTGCAAGACATCCAGCACCACCACTTTTTAAAAAAAATAATGTGACCCGATGAGTTCCTTTTCACTAGGGATAGTGTTTTCAATTCGCATAATATGCATCACTATGCCCAGAAAAAAACCCTTTCTTTATCGTGCAAGATCTTTTCAGAGGCGACTAAGTGTTTAGGTTAGAGTGATCTTCCAAGGCTGCTTAATGATATTCTTGAAGAACAAACTGATATCATTTTTCAGCAGGATGGAGTTCCTGCCCATTATTCGAACGCCGTTCTTGAATGAGCAACTCCTTGGTCAGCAAGATCCCGGACCTCAACCCGATAGATTTTTCGGTGTGGGTTTTTCTGAAACAAGAGGTATACCGCACAGAAGTTGCTACATTAGAAGAATTGAGAAATATGATGACGTCATTCAGAAACTAAAAGACTAACTGACTTTGCGAAGAACGGCGGGGGAAGTTCGGGAACGGGCAAGAATATGCATCAGGAAAGATGAGTATAACTTTGATCAGCTTTTGTTAAGTTTTTCAGATAAAAATGATTTTAATAAAGAATTCCTGTTTTCGTATTCTGACCTTTTGGTGCCTATAAAAATTGAAATAAACAACATAAAAGGACTATTGGTGACTTGTTTTAAAGTTTATGAAAGGTAGTAGCTGTGTAAATAAATGCTAAATATCCGTGAAAAATTAAATTAATTGTTACAAAAATACGGGCTGGTTGTTGAGAAACTTAATTTCAAAGGAGTTACACATTCTAAAAAAAAGGAAAAACTTGCATATCTCCGACCACGATGAAGGTACGACAGGCTTCTAATTAAGTGTTTTTGTTCAATGCCTCAAAACAAACAAATGTCCCTGAAACACGTAGAGTTTCGAGGAAGACTTCTCGTCACTGTTACAAACACTGGCTGTGGCAATAATGTTCTTAGCACAATTATGTTTCGACAAAAGGTCTCCAGCGCATTCCTGGCCCCTTCTAATATCCCCATAGGAAGTCATCAATTATTAATGTTTTCTTGATTGGGTCACTTCCGGAACTATTTTTAGAATTTCCATAAGTGGGTACTATTTCCAAATACAGTGTTCGGTAAAACAAACAGTACCGAAAACCACCTTTATTAATTTTTGTAATTTATATGTTCAAAATGAGTACCATTACGGCCTAAACAAGCTTCATAGCGAGTTTGCAGGTAATTGAACATATTCACAAATATTGGTTGACGCAGTTGTTGGAAATAAGTTATTATTGTTTGCCTTAGTCTGCAATAGCCATTGGGGCATCATCACGACGGAACACTTCTTTTATAACACCCCAGATATATGCATCAGGTGGCGTAAGGTCAGGTGAATGTGAAGGGTAATCGAAGCCCGTTCCATGAGAAATTATTCTGGTTCCAAAATGCTCACGGGGAAGTTCTAATGAGCGTCTGACGGTATTGCTTGTGGCGCCATCCTGTTGAAACCATTGTCTATTCAGCTGTAAATGTCGTGTGCGGCAAAAGTTTCTTAAATTTTTCATAAAATGTATGATGTTCTGCCTGTAACGGTCTTTATTACCAGTAACTGTGTGTCGATTCCCGTCTGCAATAAAATAAAGACCTATTATACCGTGCCCCGATGCAACACACCAAATGGTAACTGAAGCATTGTGAAGTGGTTCTTATGCAACGAAGTCAGGGCGTTCAAATCCAAGAAATCGAGTTGTTTATCTATTGAGATAGACATTTAGGTGAACATGGCTTTTGTTTGAAAACCAAACATTTTTTTCTGGAAATCGGTACCTTCGTATACTAGGGCCAACACGCGTCAACAATAAACTTTTCTTGAACGTTTGTCCACAGCGTTTAGTCGTTGCCCAGTTTGAATACGATATGGATAACCACCAACGCCTATGAACATTCTACATGCGGATGTTACACTGATGTGTAATTTATGCCCAGTTCGTCAATGACTTCCTTGTGGAGACTGCAAAACCTGGCCAAGAACCCGTTCTTCATTATCGTTGGTACAAACTGTTCTTCGACGACGTGAAGAACCCTTGCGGTAACACAACACACTACCAGTGCAGCTTTATTAAATTGCTAATTCGATGAATTATAAGTTCAGTAAAATAACATATTTTATATGTTGAATTATTATCATGCACATAATCTTAAATTGAATAAATATTATGATATCAATAAAAAAATTCAATGAAATTCCAATCCAATCGCTATGAAAGTATAATAATAAAGGAATAATAAAACTGTTTCGATTTAATCCGCTATCTACAGGTGACTAAAAATAAAGATGAACATAAAAAATAAAATAGTGAGCATAATAAATGAAGCACATCTAACCTTTCTATCTGTCAATCTCCAAAAGCTTTGTATTTCGCAACGACATTCAATTGCAAGGGATTTTTTATGTTAACGGTTTTTTCCGTACCTATATGAAGTTTAAGATATCGCTTTGGCCCTTTGTACTTGGACACCCAGTATCAGTATAAACACATCGTGACTATTATGTAGGTATATACAGTTAGCAAATAGTTTATTTTAATATAGACATTTCAATTAAGTTATCAGAAAATTAACTAGGAAGTATAATAATACTCAATTAAATCTATTAAAGAAATGAAACGCTCTGTATAACGGTCGTCTAGGGGACTTAACTTGCAATAATAATTTAAATGGACATATATATGTGTTAACTTCCATTCACCAAAATATCAAAACAATACCACTGTATAATTCTTTTCAGATACACATATTTGGTCTCACCCTGTATATCAGGTGTATGTACAAAAATAATGAAAGTAAAGAAAAGGTTGTAACCAGTAGCACAAAAAAATAACATTCCACTAAGTTTTGCGTTAATATTGGCAAAAATGTTCATTTTATGATATACCTATTGAAAGTATCAAATAGTGACATTGCAGACCCTGTATATCAAAAACTGTTAAGCTTTGAGCTTTCGGGCTATGAAGACATTTGATCAATTGGTCAAGTTCTAGAACATATCAAAATTTGGTTAAATTCTGAACGAAAGGTATTTTACATTTAAAACGTGCCCCCTGCTTTGATTTTTGGAAATATTTCGAAAATTACAAAATTTTCGAAAAAGTTTCCTATCTAATGGTATTTTCACTTTTTGAATATGTTAAGTAGTTCCGGAGATATTTAGGGGGAACCGGTTTTTGAAAGTTTTTTGCTAATATCTTGTAAACCGTTTGTTGTACAGAAAAATTATAGGAACAAAAAATACTCACAATTATATTACTAATCGCATATTAAAACGAAAAAAATCTAAAAAAATAAAAATTTGCAATTGTACCCCTTTCCCCATACTCCCTTCCAAAGTTTTGGAGTACACACACATATATTTTTTTTTGCTCAAATTTTATTTTTGAACGTTTTCGAACATTTTAAAGCGGTCGAGCAAATAAAAATCTTTAAAATTTTTGTTAGCGATACAGTATTTCCCATTCCGTTGGATGTGGAAGGAATTAAAATTAATATCGGCTTTTTATGATCTTGGTTACACACTCCGTTATCGTGGTGCATGGTGCTCATGAGCGAAACATTTTTAGTCCGTTTCGGAATATAAAAAACTATCGACGTGTCCTTGGTAAAGTAAAATTTTGAACAACTTCTTTCCTGTTACAGACCAATGTGGCTGGCAATTCAGGTTTATTTCTACTAATACTGCCAAGCATGGTTATTTTTCTTTTCAATAGCATCTGTCCCAGATCATACGACATAAAAAAATTATCACACGTTACGTTGTGACATTTTAGTCCATAAGTAAGATCTAGCACAACACTTTTACCTTGACCTCTCTCTGGAGGTTCACCTTCTTTTTTCCTTAGGTAAACTTGCATGTTATATGCATAAGAAGTTACAGAATCGCATAAAGTCCAAATCTTGATTCCGTATTTAGCAGGTTTATTCGCGCTGTACTGTCTAAAAGGACAACGGCCTCTAAATGGTACCAGTTACTTATCTACTGTTACACTTTCGTGAACGTTATAGAGTTTAGGTAGAATTGCAACCCATTCATCCCACAAGTCCCGCATGGGAGCTAATTTATCAGTTTGGCGTGGTTGTGGTCGAGTTTTTTTATCGTCAAAGCGAATTATTCGTGCAATTACATGAATTCGTTGTAAGGACATCGATGCTCTGAATATTGGACTACCTACATTTCCATCCCACAGACTGGCTGTTAATAATAATAATTTATTTTGTGTCATCATACAGAAGATGTTTACACTCATCAATAAAATACAAACATACTGTACTAGCATAAAATAAAACAAAATACTCAAACAATATAGATATAAAGTCAGTAACATAATTTTAACAAAACTACACAAACACCACTCTATGAATATATTAAATAACGAGTTCATTTAAGCTCAAAATGACTTACAAAGTAATAAATCATGTTTTATTTGTCAAATTTACTAGTGCTGGTTGCCTCTTGCCTCCCCATGAGATTTTTACACTCCAGCTAGAAACTGTAGGCCAAAATATACTTCTAGTTCAACTAATGTTAGTTAGTTAGAAGTACGCGGATTTTATATCAATTATTCGCGACGTAGCATACGTTGGCCCATGAATCAACGAAATAATATTTTCAGCTGATAACCTTCCCTATTGATGTGTCTTTTTATTCCATAATATATTGCCATCTTTTGAAGTTACGTGATTATCCGTATCAGCTTCATCTGAAATCGTAGCTTCCACATCATCATCAGATTCGCTATTATATCTCGGGTTTCGGACAAATGGTCTTCTTCTTCAGAAGCATGAGAATCACTATCAGAAACACACAAAAGTTTCTCAAGTTCACTATCCGTAAGCACTTTCTCACTACACATTTCCAATAATAAATTTCAACTGTTAGATATTTCTTCTTATTATTAAAGTATAGCATTAAGTTTGATATTTACTACGAAACTAACACACCGATGTTCACTGGCTGCATTTATATGCGGAGCCACAGACAAGTCTCAACAAGAATGAACTTTACCGGTACGCAAATAACACATGCAATATGCGCAATATTGCGCAATAATGTGGCAATATTACGTAAGTTATTTATATTTATGAAAATAAAACAAAACTAATAAAATACATCCGTCTATGATAATAATCTGCTTCTCGTTCTTCTAATTTGGACCACACAAATCACCGGGTTATATAGACCCAAACACAGTGAGTGTAACAAATGCATTAAAAAAACTAATTATAATTTTCTAATATCAATCTAGGTACACCGTTATTAGAGTAATGAAATAAAAGTAATGCAGTGGCAACGACGTATTTAAATAAATTAACGAATTATGCACATTAGAAGAACGCGATTGGGTCATATTGACCCGAACACTATCACTAAATCGACTTATTAGCTCATTTTACAACTTTTGGCCAAGTTTCGCCAAGATCGGCCATCATGTTTGGATGTCTGTGTGTGTGGATGTGTGTATGTATGTATGTTAGTATCCACGATAACTCCAGAACGAAAATACGTACGTACTTAAAATTTTGTATTTAAGCTTGTTTTCATTTGGCTTAAGCTGATCAGATTTTGGGAAAAATCCAGCGGCCGAGAGGGGGGAGGGGTTTATTAGGGGTAGTTTTGAGCTGCATATTTAAAAGATATAAAAATACCTGGATATAGACCTTAAACGTATCGATTAATTATGCTCTATGCAATTTTTTGATATGACGTGTAATTCAATGGCAAACAAAAATTCCTAAGGTAGAATTTAAGTGTTAGTTCAAATTTTTTCATTATCTGAATAACGATTAATTTTATAATAAAAAAAGTGTAAACATATTTTATTTCATACTGTACTGTAATATTGGGTTTTACGGTAGAGTATAGTCGATAGTAAAACACATTTTTACGGTAGGGTAGGATTTTTACGGAACTCAATTCAAAGCTGGCTTTATAAGAAAAATTTATTTATTAACTATAACATATTTATCAAAAATAAACCAAGTTACAACCGCCAATTAGAACTAACGATATTTTGGAATCTGAAAATTAATATTAATTGTGCAATTTTCAATTCCATTAACTTGCAGTGGACAAATTTCTTCATGACATATTGTTGCGGCTAAGGCATTATTATTGACATTTTTACTTTTTTGACTGATCTCAAATTATAAACAAACAACCCCAGCGTCTCTAGCAACCCCGCTAACCACGATAATTACCCATTTTTGCTTGACGCAGGTTTGAACAAATGTATTTTTGGTTCTTCTTAATTTTGAGTGAGCTTCAGTATGAAATAAACTACGTTACGTTATTCGTCCGGTACCCGGATATTACGTACTCATTACGCAAACAAATTCTGACTCGGCTTCGCCTCGTCCGAATTAATTACTTATTCGTGCGTAATATCCGTTGTACCGGACTTATAACGTAAATAACTATTTTACAGAAAATTTTATTTTACATAAATTAAATCTTTTAATGTAAAGCGTAATAAATGTAAAAATTAAATAAATATGATTGAAAATGAAGCTGTATTATCGATATTTTTGTTACGTTAACATGTATTTATGTCTATGAATTTCTATCTGTCATAAAGTTTTAAACGTCATTCTGACATAGACTACTGTTTTTGTTTTTACAATGTTGCCGGTTTTCGTTATGAACGTATAAAAAAGTGGTTGCATAGTTATAAAAAAAATTAAAATTAAAATTATTTCATTTCTTTTAATTTAAGTTAGCATCTAAATTTCTATTAACTTCTTCTGCCAGGAAGTTTTAAACGTCTGTTTGACATAGATTATTGTTTTTGCGTTAATAATGTCTATTTTTGTAATGAGCTTCTTATAAAGATGTTGCACAGTTATCTTAAAAAAAATGTATTAAAATTATTTCATTTCTTTTAATTTCCAGTTTGTAGGTTGGAAGGTCGTGTGGTGTTCCACACCAGATATTTATTTTTGAATTAAACACATAATTTTAATTATTATGTAGTATTATTTAGTTCGGTAAATTATGATTTTATTATAAGTTTTGTTTTCTAGCAAAGTACAGATCGTAGGTTCAAATCCTACTTGAGGTAAACTTTTTTATTTATGTAAGTATTTAATAAAATTAATAATAATTTTTAAATTATGATTTTGTTTAGTTATAAATTTTATTCGATCAACTAGCGTGGTGCTTTGCTCCGCGCTATAGTCACAACACACCTTCATAACCGTTTACGATATTTATTTAAAGGTAAAAATTTTCTTATAAAAAAATATAAAACACAGCGGATACCCTATTTAAAAATATAACTTTAAAAATTTCAAAATTATGAATAAATCGAATGTGCCTATTTGATTGGTCTAAAACCACCTTCGCATTATTGCCTTTAGGTACAAAAGTTTTTCCAAAATTAGGAGGGAGGCAAAGTGAAAATTAATAACGTCCAAAATATATATTTACGCGTCAAATTTCCTAGGTTAACGCCAAATCAAAATTCCTGGATGATCAAAAGCTAAATACCATGGTTCATGGGTGTTGGTTGGTATTTTCACCGAACGTT